>JACVBY030000396.1:0-572666 GCA_017589505.3 Metroxylon sagu | reverse complement strand
AAAACCAATATTAATGAAGATAGCGTGAGTTAACATGATGATAAGAACTTTTAAATTTAATGCAAAATAAAGTATTTGATCAACAAGTGCAACTAGATGAATGACTAAATCACGTATAGCTTCCCAAAATATGGAAGCATCTAGTCTTGCTCAAGCTACTCGGCCTTGGCCTGATGTATACATTATATCAAGATTATTTATATAATTCAAAATATCTAGGTCAGCATTTAATACTATTTAATATAATAATTATATTTAGCTTAGCCTTGACCTAGATATTAAATATTATTTATTATTTATATTTATAATATTTAAAATATAATTATATAATTATATTTAATTATATAAATGATTTAAAATATTTATTAATTATTATTAGCTATAAGGATTTAAAAGAAATAAAGTTAATTAATTTAAATGATTATTTCTATAAAAGGTCAAGGAGTGGGGTGTTGATTGAGGAGAGGGAGGGAGGGGAAGGGTGGAGAGAGGATTGGGTTACAGTTGCTGGAATGAATTTGTAATTCTTGGTGAGATGACAGGATTTCAAATCCTCATTTTATATTTCAATTGAAATAAGAATTGGATTTTAAATGAAATAAGAATTGAATTTAAATTTCAATCCATATAAAAGTTGAAATCAATCTTTTCAATTCTAAAGAACAATTTATGCTAGTATGCATGTATATCTTGGACCAACTCATGCGGAGTCCATTAATTTGAACCACGCGGTTCGAAATTGCTTGTGGTCCGGTCCGATTCTTGCAACACCTCCCTGTGACGCACGTAGACCGGATTCCTAAACCGACGATGCGCGGCGCCATCAGCCGGTTCGGATGGGCGAGCGCCACTCCATGACACCTCACGGGGTTTTCTGAAATGCCCTATATTGCCCTCTGCGTCACCCATATAAATAGTCGCAATCCCCTGGGTCTCAAATCCCTGCCACCCCAAACGCTCCCCACCAAAACCCTAAATCCGCTTCGATTAGGGTTTTGCTGTCCCAGTCTCCGTTTCCCTTCTCTTATTCTCTCAGGTAAGAGAATCCCGACACCGATTTTCCCTTTTGGTTTTAGTATCGGTTTGACCTCTCTCTCTCTGGGTATGTGGTAACTCTAGCAAGTCTGATCTTTTCCTCTTATTGTTCATTTCGATTTAGTTTTTGTTTTTGTTTTTGTTTTTGGCTCCAGTGTCGATTCCTTTTGCCAATTGATGTAGCTGGAGGTGTCGTTAAATTTTAATCGATTTAGTTGATTTGTTGAGGAGGAACATTTCCTGTTGCTATTGCCGACGCTTTTGATTTTTCAGATATTATTATGATCTGTCAGTGGAAGATAAATTTTCTTTTCTTTATTTTTTCTAATAAATGAATTATGCATTTCTTCTACTGTGAAGAAATTTTGATTGAATATTATCGATCATATATTTTATTTGAAGACTGGTTTGCATCTTCTGCATGAAACTAGAACTGTAGACTTTATTAGAAAGTTGTAGTCTTTCACATCGTACACTTTTTTTTCACTTATGTTGATTTTATGACGAGCATAGAACCGCACTCATACATTTTTTTGGGTTATTTGTAGACACTTTTTGTGCTTATTTTTTCTCACGGGAAAATGTTTTTCCTCTTTTTTTTCTACCATTAACTTCATGAAGTTCTCTGCTACTTTTAATGCTTTTTAAAAAGAAATTCCAAAAATAATGCCCGACTGGAACTATTTCTTGAAATAATGTTGGGATGAAATTCCAAAAATAATGCCCAACTGGAACTATTTCTTGAAATAATGTTGGGATGCCATGTTGGGATCCCACGTTGCATCTCTGGATTTTTTTTTGCCCCATCAGCCTAAAATCATTTGTTGAACAAACGATTTCAGAAAACTCTAAATCGTTTATTGAACAAATGATTTCTAAAATTATCTGTTTAACAGATGATTTTAACCTAGCTCTTCCTGGGTCTCCCTCTATCCAAAAAAAGGGTTATCTGTGAAACCAAACAGATAAAATCATCTGTCATAGAGATGAGTTTAAATCGGTCATTCAACAGATAATTTCACTGAAATTCCGGATGCACTTTCATTCTAGCCAACTAAACTGATGATTTCAGTGGAAGTTGTAATTTTCCACTCCAATACTTGTGCAGTGCCTCCGCATGCCACACATGAAGTCCAGCCCTTTTGAGTCCAATGCAATGACATATCCACTGTGCCATGAATTTGCAAGCCACCATGCTGCCCTTTGATTATCCATAAACAAAACTGACATACTATGGCCATGCAATGCTACTGCATTGCAATGCCATTGATGGCACTTAGCCAAACCACCAAGTTGGCAAACCTCTGTTTTCCTCAATATTCTATTCTGTCCCTCTTACGGTCTGCAGATGAAATGCATCATCTTTAGGCTTCTCGGTCGGGTTTAGGTTTTAGTATGACAAAGGGTAGGGTTGAGTTTACGGTTCATGTTGGATCTCATGAACTATACGTAGTACAGTGATGTAGAATGCAGATGTAATGGCACAGAGATATAGTGATGTCACGGATGTGATAGAATAAGGACATAAGTACATGATAGAACATGGACACAGATGTGGCAACCCAAATATGGGCACGATAGGATAAGATGTGACATGACGAATAAGCAGTTAAATGAATCTCCTCACATCTGGTTGGCATTACCATCCGTCTATAAAAGAACGGTGAAGATGGTATACTAGGTCAAAGTTTATAATTAAACTATGACTAGAAGGTTGAACGTAGAGTGATGTTTGATAGTATGGCTATTGCCTAGATCTAAAGACAACCATGAGAGAGAGGTATACTTTGATCATAGAGAGTATTATGTTAGCCTACGACGTGAACGGATGCATCATTTTAAAGAGGTTGAAAGATACGTTGAAGATCTACATGCGCTTTGAGCTCTTATTATGCATCGTCGCTTGGTTACAATGAACAGATGCAATGTGGTAGATTATGAAGTAGTTATTAGAAGAATACGCAAGAAAAAAAATCGCATGTTAGTACGCCGATGTTGATATTTTTTTTTTATTGAGGCTTGCATGTGAATAAGCCAAAGTCATAAGAAGAGAGATGACTCAGAATGATGCAAATAATGTCCTATGCTACGATAAATGTCTCTTTGATGAATATATGTCTGATGAGGACTAATTATAATGGTTATACTCTTAAACATGTAATTAAGATTATACTTATGCTTTGTGAATTGAAGTAATGAACTTGCATTAGAAATGTTTCATCGTTCGTACATGGATAATCATATAGATCTACATATGGTGCATTGCTCCAAAGCTTCAAGATAGTTCAACATCATATAAGCCTATCCTGTGATAAGACCTAGAGCTCTGGTCCATGAAAGAAGCTTTGGAGCTCTGGTCCATCAAAATTTTGGAGCCTTGCTCTATCAAAGACTTGGTATCAGTGATCTGAAGCTTTGTTTCCTCAAATTTTTGGAGCCTTACTCCATTAAAAGTTGGAACTCTACTTCATAAAAGTTTTAGAGCCTTGCTCTATCAAAATTTTGAAGCTAGACTCCATTAGACATTGAAGCCCTACTTTATTGAAGACTTGGAGTCTTGTTCCATTGAAATTTTAGAGTCTTGTTCTATTGAAATTTTAGAGTCTTATTCTACTAAAATCTTAGAGCTTGCTTTTTAGCCTAACTGATGCTAAAACTTAAAAGTGAAACAAATATGAAGGCAAAAGGGAGGATGTGAAGGAGGACAAATACATAACATTAAATCATAATAATGTCACTTTAGACTTTGGAACTCAAAATAATAATAATAAAATTTTCTTAATTCATCTATACTAAAAGGCTAAAAAGGATTACGATATCTTAATTAGAAGTTTTTCAGCTCCTAAGGCAGGAGTAACAGTGGGGTTTTTTCCATTGAAAATTCGGACCTAACATCATCTAAAAAGTTGCTATTAAGAAAGCACAAAACTCAAACAAAAATATTCTGGCATACCATATCATCCTTACAGAGGCCATCCCACTGAGGTGGAGGATGGTACGAAGGTCGACACCTACACCATGCTCAAAATGCGATATGTAACTAGGTTGCACCATAGAAGTCTCAAATGATATGGAGGCTGGCAACTGATGCCTGCTCAAATGAAGAGTCGTTATGGTTCACTGTTCATCAACAGCTTGGTATACAAGCCAAACCTACTGTACTGTGTTTTAAACTATGTCCAAATTGGACATATTGTCTTGTGGTGGATATTGCCATGGTGAAAGCACAACAATAGTACTTTCTACTTTCATGTTGACTTCAATCTCTGATTAAGATAGGTTAAGTGTCCAACATCATCTTTACATCATCATCATTTCTGATTTCAAAGGGCACATAAGTCATCTGGCCTACTTGAACAAGTATGGGAAATTTGTAGACTAACTTGGTTACTTTCTGATCAGGGCCCAACTTCAGCACTCGATAAAGCTTAACAATTAGATCATGATAAGACATTCCATGCCTCATTTGAAGACCCCTTGGATTGAGGCCATTGAAGCTGATGTCATTTAGCCTCTGTGTGATTGTCCCATTTAGATATGCAAGGCGGATGAGTGATTTACTTATTTAGGTAATAATTCCTAAATAAAAAATAATGTTTCATTCGCCACATGACATTCCAATGGACTTGTGCAATTAAAAGCCACCAATGTTTCATTATTTATGTGCTAAGGTTCTCCAATTGGGAGTTCCATGGATCACATTGTTTGGCTAATTAATCAATTAGGATCATAGCAAGACAAGCCAATTGAACTGCCCATTTTTTCAATTCACACATTGATTTGATTTAAGTTGGGGATATGTATTATGTTGTTATCACAAAGGAGGAATTTGATTTAGCAGTTGGGCCTTTATCAAAATTTTCAAAGGATGATCACAAGGATGTTAATATTCTGGCACTAAAATGTCTTACACTTGACGTTCAATATGTGCATGGATGCATATTTAAGTCATATGTATGTGCAAATATGCTATTTCTTTGAGAAAAAGGTAGAAATACTTGTGTTACAATACCACAACTTCAAATGTCATTCGCTAGTTGCTCAATGATGGTTCTGGGTGTTAGCAATTGTCTAGCGGAAGCATCATACTACATTTTTGAGGTGCTAAAGAATGTCATGTCTTGGTGTCTACATGTCCTAAATTGTCAGCGTTCCAAGAATCCTGCAAACTTTGCAGTTGTACTTAAAGATTGTTCAATGCCAATACCCCTCAAATGGCACTTATAAGGAGTAGCTTGCTTTAGGAGGACAAGCTAGTCTTGTCTCTTGCTTATAAATAAAGAACTCCTCAAGGTGAAGAGAAAATGAACTTTGACTATACAAGGCCTTTCACCAAGGTATAAAGGATACTAAGTGCATCTTAAATCTCAAAGTTTTGCTACGAAACTCTTGGATTATATTTGTACTGGACTACAAAATTATGATATTTCATGATTCCACATTCTGTTTAAATTAACAAGTTGTCTTTATATCACCATATGTTTTTTATATCATCAAGTGTTTAGTTTTACAACAAAATTTCATACATCAAATAATGAACATGAACTTTTCTACTTCAAGTAGAAATTTTTTGAATACATGCTTCCCTCCTCATCATCCTACTATTTTCCATTAATTTTTTTCTAACAACTAAACACTGTCCTGAAAATACTCAATTCTCAAAATTCAAGGACTTCAAATATAAGAAATGATAAAACCATAGTTTTAAAATTAGAAACCCCAAAATGGGTCTTGTTATTAACTTCAATTTTTGAAAATCATCCTTTTTTTTGAAAGAATCAATATAGATATGCAGCATTTTGAAAGCTAATACTAGCAAACACAACCATAGATGAGTAAATTAATTTAAAAAAAATTATCATTAAAAAAAAAAAGACCTCATCGTGGACTATCAGGGTGGTGGCCGGTGAGCTTGGGTTGGCGGTGGGGTGCTGGTTTGTCTTTGGCAATCTGGGGTGGTGTCGGTGGGCCAACGGCTGGCAAGACGGGGTTGGAGGAAAAAGGAAGAGGCACGGTTGGTGGGCGGTTACGAATGCTCGATCAATGGTGGTGGGGGACGGGGCTCGACACCAGTGGATGCGAAGGCAATTGGTGAGGCTCGCGTGGTGGGGCAGTTCCCAGTGACTCACATTACAGGACAGGTGAGGGAGTGGGGTTGGTCAGGCTAGGGGAGAGGGGGTTAGTCGGGGGCTAGGGCAGTGGGCTTGAGTCGTCTGCCCCCCCCTTCCCCCTCCTTTTTTTTTTCCAAAGATCGAAATCGTCTCTTCAAGAGAAGGTTTCATGAGGACACACCATTTTGGCTAACAAATCGTGTGTTCAATAGACGATTTTAGTCAGTGATGGGGAAAAAAAATGGAGGATGTCACATTGGAATCCTACGTGGCATCCCCAACATTATTTCAAGAAATAGCTGAGGCCCAACATTATTCACAGGAATAGTTTTTAAAAAGCCATTATATTTAGCAAAGATCCACTTCATGATGCATGTGCTAAAAATTTATTTTTTATTTTCTTATTTTGTATTGCCCTTTTTTTTTTTCTCAGGTTGGTTCATCCTCAATCCAGTATCAATAAAATGGGCAAGTCAAGCAAGAAATCCAATGTTGAGGTGCTGATTATTTATCATTCAGAACTAAACTTTACATAGGCAATTTCTGATTCTGCTTGACTGTCTAAGAATGCATTTCTGTGGTGCAGGTTGCTGCAGCTCCAGTATTGGTTCCTTCTGTAAAATCTTCTAAAAAAGGTTTTTCTCCTCTTTATTAATGTATTTATATATTTACATGATCAAGTTTTCTCGATTTGATTATCTTTATTCCTTCTGAATTCTAGGAGATCTCTTCATTTTTTTCCCTCTTTATTAATGTATTTATATATTTATATTAACATGTTTTGCTGTTTTTTGTTCTTTTTGAATCCTAAGAGACCTATTGTTTTTGATAAGCAGGCAAGAGGGACGCTGAGGAAGCAATTGAGAAACCAGTGAGTGCAAAGAAGCATAAGAGAGAGTTTGAGAAGGTGGTTCCAAAGCAGAAGGACAGTAAGAAGTCAAAGAAAGCCTCGCAGGAGCCTCCACCAAAGAAGGTGGCTGAAACAAGCAGTTCTGAGGATCTGACTTCATCAGAATCTGAAGAAGAGGTAAAGTACTTTACTTTTTTGTTATTTTCCAGTTGCTGAAGTAAATGGAGCAGACTAACATTATTACATCCATTAATTATTTTCCATGATAATATTTAGTGATCCATAACTTTTATGGACAAATGGTAATCTTACCGATCAATAAACTGGTTGTTTGCTCCTTCAGAGCTTGCTGCAGTTTGAAATGACTGGTTGTGTTATTATAGAATCTGTATTGCAGTGTCCTGGTAATTTCAAAGTAGATCAAAACGAAAAAATCCAAAAATTTAATTATGTTGGTCTGTCTGATCTTTCAGAGCTGGACTGCATGGGCCATTGTTATTATTGTTATGCAAACAATTGTATAGAATTTGTATTGTAGTAAAAATAACCAAATAATACCAAGGTAGTTAATGTGTATCATAACCTATCATATGGGCCCAATAATTTCCTTTTGCTTAGACATGGAGCTTAGGGTGTGTTTGGTTCACAGGTATGGAGATGAAGGAATGAAGACCCTCTATTTCCATTTCACTCATTTGGTTCACGAAGTTTTTATTCCATTGCTGTTCCATTGGGAATGACAGACTCATGTTTTGGGGGTTTGGTATTCCGCCCAACCCCTACGGGAGTGATTCCCATTCCCATGTGAACTCTCATTCTCCGAATCTGCCCTTGGTGAAAGCATGCAAGGTGTTGCCTTTCTTCTCCCTCTTTCCCATTTCTCTCTCTATGGACGGCGAACTAACTCCACCACTCTCGCCACCACTGCCACCACCTAAGGAAGTAATGCATATGGTGCCTAAGAGGTGCCAACGTTGGACAGATCGAGAGGCGGAGGCCTCTAGCTGAAATCCTTGGTGGAAGAAAAGTTTTGATCTTGTTACTAAAGTCTGCCCTCAAGTACGCAAAATGCATCACCCGACTCTATCTTGAACTCGATGGAATTTCTTAGATAGTCACCATCCTTAAGATCCTCGATGTCACTCCATTTGATAACTATAAGGTTCTATGCCCTCTATTCTCCTTCCTCTCCACCTCCATTCGGTGCTAGTACAAGACCTTGCCCTCGTCCTCCATCCAAACAAGTCCTCATCCTCCAATCACACTATTGAGGCCTTTAAGTGTTTCACCAATACCTTTTGCTTCTCTCCAACCATGCTCACAAGCACAACTTCATTCTCTCTTTGCCTTACAAAGGAAAAGAAAGCCATTGCCACAACTAAAGAGTCGATGGAGACATTCTGAACTGCATGCATCACATGCCACCTTCTTCATTTGTGCTGAAAGTATATTGATTCATATATCTCTTTTTGTGCAAACCAAACACAAACAATGAGAACTGGAATGCCATTCACACTTTGATTTTTGCGTGAACCGAATGGGGGTATGGAACTTGGAATAGCACACCCATTTACTCAGGAATGGAATCCAATTCCCTTTCTACCCTATACCTACGAACCAAACATACCCTTGGGTTATCTCTCATGAGTTTGTTCTACATGAACTTCTATTGTAAATTAACAAGAACTATGTCAAAATCATAATTTATGAGTGTTGTTGGTTTTTTTTTTGGGTCTAAATTTATGCATACTTATTGTTTGTTAACAGCTCGTGGCCCTTAGGTTCTAATTGCTTTGGTCAAATCAAGCACGTCAAATCTATTCACATCCATTAGATTTTTGTGTTTTGATTATTTTCCTCTCCTTGTATGATTGGTTCAAGCATTCATAATTGGATATGTTGTCTTGGCATTGGAATGAGAAAGTTCAATTAATGATGAAGGATAAAAGAATGTTATAGAAAACTACCTAAATGTTGGAATAAGGAAACAATGAAAGCTATAAGATGGCTAAGAAGGAAGCTGTGCAGGCAATACGGAGGCAAGATTCAAGGCATATGGAGAGTTATATTGCAAGATAGAAACGAAGGATAGTGAGAAAGATGTATAAGATTGCAAGGTTAAGGGAACGGAAAAATGAAAGATATGATTCAATTTAAATGTATCAAAAGTTTTAGTTAAGAACGATGAGATCAAAGAAGGATGGGATCAAAGAAAGATGGAGAGGTTATTTTAGTAAATTATTAAAAGCAAATCATATAGATAATTTAGGATACCTTACTAGTTCTATTGAGAACAAAAATATTAAATATATTTAGGTAATGCAAGAGTAACGTGTTACACAAATTTGTTTAATAAGGTTTTAGAGATCAAAAAGATGTTTAAATGGAAGATAATTATAGTACTGATTTTTAAGAATAAATGTGATGTTTATAATTGTTCTAACCATCTTGGTATTAAACTCCTGAGACATACTATGAAATTTTGAGAGGGTGATTACGCATAGATTGAGATATGCCACAAAAATACTAAAGAACTAACATGGTTTTATACTAAAATGGTTGAACATGGAAGCTATTTTTATCTTTAGGAGGTTAATGAAGGAACAAAGATATATGTTTTTTATTGATCTAAAGAAAGTATATGATAGAGTCTCTAAAAGTTATATGATGGGTGGTAGGAGCACTTACTAATGTAAGAACTATTGATGGTGAAACTAGTAGGATTGACATCAGAGATCTACTCTTAAGTTCTTACTTCTTTCATTAATTATATAAATGAGCTTACTAGGCATATTTGAGATAATATTTCTTGATATATGCTATTTGTATATGATATAATATTAATGGATGAAATTAAGGTTGGAGTTAATCATAAATGTATTAAAATATAAAGATTTTAAATTAATAGGATAACAATAGAGCTCATGGGATATAATTTTAGTAAAATTAGAAATAGAGATGAAGGTAGAGTGAAAAAATAAGGATCATAAAGTTCTAAGAGTAATTATGTTAGATAATTAGAATTGATTATTCATAAGAAATGAGAGATGAGGATGTTATCCATAAGATTAAAGTAAGATAAAATAAAGAAATATAATGGAATATTATAAGATTGTAGGGTACCTACTAAGTTGAAGAGAAAATTTTATGAGATAACTATACGTTTGGCTATCCTCTATGATGCAAAATGTTGAATGGTTAGAAAACATGTAGCCAAGATGAGTGCAACTAAAATGAGAATGCTGGGATTGATATGCATGCAAGAAAATATAGAATAAAAATATGAAGTTATTTTGTAAACAGGTGGAGGTAGCACTAGTTCAAAACAAATTAAGAAAGGTTGATTTAAATGGCTTATACAATGTAGAAATAGGGATGCATCGATGAGGAGTGATTTGATATACATAAAAAGGGAAAAGAAGTATAGGTAGAGGAATATTGAAAATTACCTTAGAGAAAGTAACAATGAAAGACTTGGTATCTTTACATCTTATAGAAAGTATTGCTCTAGTATAGAGAAAAAGGATTTGTACATCCAACACCAACTAGTTTAGAATTAAGGCTTTTGTTGTTGTTATTGTTGTTTTGTTGTCTTTCTAATTAGTTATAGGGTTAGCACTTCATTTCTGTGCCTACTTTTTCCCCTCATGGACTTTGTATCCTACTTTTACATATGTTCATTTGTTTGTGATTAATGCTTATGCTTTTGCTGGCTGCTATAAATTTCTGAAACTTGAATATGGAATAATTGAGTTGCAGGTTAAAGTTCCACCAAAGAAGGTTGGTAAACCTATGAAAGTGCCTGCAAAGGAATCTAGTAGCAGCAGTGAAGAATCATCTTCTGATGATGTAAGGAGCAACTACATCTTCTATCTTGGATGTTGAATGTCCTTTTCTTGTCACCTTCAAACTTCAAGCTGATAACATGGTTTTACAGTATCCTGGCTACTTTATGCTCTAACATTTCTTATTCTGAATGGTTTATACTTACACACCTCATGCTGGTGCAGGAACCTGTAAAAAAAGCTGCTGCTCCTGCTAAAAATGTAGCACCTGTTGTCACTAAGAATGGTTCAGCTGGTGTGTTAGCTAAGAAAGGAAAGCCAGAGAGTAGTTCTGAAAGTGATTCTGATGATGAAGTGAGTTTGCACTCTGTTCTTCTGTGTTTCCAGTCAAATCTTGGTTATCTTCTATTTTTTAATATACATAAAGTTGAACATTGAAAGCCATCTTCTAAACGTGAGCTGCAATTACATGCTTAGATGCCTCCTTTACCAATTTCCTTTGTAATTTTAGTTAAGCTTTGTCAACAACATTTATCTACAGTTTCAATCAACTGTTGCGTATTTACTTGATAAGATCTCTGATCGAGCAATTTCAGGAACCTACTAAGGTGACTGCCCCATCAAAGAAGTTGCCAGCAACTGCAGATAAGAATGGCACACCTGCAATATCTAAGAAGAAGCAGGAATCAAGTGACAGTTCAGATTCAGATAGTAGTTCAGATGAGGATGCCGTAAGTAACTTGGTTGCTTGCTGTTTCCTAGGTTATGTGGGAGCAATGAGGGATTTTATTGTTGTCATTCTCAATCTGACTTTAGCTGCTACTTGCAGAAACCTGCTGCTTCAATAAAGAAACCTCCTGTAGCTGTTTCCAAGAAACCTGAATCAACCGATAGCTCTTGTGAGAGTGATTCTGATGAGGAAGATGAGGTACACATGTTAATGTTTTCAAATGATTTGAGTAAATATTTGACCTTAAGGCAGCATTTGGTCAGAGAGTAAAGTCTTATGCTTGCCAGACAGTATCATAAAAGCAGACATAAACAAATAGTAGTTGTTGCTGATCAAACTTACTTGTTCAGTTCATTAACTATTCCATGAGGACAGGGATATTGCTTCTGTAAAACCGTCATTTGTGCTTGCCTCCTATTTTTCTTCTGGACAAACCCTCCTTCAGCCTAAAGTTATTCCAGAAGTTTAGGCAAACAAAAAATAGAATTTAGTTGTGGCGTTTCTTTTAAGTGTTCCAGTGGGCACAACTCTTGGGTCCTTCCTATTTCCTTTTCCATATTCTGGAGCCAAATGCGTTTTTGAAAGTGATTCTGATGATGAAGTGAGTCTGCACTCTGATCTTCTATCTTTGCAGTCAAATCTTGCGCATCTTATATTTTTTAATATACATAAAGCTTAACTTTGAAAATCATTTCCTATTTAAACATGAGCAGCAATTCCTTGTCTCAGATGTCTCCTTTATCAATGTCCTTTGAAATTTTAGTTAAAGTTTGTCAACAATATTTCTGAAGTTTCAAACAATTGGTGCATATTTAGTTGATAAATCCCTGATTGAGCAATTTCAGGAACCCACTGAGGTGAATGCCCCATCAAAGAAGTTGCCAGCAACTGGAGCTAAGAATGGCACACCTGCAATATCTAAGAAGAAGCAGGAGTCAACTGACAGTTCAGATTCAGATAGTAGTTCAGATGAGGATGCTGTAAGTGACTTGGTTGCTTGCTGTTTCCTAGGTTATGTGAGAGCAATAAGAGATTTTAGTGTTGTCATTCTCAATCTGACTTCAGCTGCTGCTTGCAGAAACCTGCTGCTTCAATAAAGAAACCTCCTGTAGCTGTGTCCAAGAAGAAATCTGAATCAAGTGATAGCTCTTCCGAGAGTGATTCTGATGAGGAAGATGAGGTACACAAGATAATGTTTTAAACGGATTTTAGAATAAATATTTGACTATAAGGCAGCATTTGGTCTGGGAGTGAAGCCTTATGCTTGCCAGAGAGTATCTAAAAAAAGCATAAATAACTGGTCAAACTTGTCTGCTCCAGGAATTGTCCATCCCAAGTGGATATTCCTGTCATGAAACCATAATTTGTGCTTGCCTTCTATTTTTGTTCTGGCCAAAACCTCCTTCAACCAGTAGTTATGCCAGAGATTTTAGGCAAACAAAAAATAGAATTGTGGCATAACTTTTAACTATTGCAATAGGCCCAACTCTTAGGCTCTTCCTATCCCCTTTTCCATATTCTGGAGCCAAATGCATCTAGTCTATTTCTAATTGTCATTTTCTATTTGTTGAGTGTTTATCACTCGATTTTTTGCGGGTCTCGGTTTAACTGGTGTTCTTGCAAATAAACCATTTGCATTATCAAAGAATGGAAGCCTTCGTACATTTGACATTATCTAGTGACACATCAGAGAGCAAGTCTGGTGGTGAAAAGGTCAAGTAAGTGTGTGTGATGGATTGATATGATAGGTTTACTAGGTCCTATTGTTTCTAATTAAATGGAACAGCATGCTTGACAGTATGGAGTCATTCCGATCTAGGTCTGGAAGATTACCGACAAATTCAACCTCCCCACAAGAAATAACATTAGTTTTAGAACCTTGGAAACCTCATCATCAATTAATTAGGAATATTGGATCCATATTTTTTGAAAACTGTGTATCTATAGAAATTGAATGTGCTTTAAATATCACCATTTTTTCTTAAAGCATACATAAATCAGTTAATTCACAAAAGCACTAATCTTTTCCAATATAATTGATTTGATTCTGAGATAACCTGGAGTCCTGTTGAGGAATTTCAGCAATAAGGGAGGTCTTAATCTGCAAGTATTTAAGGAGTTGTCTATATATGCATTTTTTTTTGTAGAGGGAATAGAAAATGATTTCTTCAAGCATCTGAAGTCTGAGACAGTCAATGGTATAGGACGGTGGTATATTTCAAAAATGTCCTTCAACTAATTACCATCGATGATCTTTAGTATTTACCTCACTTTAACAGCGCTTTTCTTATCACGTGTGTTTTCTGACATCTTAGAAGCACCCCAATTCCCAATTCTAGCTGGAGATGATTTTTTGATGTTGAGCATCTGATGACATTCACAACCAATAATTTGGTACCTTCAATTTCTGTTATACTTTTAAATCTGAATCTTATACTGAATGCATATTTGGCACAGGAAACACCAACAAAGATTACTCCTCAAAAAGCAACACATTGCTGTGAGGAAATATGTTCAGCCAGTAACATTTATATATACTGTTTTTCATTTTGTTAGTTTGGCCTTGTTTAATGCATTATTATATGGACCCACTCAGTCCTGGATATGATTTTCATTTTTCCTTTTTCTGGGTAGGACTTATGTTTTTCTTTTCAAATCAAACCAGGTATCCTTACTGCAGCAGCTGGTTACCTAACTTGTTTGTGCCCTTGCTGTTTAATTCTCATGCATGACAATCTGTTTAAAGAATTAAGACTAGTCGGTGGTCATGTCTGTTTGTGCAAATGTTCTGAGCATAACTTGTTTTTGGCCTGCCTATATGTGAATGCCAAATCAAATAAGATAAAGGAAAGATTGGGAAAGAAATTCATCTGTTTGAAAAGAAAGAACCACAATGCATGAAAAACTGCTGATTGAATAAAAGGGTGTGAATGTATGAATGCCGTTGTCATTGGTGATCCCATGCCTAAATGAGGTTGATACATGAAGACATTTGCTTGTCATTTCCCATTTTTATGAGGCTTAAAAGAATAAGACTTTAGTTCCATAATTCCTTTGGCAACCTTTTCAGGTTAATGCAATTTTAGTTCCTGGGAATTGCTTCCTGTGGTCCTCTAGTCCATAGAGGTTCAGTAGTGACCTTTATGATTTGTCCTGTAATTTTTAAAATACTTATAGTATCTTTCTTCAAATGATCATATCTCCATCATTGTATGTTCATGGAATAACATACTTTTAATGTTCTTTTTTTTGATTTTATTCTGTTTTATTTAATGCAAGCGTATTGTTCTAATGATATTGCAGCCTTCACTTATCCATCTTTTCATACTTGATACTTCCTATTCATGTTTGTTATAATATGCTATAAATTGCTAGCTCTGTGATAATTCTCATGAATCCATGTGATCATCATCTGTTACCACTGTGACATTAAGATCTTGATATCATTTTTAATTCTTTGGATCCAGAAATCGCAGCATAAGGCCAAAGAAGATCCAGGCTCTGAAGAGAGTTCTGATGAGAGCTCTGATGAGAGTGATGAAGAGCCGCAAAGAAAGAAGCTAAAAGTTCCGGTAGTTTATGGATTTTAATTGGTGGTGCACTGGTGATCTTTTAATCTGCACCAGCTCTGGCATTCCATGCATATTCTTGTTATCTTGACCATTATTCATTATTTAGGATACTGTTCCTGCAAATGCCAACAAGCCAACTGTGAAACTAGTTAAACAAGAGAGTAGCAGCGGTGAAGATGATGAGGACAGCTCTGAAGAAAGTTCAGATGAGGAAATTTCAAAACAGCCACAAAATAAGAAAGTAATCATTGTTATACTGTTGATGGAATGTTCATATCTTTATTTATTGCAAAATGGAAAGAGGATAAGTACTTTCTTGTTTCTCATTTGTTGTCTATTGCCTGTATTTCTGTGAATACTAGCCAAACAAAGCATCTGCAGAAAGCAGCAGCTCTGAGGATTATTCTTCTGATGAGGAGAGTGAAGATGAACAGCTGATAAAAACTCCACAGAAGAAGGTAATATTTGCTGTTTTATTGTGTAGTATTGGTCAACATTTCATGCGAAGTGGAACTATGAGAATGTTTGTGCATGGTTGAGAGAACCAATTAGTTTGATTTTTCTTTTTTTGTTAAATAAAAGAAAGGGATTGATTGCTTAGATGTGTCTGAAGGTTGGATTTTAACCTTTATAGATGAGTTTGAACCGGAACAGTTTGGTCAGAATGAATGTGTGACATACTACATGACATGAAGGACAGACTGATGAAAAAATATTTCTTGATGATGGTGTCAGGGTTTTTTTCCTATACTGAGCTAGTTCACTTGGATTGTTAACATGAGACATTTGTCTAAATCATGTATTTAGTTAATTTGAGTAATCTTTTTATGTCCATTGTGAATCCACAATCAATGAGTATCATACCTCTCTGGGTGTTCTCTTTCATAGGAGGTTTCTAACTGTAAACTAGCCTGCTTTATCTTAATGGGGAAAAACATTTGAAAAACATTGACCAATTTTAGGATTTCAATGTCAATTAATTCTAAATGTATGGCAAATAAAATAAATTTAATGTTTCATAACTTGGAAATCATTGTTTTCTATTCATATGATCCTGGTGCACTCATCACTCATCTTTGATGCAATCATGTTGCATTCTGCAGCCTATAATCATTCTCTTGGGAGGCTTTTGTGTGCAGAGTTTGCATCAACACTTAAATCTACATCTCTATGATATACCTACTAGCGGCTAGAGTAGAAAAATTTAAGTAGGCCACTATTTGATAATTCTCAGATTCTTTTTCTCACAGTGGTAATATGCTGTCCAAATTAATTCTCTCATAGTATTTATTTATTTTGACACTAATATCGATACATCACTGTCAGTTGATCGTGTACTCTGGGATTTCTGTTCTTGGATTGCTAATGTTGATGTTTGGTTAAATATTATTTTGTACTGCAAGCATACAATTCCATCCCTTTGTGCTGCAGATGACACAATCCATTTGTCCGCTTAGATCTTTATGTTGAGCAATTAAGTTTTCTGATCTTGTAAACAGTTCTCATCCTTGTTTTGAATGGATGACTTGGAAATGTTGGACAATCTCATTGCAGTAATATAATGTTGTACAACCAGAGTGGTACTCCCATTTATTTGGCATTGCAAATTATAATATGGTTGTTTTGCCCTTTCAGGCATATCAGTTTTTGTTGGCATCGAACTGGATTTAATCTTCTTATTCCTCCTCTCCTTTTATGCATGTTTTCATAATTAATTTAAGACATGCCTTGATTTAGTTATAAGAAGTTTGATGCATGGCTGCAGTAGCAGTCAGCAAGTCTTTTTTCCAATAATTTCAGTTGGGCACTATTTTTGTATCCATATGTTTTGTGTCTCGTGGTTTAATATTTCTAAAATATCATGTCTTTTATTTATTTATTTATTATTTTCTCTAAATGTTAAAACATGCAGGACTCAGATGTGAAGATGAAAGATGCACCATCAGTAAATGCAACAGTGAAACAAACTGCTACAAAATCTGACAAGAAGGCGGTAATTTACTAATCTGAGACATTTTTAGCAGTATTTTGATTTTCTAGATGTGCAAAACTGATTTATATGCTGTACAATGTAGCCTAAAACTCCTGCTAGCAGTCAAACATCTGGATCAAAAACAATATTTGTTGGAAACCTTTCCTATGATGCTGGACAAGATGATGTGTATGTATCACCTTCTAAAGTATCTAAATGCCTTTCTGTTACATGCATGTGTTTAGTTGGGCAAATGTTTAATATGCTTCTTTTCCCCTACAGTGCTGAATTCTTTAAAGAGGCAGGGGAGATTGCTGATGTTCGATTGGCTGTTGCTGATGATGGACGCTTTAAAGGATTTGGTCATGTTGAATTTGCCACTGAAGATGCAGCTCAGAAAGTAAGCTTTTTTTGTTCTATTTTTGTAGTGGTGAATTAATTCTTTAGCACCTAATAAGTATCGTTTGGATCATCATCTTTAACCGGTTGCTTATAAATCCTTCTTATATTTTTCTTATGATAATTGCCTTTAAAACATATTACAACTAGGAGAACACCTCATTTTTTTCCCTCTTCCTTTCAAAAATCATCTGCCTTCATCAGGGCTATCACAAGTACATGAAGTTGTTCATTATTTTATACATTCAGCTTGAATAATATTTTTCTTTGATCCTTTTATAGGCACTTGAATTGAATGGGAAGGAATTGTTGGGACGTGCAGTGAGGCTCGATCTGGCCCGTGAAAGGGGTGCACATACCCCTTACAGTGGGTATTGGTCTTCCCGTTTTTTCTTTTCTTTAGGAAAAAAAAGGATTTGCATTCTTATATTCTAATATCATATTGTTCATGCGAGGAAAAATCTGTGTATTGGGACATGTAATATAACCGTGTAAATAAATTGGGATACCTTATCTTTAGCTGCTTCATGTTTTGAAACATTCATGCAGATTAATGTATGCTTGCTCCCTAATTAACCTATTCAAACCTTTGCTTGTTTTGTAATATAACCGTGTAAATAAATTGGGATACCTTATCTTAGCTGCTTCATGTTTTGAAACATTCATGCAGATTAATGTATGCTTGCTCCCTAATTAACCTATTCAAACCTTTGCTTGTTTTTTCCTCGATGTTTTAGATGTTGTCTAGGAAGCTTCCAGGTGAATTAACGTCCATTGAGATGATTAATAATCCTATCTCTTATATCAGGCAAAAAGTGATAATGCGTGCAAGTGTTTTTGTGTATGCATATGCTCATGTATGTACACGGTCTCTTACAATGCAGTTTGACCATGCACTGATTGTTTGGTGTGTCATTTTTTGCAGAGCATGGTATAGAAGTTTGTGTTTTTGTACCCATTCTGCTTATAGCTTATGGCCTAAGAAAAAGGGCTTCAAAGAAAAAAAAATGCACAGTATTATCCCCAATTTTTATTATTACAGATGCTAATTTGGTTCATTCTTTTGGTGTGCACATTTGCAGGAAGGAAGGTAATTCTTACCAAAAGGTTGGAAAAGGTCCGAGCCATACTGTATTTGTAAAGGGTTTTGACAAAACCCTTGAAGAGGATCAGGTATTGTTTTAATTTAATCAATTTAATCTAGATTCTTTTTGTGCTTTATGTAATTTTTGAACTTACTGCAGATCCGGAGCTCGCTTGAAGAACATTTTGGGTCCTGTGGAGAGATTACTCGGCTTTCCGTACCTAAGGATTATGAAACTGGTGCTTTCAAGGGGTCTGTTCTTATTGCATTTAGTTTTGAAATCTGCAAGTATCTTTATGTGTTTGGATGGCAAAATTCTATACTTCTCAAATATATATATATATATATATATATATATAGAGAGAGAGAGAGAGAGCTGCCCTTTCTATTCTTGAATCCACATGGACCTTGAAGCAACCCTACCTTTTCTACATTTGGGATCCGTGATCTATGTGGATCCATATATATATATATATATATATATATATAGGGAGTGGGGTGGGTGGTTAGAGATTTGTGCATATATTTGCAATCCGTTTTGCTTCTGTTGAATATTGTCATGCAGTTGTTTTTCAAAGTCATTTCTTCTTGCATCTTCTTCTTTTGCATCTAGAGATGGGGCTCCAGAGAATGTTGATTCTATGATTTTGTAAAATGAATGTGAGAAACCTTAATGCAGGGCTGCAGTGTGGGGAGGCAGGTGGATCATAGGGAAACCATATATGCTTTTTAGTGTGTTCACTAATAAAAATCACATCAACAGTTATTTGTTCATTGTGGAAAAAGGATTTTAGTGTTCTAGTGAAAAGGGGGTATTAATTTGGGTTGTGATTGTAGGGGGGAAAAAGTGAGACTTGAAAACCATCCAAGAGCTTTCACATTTATGAAATCTTTTATGACTTTTTCACTTGAATGATTTCTATACCTGCAAAAGGGTAAAAAAAACATTGGAGTATCGGTGGAGTGGGGCCAATATATCTAGACTGGCTTGGCAGCATAAAATATACACGGTTAGCCAGGCTCCATCATTCAGGATGTGGAGCCTACATTTGCATGGTTGGCCAGTCTCCATCGTTCAGGATGTGGGACCAACACAAGCCAATGTGTTGTATATGCACACACGTGTGTGCAAGCATGCACAGAGAGAGAGAGGGAGGGAGAGAGCTGATGCCTGGTGTTAGTTGTGTTGGTTGGGGTTCTTCATCTTCTGGCTTTATGATATGTTGATTGTTTTGCCTGTTTAGCTTGCTTGTATTAAGCGGCAGCTTTGGGTTGCAGGATGGCATACATGGATTTCAGAGAGCAAGATGCCTTTTCCAAGGCCTTGGAACTCGATGGTTCTGAACTTGGGGGCTACACCTTAATAGTGGATGAAGCTAAGCCAAGGGGTGACAGCCGAGACGGTGGCTGGAGTGGTGGCAAAGATAGTGCAGGCAGAGGCAGGGGTAGATTTGGAGGCCAGCGCGGCGGACGTGGTGGTAGAGGTGGTGGTGGAGGACGTGGTGGCTTTAGGGAACGAGGGGAAACCCTTAACAAGCAAAGCATCGTTACAGCCAGTACAGGTAAATGATTCTGCTCTAATTAGCAATGCCAGAAACAGCACCAGCAATGCTAGAAGCGTTTCGTTGATTGTACTAATTTATTGCAGGGAAGAAGACGACCTTCGGCGATGATGACTAGAGGGAGCACCACCTTGTGAATTTTGCGGCTACTCTATCGCCCGTCTGTATTAAAACATAAAAAGTATCCTCATTTTGACTCGAGGTTTTATCTGTTGGATTGGTTTTGCAACTCGCCAGCAACTTTTGACGTCGGTGGTTGTCGACATTTTGTGACCTTGAAAGTTTGAATTCAATCCACCGCAGTTTGTGATTTTTCGGATCTAATGGTCCGGCTTTTATTTTTTCCTGCCCATGGACCTTACCAAAGGGAAACATAATTATGGCGCCGTATTTATGTTTTTTGGTTCTTGCATGCAGCCGTTTGCTAAGAGGGGTGCAACGCTTTATTTTAATTGTTTTCCTCGTCTAAAATATCTCTATGCATCATTGTATGGTTATGAACCATCAAAAGTTATTTGATGCTTAGTGTATGAAGTGAAATTAAGAAAACTGATATGCTACCTGACACTAAAGAATCAAATAAGATAGGACTTTTACATGACGTTAAGGTTAAAAGATTCTGGAAAAACAATATTAGAATGCATAACTATTCTGTTTTGAAAATCTAAAAATTGCGATCATTTTAATAAATTAGCGGAGTGAATGTACACTTTTATATATTGTTATTTTAAAATTATTTTTTACAGTATAAATCCTTCTTCTCTCTTCTCTCAAAGTGAGTATAGGGTCTAGATTCCTCCTTTGAGTTGGAAATTGGAATATAAGTATATTTCTTATAAAGTTGACGAAAGGTTTAATCCAAATTTCCTCCGCTCCGCTAACTCTATCATTCTTATTAACTCAAAAATGTTGTAAGAGCCTTTGACAGTTCATTCGGCCTATGCCATATCCTGTGGGCCCAAAGATGGGCCTTCCTAGGGAAAGAAGTTTTGTGATTACAAGTCATGGGGGAGGGTTTTTTTGGTGTACATGCCACTTTTGCAGTCTATTGGCAAAGAATTCTGCCTTTGATGAAGTGTGGGCAAGTTCAAAAGCTCTCCAAATAACTACCATAAATGACATGTCAAAGTTAAACATCAAAAGCGATTCCACTGGCAAAGTGATTCCATTAGCTTGATCTCAATTTTAGTGGAAACCGAGGACATCCCTTTAATGATACAACCAATATATGTATTTGTCACAAGGCTTTTTGGAATATGAAATACTACTCACCTGCGGGAAGGGAAGGAAACATTACGATGGTCTGGTTAGCAAATACAGGAAGGCTGATGTGCCAAGATATGGATTGGACTAATAGAATCCAGTAGCTCTACCTTAAAAAAAATTGATATATCTCTAATGTAAGCATACTTATATAGCTACTGGCCGATTTGGACATTTCCTAATATGCAAAATAGATATAGCAAATAAAAGAGAAAAACTCACAAATACCTCTAATAGCATTATACTTGCAATACCTAGATATGGCTATTTAAGATCCCAACCTAGGTCTTATGGCCTATATAGATGAAGAAGGGTACCAAGCCAAAGATATGACTTCTTAGACTTGTCAAAATAGCCCAATAACCTACATGACAATTCCTCTATGGACAAGTAGATAGATAGCCAGTTAAATACGTAGATGGATCCATAGATAGATAAATAATGAACCATCCCAAATGCCACACTACATCAGACAGTTACCCCTCCATCTCCTTAATCAATTTAATTAGAAGCTTACCACCATTACATGCTAGAATATATGTATGGCTATAAGCATTCATTATATATGTAACTAAATAATACACCCCTATTTTCAGTGATGCACTTCCTTTTTTTTTTTTTACTCAATAAAGACACGAACATATAATAGAGGAATACTTATCTAATTAGTATTTAAAAATTCATAAAAAATGGAAATCACTAGACACGCATGGACAGATTCTCTACAAAAGAAAATATATAAAACTTAAAAGAGGATTTCACGCAGAAGGTATTCAACGTACAAGAAGCCTCATCAATAAAACACAACCTTTGTTACTTCTCTCCACCATCGCCCATCTCGTGGGCCATAGACCCAGTCCTCCACTGCTCGAGCAGCAGCGCCACCACCGGCCTCTGGTCCTCTTCGCAAGCCAACGATGAGAACAGATATCTCTGTTCTTCACCAAGGCTTTTGGGATGCTGCCCATAACCGCCGCGGCGTCTTCCTCCGAGCACTGTCGCGGCCTCTCTGCGCGGCCAGTCTTCCTTCCTGACTGGCCGCGTCTCCAGCAGATCCCGGCCTCCGACCAGTGATCTCTAGGCAGCCGCTACAATCCTGCCAGTTGGATCTTTGGGAAGATGAACTGGGGTAGTTGTACCAAGATCTATGATGATAATGAAGAATGTCTGACGGCAAATTTGGCCTCTTGCTGCTGATGCTGATGGCCACCAATCCTACGTAGCAGTGATCTAGTTTAGCGGCCTCGGCTGAGATAGTTTGTACATCACCGCCGCTGGGATGTCATCACCAAACCGCAGGTAGCCGATTCCTCTGCTTGAGGCAGGGACCAAACAATATGAAAAGCGTCCGTGGGTTAGGCTGAATGGCTGCTATGCTGAGGACAGCTGCTCAGGATTCATTGCCATGATCCCCCTGCCCTACCTATCTCGAGGAGACCCAAAAATATTTTTGCCACCATTCACGGAGCAACCAAAGACAATATCCTCAGCGGTCTCCTAAGGGCCAGTTAAGGATGATTGGAACACGAAATGCTCAGTTGCAAGGATCCCTTTGGTGTACGTTTCATCTCCATACCTGATGCACAGAATGAAAACAAGAAGAGATCAAGTATGAGCCAGAAAGAGAATCGTAGGTTGTCTGACCATGTATGGGCATTTGCTGCCTGCACACCGGAATATTTTACAGCGGGTGACTGCACGGGAACCAATTTGCTCTGCCCCACCACCTTCAACCTCCCTCCCATGCACCCATCTCTCATCTGAAACATCCCCCACGGCCCTTCTATTTTATTTGCCATGGCACTCGTCCTAGCTGAGTTCGCCTTCAGTGCCAAAGCCCAAGAACCATTGAGTCTAGAGCTCATCCACAGGGATTCACTACTGCCACGGGACCCAAATTTTTCGGAAGAGTGGATGAGATCCGTTCAGCATGAGTGAGGTTGCCAGGACAGCTGGGGGAGTGGCTTGAATCCTTGTGTATGAGCTCTAGGCTCGATGGTTCTTAGGCTTTGTCAGTGAAGGTGAACTCAGCTTGGAAGAGTGCCATGACAAATAATAGAAGGGCCGTGGTGGGAAAGGTTAGGATGAGAGATGAGTGCATGGGAGTGAGGTTGAAGGTGGGGGTTGCAGTGTGAGATATTTATGGCCACTGGCTCATGTCGACCCTGAGAATCACGTTGCTGGTTTTACTCCAACCCAGGGGCAGAACCGATTGGCTTCCCTGATTTTTTTTTTTTTTTTTAAAACCTTTTCCATCAGTTTCTTTAGGGTGACCAAGGTTACCACGCGTAGAGGAAAACCACCTGGGCCAATTACTCCTTTTTGTACAGGGGCTCGCAGTTGAGCTTAGTAACAGCCAAGGAGGCTTATTCCCACAAAAACTTACGTTTGTGCAAGAACATTGAATGGTTTGCTCTGTTTTGGTATAAAGTGTGCATGTAATCTAGTTCCATATTCGATTGATCTTTTTGTTCTTGGATACATGCAGATCTTACAGCCAACATATCTTTTACATCTTTAAAATTCATGATCCATATAAATCTAAAAGCGAAAAGAACGATTAGATTTGAATTGGATTATAGGTGAATGTAGTAAGTCTGAACTTTTATAAAATACATGAATAATAGAATAGAAGTATGATTGAAGAATTGGGATATGTCTCAAATTCCTGTTTTCTCTTTTGGAATCAATATAAATTAATGTATATCTCATTGGAAGCAGTTTGTTAGAACTTCCAGAGGAGATAATTCTCATATAGAGTTCAAAAGCTGATGATCTAATAGAACATCTATATAATTTTTCAAAATATAAGAAAGGGGTAATTGCTCATCCTCATGTACATGTAGAACCACCCCTGACCTTAGTAATAGTCAAGGATGTTTATTCCCACAAAAAGTGAATGCATTCCTGAGGTTGGTAGTAGGTCACTTACTTTATACAAGCATGTTGAATGGTTTGCTCTACTTTGGTTTAATAGTCAAGAAGGTTTATTCCCACAAAAGCTTATGCATTCATGAGGTTGATAGAAGGTCACTTGGGTTTACACAATCATGTTGAATGGTTTGCTCCACTTTGGTTTACTTTTGCATCAAGAAATAATATTATACAGAGGCCATGTGTGAAACGTGGGATCTGACTTCATTTTTTAGGAAGACATCTTGGTCATGCATAGAAACTATGGTCGATATTTGGTTGCTAGGCCATGTGGTTCATTGGCTCCATGTTATCTGACTTCATTTTTAGGCAGACATCTTGGTCAAGCATTGTGGTAGGTATTTGGTAGAGCACCAGCAATCCCATTAAGCCAGAATTCGTTGAACATGTGAGAAAGAACACCAGCTATCACATTAAATTTAGGTTAAGAAAGCCCAAACAGAATTGCCATCGAACAAAGTTATACCTTGGGAAGCTTCCTGAGTTTAGATGATCCTGCTGCTTTAAAGGTTTTAGGAATAAGCTAAAAGAATACAAAGATTTGTCTCATAGATGTCACAATTCACCAAGAATCCTAAGAATGTTCAAAAAGTCAAGCAAGCATTTATTGGTATTGCTTACCGTGTGGCCAATGGGAGATTCTCGGATGTCAGGCTTTATGAAAATATCCCAGTTGGATTGATGAAAATCCTATGAAGGATAGGATTTTAGATCTTGGTTTTAATTTACGTAAGCTTGAATTAGAATCATAAGAAAGCTACATAGAAGGGGACACAAGAAAGCGTTTGCAAAATACGAACTAGTATTTTTGAGAAGGCTTCCGCCACCTTTTCGCCCTGTGGTTTCTTGTTACTGTCAAACTCTTTCAAACCCTCATGGAGCCACCCATTTGTTGCAATCAAAGCCCATGTGAGTCCAAGGCATTGTGGATCTCCAGTATCGTAGCGTGGGAAACTTTTTATTTCTAGATTCACGTGTGCTAAATATCGGTGGTAGTTTAATCCTTGACACTGTGATATACACCTAGCATGCGTGATTATAATAAATTCAAAATTTTCACCTAATCCACTGGGCTTGCTCAACTGACCATTCATAACTAATCTAGTTCTTATCAGACCTCGTTCCAATGTAGCAGCAGCTTGATGCAAGGGCAATACGAAATAACACCTCATTATCTGATGATAGATTCAGGTTAGACCTCGTTGTCTAAATGATAGATTTCGGTAGGGCATTGCCCTAATCTATATAGACCTTGCAGAACTGACTAATCCGACCTAATTGAGTTCTGATTAGGCCTTGCTCCGATGCAGCAACATCTTGATCAAAGGAGATATGAAATAACACCTCATCATCTAATGATGCATTCATGATCGCTGCAGTTTCTACGCTAAGCTTCATTCCTTGTGGTTGAATGAGATCTTGTGTCATCCAGATATTTTTCAGCTTATCTTTGTCAAGCTCATAGCCTCTCAGTCATATTGAGCAACAGGAAAAGCATTGCTCCAGTTGTGAGTGTAAATTCTAGCAGGTTTATCTCTAAGATAGCAAAATGTCATTCTTGTGCATTGGCTATTCTCATACCTTACTTTGTTAAATATTCATACAATTCTTCCCATGAGATTTTGAAAACAGGAAGGCTCCATATTGTTATATTTTCTGCGAAATCCTCTCTAGCAAGTATGAACTCACTGACCTATCAACATGAGCCAGACATGAGATACACAACCGCACATATGATAAGGATTCACCTCCCTGCTGGACAATTTCTTATTTTTAGAACCAAATTTTCCAAGAAACAAAAAACAAGCAATGCAATTTTTTAGCATCAATGAAATTCTATCATAATTTCAAAATAAAAAAGTCATACGCAACAACTTTCTATTAAATAAAATTTAAGTCAAATGAAAGATCACTATAAACCTAAACTGTCCGGCACTAACCTACAATCGTTTTGAAGCTACCCCTTAGCATCAAGAGAAAATGACAGAAGACTAATGAACTCGCAGTTCGATAAATTATTTCTACACCTCTATTTGGATTGAGCATATAAAGTACAAGAAAATTTTTAAATAAATATAAATATTATTATTGTCATAAAAGAGTATATTTGAAAATTTCAATAAGAATTTCACAAATCCATGTATCTGTTTCTCAAATAGATGATTCGCCTTTCGAAATGTTGGCATAAAAATCATATTTAATGCATTTTATTGAGAAAACTCTTTTTATGAAATTTTTAATAAAAATATCTGTCACTTTTGTCACTCCTAGCAATGTTGATCCGGCTTTAATCTATATCTTCTGCAACAGAAAAGAAGAGAGAAAGGAAGGGTTAACTCGATAAAATCAAAGTAAATAAAAAGAAAGAAAAAGATTAAGAGTTAGTTACTCCAAACCTAGTTTCATCAAACCTTGAGACCTCTTTGGGAATCCCGAAGGAGTCAGGTCATACCTCATAAGCCTTGACTTTCTTAAAAGCATATGGAGCTCGACCTCAACTTACCCTATTAGGTTGGCAACTACAAAAATTTTTCATCGTTGAGAGATAAACTTTACCTCAACCTTTGAGAGCTTCCTCCATATGCCAAAAAACCTATCAAGGCTGTCTCATGGGACAAAGATTCTAACCATGAATTGGTAATGGGAAGGTTAATAAAAATAGATTAGTTCTTTCTTGAGCTAAGGTACTATCAATTGCAACTCCTCACATGGTGCTTCAAGGAGAACTTTGTAAAGACATTTGAATAGTTCTTCAAAAACCTTCTTTTCCTCATAAAAATAATATATCCTAGCAACAAATCTCAAAAACTGAGAATAAGTTGGAAGGGAAGATTCCTAAATCCCCATATACCTCCAACATAAAAGAAGATACAGAAAGCTTAAGCCTAGTGACCATGGATGCTCCATAAATCAGAATACCTCGTACCAGCATATAAAAGGAGTAGATTTGATTCAATCTGGGATCTTTGATTCATTCATCTATATCTCTCTTTATCTTTGAAAAATCCAAAGGCCTCAAAGTGTCTCTCTGAGTCGCTATCAAAAATTTTTAACTGACTTGAGCGGATAGATCCCAGAGCCCTTTTTCTTTCGCTTGATCTTCTTTTGTTCTGCAGACCATGCTGCTGATCATATTGATCTCTCCTTCTGTGATGGTGTTCACCGTTGGTCTTGCGCACGATCGTATCACCAATTCTTTGTTTCTGTTGAAAGACATATCCAATTGGACCACATCACCCGCTTAGTCTGGGATCAGCCCTCAACTTTCGGTTGCAGATCTCTCACCACGAACTCATCTAGCAAGCAGTTGGCATCCTGATAGGATGAAGGAAATGGGAGAAAGGACGTGACAGTGTATTGGATGGATTGGAGAGAGATTTGAGATTGAATTGAAATAAGTCCTAAGGTGGATCAGTTCTTTTCATCATTTTTGATAGATCCATGGATGCGGAATATTGGATAAGAAAGCTGTCTAAGTTAACCGGGTATAAACTTTAATTTGATAGATGGTAAGCACCAGGAGATTATTTAACTCATATAATCCTTCTTTTTTTTTTAATTTCTTTAAATTCAAACAAATTAAAGTTTATCTTGATTTATCGAGTTCCTTATGTTTTAAGTTATTTAACAACATTAGCGGATGCTCGAGTGATGTTCAACATATTTTTTCGCTAGATGCTTCGAAATCTACCTTCTCCAACCTATTCCTCCTCCATAGCAAAGGAACAATCATGTGACCATGATTCCTTACCGAACCCACAAAAATAAAAATAAAAATAAAAGAAGGAGATCACGATTATAATCGGTCATATAGAAGAACCATAGTTCCACTAATTCCAAATAAAAATGGCTTCTGTACAAATTGGATTTAAGAATCTATAAGTCAAGAAAGCCAGCAGCATTTAAAGTTTTAGCTAGCACCATCAGAGAACTCCCAATAGTTTTGATACAACGTCCTAGAAGAAATATATGTTAAAATGCTTTACATTATTAAAGGAAATTTATAATGAAATTTTAATATGATGCATGATTTGAACTCGTCAATGTACCTTCAGAATCTAGCAACTGATTAGCAAGTGCTAGTTCCTCTTTCTCTTCAAAAGAACCAAAATTAAAATCATCTCCTCCTTCCTCATCATCATCATCAATGTCACCAGCGGCTAGTTTTGTTTCTAATGATCTCGGTTCTGCACCAGGCAACTCATCATCATCCTCATTTTCACTGTCAGACCCAGCGGCCTTTGGTTCGGGGGGGTCTGGGAGACTGCCAACAGCATTACCAACCAGCTCATTAGCTTCTTGCTGTTCCTCAGGCGTCTTAGCCAGAGACAGCAGAATATTCTTTGCTTTCTGATCAGGTGGAAATCCACAAGCACCCATCTCTTTAAACCAAATGACAGCAGCTCCAAAATCCATGTTCTTACCATGAGCATCCATGATGATGGTATAGATGGCTTGGTTGGCTTCAACACCTTGCATTCGCATTCTCTCATAAACCCGCATTACTCTCTCGAGTTTATTCAACTTTGCATACCCTTTCATCAGTGTTCCATAGACAATAGCATTTGGTTTTAAACCATCTTCTTTCAAGCGCCGGAAGAATTTCTCTGCACCATCCATATCAGATGCATTGACATAAGCAGATACCATAGTTGCATAAGAGCATAGATCAGGTTGACACCTGCGAAAACAGAAGCAACATATATTTTATGACGACTCAGTAGCTATTTTTCTGGCATAAATTTTGATGGTCAAAGGAAAAGATCATACTTGTCCCTTCTCATACACTTGAACACCTTCCGAGCTTCCTCCACCATTCCAGATATTGCGAAGGCATCGAGCAAAATATTATAAGCTTTGCGGGTGGGTCTGAGAACATAATAAATCAATGATGTCAAGTCTACAAGCTGAGTGAGAATCCATGATTGTCAAAAATGAAGAATAACAGACAAGCATGCGTAAGTAACACAAAGTTTGATGCTTAAAGTTTGGCATACTGATAGAGACATGAACTCCTGTTCCCAGAAATGCATAAGTTTGATGCTTAAATGTTTTCCACAACTTTGTTCCCTTGAAGTTGACCAAATGTTTTGCTTATCCCCCATCATATGTTAAATCATTCAAATCATTTTTCACAATCTCAAATATACTTCTTTATAAAGCTAGTTCCATAGTAATTTACAAGTACATTAAGTATGAAACAGCACTGAAATTATCGGCTTCAATTACATATACGATGCTCATTGCCTTTAAAATCTAGTTCAAGTTTGCATTGATCTCTGAGTAGGCTTTGATGCCTCCATATTGTCCTCCATCACATGAGAAATCCAAGCAGCCAAATAAGAAAGAGTTACAATTATTTCTCTTGTAGGCCCCTGTTTGATCTTTTGGTCCTGGTAGCTCTTTGGAATTATTATGGCAAATGTTAACTATTTTGCCAAACTATTCTGGGAGTCCTGCAACAACTCAAACTACGATTAGATAAGGCTTTTGGAATATAAGTTAGTTTTTGCTTAAACTAACATCATCTTGCTTGGTCTTCAGAGGATCTTCCTTATAAGCAATTCACTCATTTACTATAATGCAGTAAATTTGAGCTTATTGCTTTTCCAGCCTTTTCTTATCTCTGACATTTCTTCTTTACTACAGCAGCAGTTATTTTGCAGGTTTTGAGGAGTCTTTGTTTGGGCTAGCATTATTTCAGTTGACCACCCTATCCCTGTCTAGTAAATAAGAGATCTCCACACAGAGAGGGGAGACCTCCTCTTGAAGAAATTCACTCATTTATTATAATAAAATAAATTCCAGCTACTAATCTTCCAAGCTTTTATTCTTTTCTATTCAGTCTTGATATAAATTAACCCTGCATGCTTCATTCTCTGTTTTACACACATCAATTCAGTACCAGAGAGATCCAATCTCTGGAATAACACAGCATCAAAATCAAGAATTTTGACAAGCTAACACAGCATGGTTCTTTCCATTCATGACAAGAAATGAAGCAAAGCAACAAGAATGAGAGGGGGAGTTCTATCCTTTTCATTCCTGTTTAAAGATTGGCAAGAGATTCAAAATTTAGGCTGAGGTGGTGCCATAGATGACATGAGCTTCTGCCTCCAAATCACACCACTTGGTTTGATGAGTCTACCGACAAGGAGATTACCCACAAATAACACAAGGCTAAGCCATGATGGGCAGGACCACAAATGTAAAAGCAAGTCTCCTTAAATTCCATGGTTTGATGTTCTTCCAAGACATCGATGTCTCTGAGAAGACTGAAGTCAGACTTCAAGCCATCAGGCTAAAAAGCAGAGGAACTTTAAATGCAACATTTAGTAGATAATAGGCAAAAGATATGCTTGCTTGTGACTGAACATGTTTAAGCAACTCAAAACTACATCCTCACCCAATGACTAAAATGCAGTTTGTCATCACAAAGGCATCAAAGAGCAAGATTAGACAGGGATTAGGGAGGTAAATGTTATCCTTCTATATCTCTTTCTATGAATAATAATTAGGTAGATACACCAGAAGGGCCTTCTTTCACCCACATCTACTCACACTAAAATTCCAAGGACTTAAGAAATCATGCCCCTCTTCTCCTTCCTTGAATCAACAAAGAAATGGATGCCGCTAAAGTTGTTCTTTAATTGCACCTTTATATTGCATATAGGAAAAGTTTTGGCCACATGGACAAATTAAATGGTTCCTTAATTGCTTGATTAGTTGGTGGTTTTGTAAAGGTTCTCCAAGAATTGGAAATGTTTGTGAACTGTTCTAGTAACATAATTTAGCATATTTTAACTACCATTAAGGGTAAAAGAGGTTCAACTGGGGATCATATATAGTAATAAGGCATCATGATATTTTATAGCTCTTTTACTTTGTCATTTTTTAAGGTTTTTGCTCCCTTATTCCTGCTTTAAGCAACTGTACCATAGCAAATAATGCTTTCTGTATTAAAACTAATCAATCAGCCCTGATTTGTATAGGGTCCAGTTCAAGCTTCCTCTATTAGCAACAAAAAGCTTCTACAATTAACTAAGGTTGCATTTAATTCAGACGTAAAGCAGGCATAAGGTTTGGAATAAGCCTTCCATCTGCCAAACAGCATTAGGTAAGGAGGCATAACCAAATAACAATTAGGCTGGTCAAACTTGCTTATGACAAAAAGGCTCCTTTATGCCTGCTTTTAACTTTTTTATCAACAAAAAGGTCATCATTCAAAAGGTATTCCAAAAAGGTGCCTTTCACCATTCAAAAGTGGATACAAAAAAAATCTGGCATAACCATAACCATTCCCATCAGCATAACTTTTACTATTCCACCCACCCCTCCCCCCGAAAAAAAAAAAAAAAAACCTGTTTTTTATTTCCAGACCAAATGCAGCCTCAGCATCCATGCTAAAAGATAGCATGAACATTCTCAATAAAATGGACTCACTTTTTTTTCTATGAAAAATTTGCTAAAGTCAAAAGGCAAAATGAAGCATCTTTCCTTTTTTCCTTGGAAGTATCATCCCTCTCACTTTATACCATGAACTAGCATTTGTTAAGTCATTGTACTTATTCAAAGAGTTACTAGTTACCTGGATAAACACACAATCTATCCAATCCAATCAGTATGCAGTTGTAAAAGATTGATATTATAGAACCAAGAGCATCTTCATTTCCAATAATTATGAGAGGTCTATAAGATGATTGGATCATTTAAATAATAAAAAAAGAACTAAAAAACAATTTGCAATTAAATCTAATAAATCACATTGTGTAGACAAAAATTTCGTAAGGAGCAATAAACACCCACCTGACACCAGCATCAAGCATCTCCTCAAAAACTGCCAATGCTTCGTCTTCCCTCCTTGCTTTCCCATAAGCCTTGATGAGCAGTGCATAGCTCACAACATCTGGTTTAAGTCCAGCTCTTTGCATCTAGAAGGGTCATTTTGGAACTTCAAAGTTACCAAAAAATTAAGAAAAGTATAAACACATGCAGAACCTACCATCTTTCATATCTATAATTACATCATAGTATAATAATATTCTCTTCTAATTTGTGAATGTGCATGGATTGCCAATTCTCTTCCAATTTTACATTACATTAAGTAACCAGACAAGGAAAGTTTTCTTCTTTGGCAATACCATAGACGATTATAAAAGGAAAAAAATAGCTTACCCAAAGATATTGTTGGCAACCACCCATAAATTTGTTCCAAAGGTGCAGAATAAAATGCATATGAATATGCCTAGAATATGAAGATGTCTTACTATTTAGTTTTTATTCTTTGAGCTATCCCAGCTATATTCTTTTTATAATTAATCCACATATGGATGTTCTAATCCAAGAATTTTGCATGCTACTGTTTAAGAATTGTTGCATGGATCCAGATGTTTTGATTTAACAATTTAAATAATCAGTTGTAATAAAATGCATGTTGTATGGAGTGTCCTTTATTAGACAGAAAACAATCTAGATAGATTAGTTATGATTTACCTGGTCGTAGATACTTGAAACCTCCTTATAATTTGTTTCAAAGGACATTAGGCTATTAAATGTCACAGTAGATTGAGGGATTCCCCTCTCAGCCATCTGTGCAAATATTTTACGAGCCTGATCATAGTTGCCAGCTTTCTTGTACATATAAATCATCATATGGAACATTTTCTGGTCTGGCTTCAATGGAGCACTCTCTTTGTTCAAAAGACTCTCAAAAACGGCTTCAGCTTCCTTAAATTTATCACCCTGCCATAATGCTATTAGTATAAGTTATGAACAAAAATTTAGAGGAGAAATAATCAAAGGTATCTGGAGCATTAGAAGGAAAACTTCCTGAGGTGTTATGTGCTATATGGTGTGGAATCAAATAAAGAATATGACAATGACACAATACAGTTAAATTAAAACAGCAAAACTTGAAACGATAGGATATGACACAGCTCGGTTCATACAATAAATAAACAAATTTTATGTAACATGTATGTGAAAAAAGAATCCATAATTCTTAATGTGTTATTGCAATATGGTCCATACTATATCACTCCAACAAACACTAAATACTTTGGATTTATCTGCAAAATACCCCAGCTATATTTGGGAAGTATCCAGATCCTTCTTTTTAATTTTAAGAATTAGGATACTTTAGGATAAGCATTCATACTTCCTAGGTAGCATGCATGGCAAATACAAGTGGAAATAATATCAAGTTAGAAGCTTGCTCCATGGAAGTCCGATCTCAAATGGTTGACTAAAGTGAGCTGGCTAAAGAATCAAACAAAAGCACCTTTGATTGATGATCTCCAGTCCATTAAGGTGGTTTTATTTTCCCAAAAGTGATTAGATTGTTACCACTTTTTGATGTTTTCAGGGGAAAAACATATAGATGCCAAAAATTATCAAGTACCTTAGGCATAAATTGTTTGAATCTTTATTTTCCAAAGGGTTATACCACTATTTCATTAATATCCATGCCATAAAATGGAAACAACTCATAAAGTCAAACTTTGTGCTATTTTTTTTCATCCAACTTTTCGCAACCTCAAGTAGAAGTGCACATGGGTCAGGTTGGTTTGGGTTAGAGGCTTACCTAGAATTTATCCAATGCCAATCAATTCTCAATTTTTTTAATCAGAACCAAACAATGATGGAACCAATGCAACCCAATCCAATTTAATTAGTGTTGGTTCTCCAGTAATCCATTTTTTTTTTTTTAAAAAGTAAATAATCTATTGAGATTATTCAAGAAAACGTATTAAAAATTAACAAATGAAAATAAATTCTGAGTCCATCAAGTGAACCATAAATTTGTATATGGTATACCAAACTGTATGCAGTGAACTTACGTCAAGTTTTTTTTTTTTTTTTTTTTTTTTTGGAATTAAGTCTTGGATGATTAGAAAATCTAGACCTGCACTAATAGTTAAGGTAGGAAAATACACAAAATAGAAGGAAAGAGTATAGGACCGAGTTACATGTGCTGATTGGAGAATATGCCAAGACAGGTGATGGCAATGTATATCATAGTTTCAAACCCCAACAAGACATTCCTTGGGATGCTGGGACAAGTTATCATCTCAAGTATCAGGACAAGATTATCCCTCCATCACCTAGCATCCCAATCAACACATCCTAGGATATCTCCCATCCCAAGCGCCCGGATGGAATAAGGTAGTAGTGCATCACATTCCATAGAAAAATCAAAATGACCCCGAGATTTAAAACCTTGATGCATATAGCATACCAAATACACTATATATTGTACATGCAAGCATGTGTGTGCAAAATATATATGAGACAAACTATACAAAATTTGGTTTGTGTGTCACGTTAGGTTACCCAACCCCCTCACCCAAACTTGAACTGATCTATTCAATTACTAAAAAATCAAAACATGACTGACCAAATCCTCTTAGAACTTGAACTAAACCAAACCAATAACATCTATTCAACTTGGTTCTCGGGTTGACCCAAACCCATGAGAACCCCAATGTTCGAGTATGATCTATGATTCATGGCATCTTTATAAATTTCCCTCGGATAGGAATTTCGCATCAAACATTATTAGCATGGCATGCCGTATCGGTCATTATGCAACCATACCAGACATACCGTACCGTACCAGTACTGTATCAATACCACTATAAGTAGTATACCTCCTATACCAAGCATATCAAACATATTGATACAATATTCAAATTTTATCAGTATGCCCTTCGATACTAAGACAGCAAACCATGGTTATTAGGTTAATGTTGAAGAATTAGTTAAAATAAAGCTCAAACTTTGATGATTAGCATCAACTATTCTACTATATAATGCCAACTCTTGCGATGTGCCCGTACATCAAGCATGTCTGAACATACTCATGCCTTTCTCAATCACATGTTCCTTCACCAATTCCCACCTTATATTTTTCTTATCCCATAAGGTTACTTGTTGATAAAGTGTGGTTAACCACAAGTTGAAGTTTCAAGTCAGTTCTCCAGACATTTATTATTTATTTAGACAAATCGTTTTTTTACTTAAAAAAAAAAAACACACGCATCGCACATGTCACACACTAGTGAAATATTAATTCAACTCAAGAAGATTTGCAGGTACAGATTTTCTCCACATACCACCTAATCAGATGGAAAAAACAGCCTCTTGTATCTTGCAATACCATTTTTCTACATTTGTCTTGCTATAATGAAATAATCTTGCAACATTCATCTAGAAGACATGGTGTTTCTTTCCTTTTTGTATTTTTGTTCCAACTGTTGCAAGGTTAAAGTAAAAGTTTTTCGAAGCCTGCCAAAATTCCAGGCCATTAAAGTCACCTCCATTTGTTGACAATAACAGTATCTATCAACATTGGAAAAGACTAGAAAGGTGTGGTCATTTAGTCATTTCTTTTATTTAATCCACTTTCATCCCAAAAGTAGAATTTTTTAAAATCTCTAGCGTACACAATGCTGGAAGTATTGGATGCATTGGGTTAAATTTCTTCAAAATCTACAAATATTTTCCACCAGCTGGCTAATTGGTTGGCACTAGGTATAACTTCTCTGGGACATGGTAAGTTCCTTTGAACAACGAGTCCAAAAATGTTGGCACTATGCTATATGACAGTTACTTTTCCATCTGTCACATTCTCTATCACCCTGTCTCACACAAATTGGAGAAAGTGCTGTATTAGTGTAATTGGTCCTTACGCTGAGTCCTCTTTTGGCATACTATTTACAATTATTTTGCCCAGATCACCGTCTTTATTCTGTATTTACCATTCCTTTTTCTATTTTTTGGGTACTGAAGAGATTTAAAAGCCTTCCTTTTGAAGTAGAATTAGTATTCATGTTCCCAAGAGGAGGGTTTCTTCTCCCTTTATACCACGAAAGGCTATTATAAAAACAGAAAGACCTTTCTTGCTAATCTCAGAACGAGTCCTTTTCAAAATTATCCAGTTCTGGGACCTGGTGGGTCAAACACTAACTTGATCATCTCATTGAGTTGTTGAAAACAATTTATGAAATAGAAAAAATTGTGAAAACACATCAAGAAGGATTTTAGTGTTAAAATAAAACTCTAATACAATTCATAGATACTTCTTGGATTGATTCTCATAGTTTTACCTTTTATATTTTTTTGCTTCCGATCATAGGTCCTTGATATGTTTTAAAATAATTGAAGTTAATTCTTAGGTAACCTAGTAACATTATATGTTTGAAACATACTTCAGCTGAGATAATCAACCAAATTAATCAAAAATCTATCAAGATAAAAGTCAGCATAGGAAAGTCACTGAGTTCCTTATCATATCCATAATTAAGAGGTAATGATGAATGCAGCACAGGTTTGACTGGTTGAGATGAAAATTTTCTCCTAGTCTCACAGGTAGAAATCCACATCCTTGATTAAAATGCCAGGTACAAGTGGTAGAAATATCAAGATCATGAATAGAGGCACCATGAGATGGCACTACTGGTGATATCGGTTTTCCAATACAAACAAAAAAAATCTGGTTAACTTTTAAAGCAAATTATGAGAGATGGAGGTGCTTAGAGATTGGAAAATCAAGGTGTTCAGAGGTAACAAGGAAGTTATTGCTTCAGCACCAGATTAAAAATTTATGGGGTAAAGAGAGAGCATGCAAAATGCAGACAGATATTTAGCATGGCAACAAGCTCTAGAAGTAGAACTTACAATTTTCCAGCATTTTCATTATTAATTTAGATACTGACATGGAGAATTTTCTAACTTATAATGAAAGAAGATACTGACATGAGGTGGAGAAAGCACAATAAAGCAGATTAAATGTTGGTTCCTCTTAGATAGAACAAAATTTCCATGGTTAAGGTATCTGATGATTGTTGGAGGTGTGACAAGGAGGAGAAACATTTAGTTGTAGATTCATTCTTTGATATCTGACATAGGAGTCTCCTGTCTTGTGCTAAAAAGGTCTTGAATATACATGGTGCCACCAAGACTCAACCAGCATTAACTAGCAAAGTCATTGCTAATGTTACCTTTTGATGTATGTGGCCATGATCTCCCCTAAAGATTAGTTCATTATAGAACTGACATTGGGACTGTAGATCTCAAATAAAGCTTACATGATTATTTGGATTAATTACCTAGGAGCCTGATGAAATGTCAATGGATAGAGATTTCATCTGATGTCTCATTCTGAGTAATGCAGCTCAAAATTTGAAAAGTTTCAACAACATGTTTCTTATGTATTGCACCCAATACCAACAAGGTTTTGAATAACTAAATAAAACTAAATTCTTACTACATAAGTTTCTGAGACACAAGCACACATGTATGTATGTACATATGTATCATATACATGTAAACACATATGAATACATACCTACATACAAACATCTGTGTGTGTGCCTCTATGTTTATGAGTTTATGGTTTTGATACTAACTACAAATGCTCTTTGAACCAAAATATCTTTGACTCATTATTATTTGGAATGGGATTTTCATTAGATTGCTCTCAAGCAGCCAACAGATCCTTATCCTGCTATTCCAACTACATATTTGCAACAAAACATGTTAACCATTTAAATAATGCTGACCTTTAGTTGTTGTTCATGTAACCAAAAAGGATTTATATAGCTCACCCCTACTAGTTAGAGATTAAGGCTTTATTGTTATTGTTATTCTTTAGTTAGGTTTGCCTCAAGCTCATTAATAAACTGAGACCTACCTTTTTGACTGATCAAGAATGGGCCACTTGACCTATCCATTCCAAAGGGTTCAGACCGATCTTTGGGCTCTCCTAGGTAAATATCTCTTATGGAACAACTGGCTACACCCAGATTCTATGGCCATAACGAGGCTAAGGCCAGACACAAAGCTTACATGCCCACACATTTATTGGTAGACAAATGCTATCTTTTTTCTCCACCTCATGACAATAATCAATATCACTAGAATTAAAAAATAACATCTAAAATTAACACTTCACCCCCTAAAGCCAAAGGAGTTTCCATGCAACATGTACTTCATAAAATGATTGATGAGATGATATCTAGAAAGTTTACCCAAAGTTAACTAAAACCAAAATGAGGAATTATTAAAACCCATGAAATTTATTTACAGATTTGGTGGCAATTGCCAATATTGTTATCCAAATAAAGGCGGTAAAATTAGAATGCTCTGACAATTTTATATAAGCAATCTTGGGTTGTAATCCATATGGTGCCAATAAGAAGGAAGGTCCTTAATAATGCTCATGTGTCTCAAAATAACAAAGTAATGCCTATGAAGGGAAGAGAAAATGACATGTCTAATTACCTATATACAAACTCTTTGAAACCAATCACCCATAGGAGTGATGCAATGAAAATTAAAAGTGATGCAACTTAAAAGGATTGATGATAATACACTCTTTATTTAATATTCATTTTCAGAATGCACCACCTTTTTATAACTGGTATAAGGTTAGAATGGTTATGGTCATGGTCAATTTGTAGAGGTTTACCACCCTTAAGCTTGCCAATCAGGAGAAAGCTCTTGATACATGAATTAAACCTCTTTGAGATAAAGCATTGTGTACTCAAGCACTGACAATTGGAAGATTCATCAAAGTGCCATTTAAATTGTTATCAGTATCTAATTAGTCTAAGTCAATTCAATGAAATCCTGGTCCACAAGCTCCAAAATAGAACAGACATATAAAGGAAAAGGATACTTTTTATCCTAAAGATTGGAGATCTGATATGATATCAAACAATACTTGATGATCCAGAGGACAAACTATAAGATGACAATTATATAAATATATATACGTGCATGTATAAGATGATTACCTCAACAAAAGTTTTAAGGATAATCTGATATGTCAATGGTGATGGTTCAGGGCCTGATGATTGCATCCTACGGAATATTGCTTCAGCCTTGCTGTACTGCCGAGCTCTTCCATATGCCTCCATAAGGGCAGTATAAGATATTACATTTGGAGAGCAACCATTCTTGTTCATATACCTTAACACTCTCTCCGCTCTGTTAAAATCTCCTAGCTTCCCATAGGCTGTTATAAGCATCAAAAAGCCCATCTCGCCAAAGTCCCACCAGTGCTGGGTCCTAAGCCATTCAAGAATCTGAACAGTAATAATAATTATCATTATTATTGCAATGAACATTCTACAATGAACAAAATTTTGCACGCATGACTCACTGATTGTGTGATGAATCAAACAAGTCATGTAAATAGCAGTGCACCTAAAACCACTCCCAATGAATCAGAGCTCCCTCAATGATGACATTGTTTGTTTTCATGTTTGATTGATACAAAAATAATGCAACCAAATAGCAGAATCTAGTTCTCATAGGAATCAAGCACTATCAGAGTTGTTTTCCCCATCTTCAAAGATCAGTTGTACGCTAATTTCTCTTTTCTCTTTCAGCAAAAAAGAAAGCATTAAGGTAGTACTTTTAATGCTTACAAATGGAAGTGTAGTGAAGTTACCTCACTAACAATGTTCCATTTCTTTAGCTGCTTAAACCTCACCAAGGTACCTAGAACTAAATCTCTTGGAATTGCCTCGCTTTTCACTCTTTGCTTTCTCAGAGCTGACACTGCTGAACCTGACTCCTCGATCTCTTTCATCAACCTCTGCCAATTCTTCTGTTCAGCTTCATCAGCAGCATCCTTATAAACCACCACTTTCTTCCTCCTCTGCATGAACTTTCTCGGCGCTAGCATGCCACGACAAACTATTTCCAACCTTCCATTGACTCTTACTCTCTGAGAACATGAATTTCCATGAAACTTTGCTTTGCTGAAAACATGGGGCGATAGGGGAAAAAAGAAAAAACGTAAATCTTCTTTTGATCACAACAATGATATCACAAAGGGAAAAAGACTGAGAGATATTCTTTGCGTAGGAAAAAAAGAGAAAGTGGACTTGAATTATCGAGAATAGAAAACACCATGGATCACCCAACAACCATGAAATGTCAACTCAAAGACAGAATTTTACCAGACTAGAATCAGAAAATGACAGATAGCCCACCATTAAATGAAATAATAATAATAACGTAACAAATTTAAATAAAAAACAGGCTACAGAAATTTTTAGTAAAACATATGTGTTCTGACATACTAAGATATGTTGGTAGCATCATCCACTGATGAGTGAAATTAGCAAACTTTATTTAGCTTCGAAAATTTGTAACTAAAAATATTTTTTTAAGAAAACGTCTATATTAATCGCCATCCAAAAGTTCGGTTGAGATGATAAGCAAAACTGCACTTTCTCAAGGAATCAAAAATACATTAAATTAATGTCGACTGCATCAAGCGCTCGAATCAATTACTAATTTCATGGATCAGAGAATTCGGTGAACAGCCACTTTTCATATGCCCCTACCTTGGAAAGAGACCTACCAGCAGGAGCTTACCAGAGATTGGATGAGAAGGAGAGCAGAGACTGCGATCCCATTGCTTCCATGGCTGGATGGCGGGAGAGAGGGAGGGAGAGAGAGAGAGAGAGGGAGGCCCTTATCGGCTTCAGCTGAGAACCTCCGGCTCTAAAACCCCAGAATCCCTCAGTTCAGCAACTTGAGCCAGCCAGAGGATAACGCGGATCCGGCACAGATATAAAATATCTGTGATCCGGTCGAACCGGTTTCGGCGGGTGGGTCACTAGAGAGAGGGCCTTATCGGCTTCAGATGAGAACCTCCGGCTCTAAAACCCGGCAATCGCTCGGTTTAGCAACTCACGCCAGAGGATAACGTGGATCCGACCCCAGATATCTGCGACCCGGTCGAACCGGTTTCGGCGGCTGGGTCACTACGTCGTGGTTCTTTCAAACGTCGGAGCTCATTCTTGTCCCCAAATCCTGCATCCCGACCAGCATGAGGCGTCCGGTGACCGGTCGAGCGGATCGATCTGGCCAAAGTCTCTCTCATGCCTTTCAGTCGGGCTTGGTTCGGTGGCAGGTCTCCAAACCATCCAAAGTCAGATATAAACTATCTTACCAAATTATATTTTGCTACACTTTCTTTAAATTTAAACAAAACTTAATATATCTAGCACAAATAAAGTACTATAATAATATATTATACAAAATAATTAATAAATGTGTTTGGTTGTCAGTTTTATTAAATATATCATGACAACATATTTATGCTTATATAAAATGAGAGTGATGTAATGCAAGCTGGTTAGTCTATGATAGCAACACATGATGCGACTAGAAAGTGGCATGATGCGAGCAAGCAGATCGTTAAAGATATCCCCTCAAAGAGAGAAGTCCTAATGAAAAATGATTTTCGATAAAGCTCCCACTTAACTTCTTTAATTAGGAGTCAACCATTCATTTCAAGAAGGAATTTTAAATCTTATTCGAGAGAAACTGAACCAAATGCGCCACCATATCTAAGAAACCGATTCATCAAAGTCATCCATCAACGCATGACCAAATCCAAAAGAGATTCTATCAAAATGCCAATAAAAAAATCATAGACCGGATTCAATCTCTAACTTTAAAACCCCTAGAGCACCGTCTCATGAGTCTCAAAAGCTTTCTTTTCCATTTCACCATGTCCTAAGCTAACTCAAGCATCGAAGAATTCCCATAGGAAACAATCTTTGAGCCTTCCTTGCTTTTCCTTTCTCTCTCTGAACATGATCAAGTGGCTACACAAGGTGCTCTATCATCTGGGTTAAGACGCCCCTATCCATTGGCATGCAGAGAGTAGATCTAGATGCCAATAAACTTTTGGCACTACTTATAGGAAATAAGTAAAAGTATCTAACCATACCATCTAAAAGAAGAGATCAAGTTATGAGTAATGCACAGGCAAGCATGAGCTATCCTCAAGTCATCTCCCAAAACTCTACGAGACACCTATTTGTCATACCACTACTTTGAAGCTTGTTTGAGATCCATTCAGCCACTTAACCCATTTGCATCTCATTAAATCCATCAACATCATCAATAGTAGTAGCTTATAGGAACTAAAGTTAGGGGTGCAAATGATATTGCTAAATATTTTATAATAATTAGGTATGAATTCAAATTATGTTTCCAAGAATTTTGTTGGATCAAACTCAGACCAGCTATGCCCAAAATCAAAAATCTATAACCCAAATATGTACACGAGGTAGGAATATAAAAAGAATTGGCCCCATGACCTTTTTTTTTTTTTTTTCATATTCAAAGTTTACATATTTTCCATGCATGATCTCCTTACCTCTCACTTTCTATTATTTTAATTCCAAAATCCTATCTAACCTTAGATTTTTGATTATATTTTAATCAAAATAAATGTAAATAGAAATTTAAATTTGTTATGCAATTGATTGGATTTTTTAAAATAATTTCTCACCTGCTCCTTTCCTACCATAACTTGCTGCTGTATATTTGTTATATATGGAGGACTTCATAATAAAAGTCTTTCCAGTTTTGAAAATATTATTCCTCAACTAGTGGACCATTAAAATCATTTGCTAAATTAAATCTCAAAAAATCTTAAATTTGATTACTAATTGAGTTTAATGCGAGTTCTGAGCTTACTCATTATTTTGATTGATCCTAATCCTAATTCAAACGTGATTTCTCCTACCAATTTCAGATGCGAAAACAGCATGGTTCTTACACAAGAAGGGCAAAATCAAACACCTACTGCCTTGGATCCGCTTCTGCTTGAATTTGAAAGCCGTGCGCGGAGTGTACCAGCTGTGTTTGCGCCTCTTTATGCTCCCTTCATCAATTCCACCTCTCGTTGTCTTTCCCCGGCTTTGATGGTCTCATAAAAGCAAAGTTTCTAAATAATTTAGATACGTTAGGAAGTGTTTGGTATGGGTTTATTACCGAGGGTAATAATTCAAAATCACCCCGTTATAGTAATTTTGAACTAAAATATATATATCAAAATACTTCTTATTTATAATAAATATATTATTATTATTATAATTTATATATAATATAATATATAAAATTAATATGTTACATTATTATATTATATTATATTATTAGTAATCTTTTATTTATAATATACTATATAAGATATAATATATGATATTATTATTATAATATAGTATAATATAATGTAATATATCGTATTACATTATATTATATATATATAATTTTTAATATAATATTGATTTATATATTATAATATATGATATAATTTAATATATTATATAATATATTATTATATTATATATGTTATAATAAAATAATATAAATATAATAGAAGTAATTTAGATATTTTATGGTTAATAATCTTGCATTCTCGTAATATACCAAATAAGATGATGTTATATCATCAGTGATCCTTGATCACTATGATATAGCATATCAAACATGATAATTTTTAATTATTGTAGGTTATATCACCTCAAAAAACGATTTGGAGCAGCTCTGATCGTACTAGCAATATATGGCAGATGCTAAAAGAAATTGACATTAAAATTTCTAGAACTCTTAATCACAACTACACCATGTTCAGCGCTCATCCCTCCTTAAGTTTAGGTGCCACTGGAGTATTATTTTTTTTTTGAACGTTAAATTTCTTCTGGACGAGTAGAAAATTATGATAGCAAATACTTGCAACATTAATCAGTTCCATCAAGCATCACAAGGAAAGAAATAATCTATTAAGCAACCTCATGTGCGTATGGTCACCAAAAACTTTTATTTCGCAAGAGGAAATATAACTTACCAATGAAGAAGACATTATAAAACGAAAATTAAATTGTGCAGAAGCAAAAACCATTCAATCCCCATCATCATTCTTAAATTAATAATCCACACTAAAGAGTCAAATATGCTGTCATGTTTTATATTTTCCGCCTCGCCTTGAACAAACTTAATTGGCAAGGCGAATTATTGCCATATCTTGCATTACAATCCTTCTAACATGCATCACTAGGTTTATGATGTTACACAAGGCAGCACATTTAACACATCCCACAAGCCTAAGAGAACAAACAGCACAGGAGGAAAACAGTAAATTTTCCTGTATTGTTTTTCTTTAAGGCAATTAATGGAATCGTCAAGAAACTACCCGTGTTACAGAGTTCTGAGACATCATCACATTCGCGAGATCAGTAGTGGAACAGAGACGGCAGCAGCCTCTTCACCCATCGCTGGCTGGAACATGTTCAGGTCCCCGTATCTTTCAAGAACACGCATCCGGCACTCTTCTGCAGCCATCAACCCAGTTGAGAAGGCACCATGAACAGTGCCAGTGTATTTCACGCTCGTTGCCTCCCCTGCAAAGAAGAGGTTGTCTACAGGGATCCGCAGCCTTTCATAGAGTTCATGAGACTTTCCCACTGCATCATAGCTGTAGGAACCTAGTGAGCTTTCATCTGTTCCCCAGTGCGACACCAGATACTGGATCTGTAAAGGTGCAGAGAAACTAATAAGTAGATGGAGCCAAATCAAGATCACCGAGCAAAAACCGTAGTAAAACAAATACATACTGGTTCGGATGCATCAGGGAGGATCCCTTTTAACTGCAGAAAGGCAAATTTAGCAGCAGCTTCATCAGACATCTTCTCAATGTCATGGGCAAGTGGACCTGCAGGCATAAAAACAAGAACTGGATGGCCTGTTGCTTTGTGAAGATTAAGAAAATAGCTGCAGCCATATGGAGTTGACGACACTACGCCAAGAAACTCCACATTTGGCCAGAAAACCTTGTCAAAATGCAAGGCAATCTTGTTTTCAACTCCAACTGCAAGACCTGCTATTGCTTCTTCCTTCCACTCTGGAAGCCGGGGCTCGAACTTTATGGTATTGGCTTTTAGAACCCCCAAAGGAACAGTAATGACAGCTGCATCAGCAAAAAACTTTTCACCATTGCTGGCAGTGACTTCGACTCCCTTCTTTCCACGGGCAATTTTCGTTACCCTGAAAACGGAGATAAGAAATTAAAAGGATGAATAGCAGGCAATTGATTTGTTCATCGTGCGAACATTCAGCGCCTACCGGTGTCCAAGACGAATGTCAAGGCCTTTTGCAAGGGTGTTTATAACAGGACGGTACCCCCGAACCATAAGGCCATGACCACCTGAGAGCAAAACTTCCTGCATATGGTTAAGGTAAAATGATAAGATAATCCTGGCTAACAATCGAACACGATTCACAAATTAAAGCTGTCAACTAAGTATTAATGTCATTACAGTACTTTCTCAGTCATACTCCCAGTATCTGTTGGTGAGAAACTACCCACATCAAACACTCAATCTCATCCATGAGAACCTCTCTCTCTCTCTCTCTCTCTGAGAAAGAGAAAGAGAGAGTCAGATACAGAAAGGAAAAGCCAACAACATGTAACATATATAGGTCCTAATGCTTGGTATGCAACACCCTATACTTGGTCCTGTGACCTTCAATCAGGAGAGAATTAAGTGTCTTAACTACTAAATCACTGTCCAGTTCAACTTCTTCCATGAAAACTTATAAAAAACAAATTCATTTTGGAAGAGTACAAATTCTGATCCCTAAAGCTATAGTTTCTCACCTGATCCCAATACTTCAATGAGATTGAATCTGCATCTGCAGCAAACCAACCTTCCATCCGGCACAAGTACCACTGCAATACATTGTATGCAAGACCTTCTTGCCTGCAAGAAAACAAACGTATCAGATACAAAATCAAGAATACCTTGTATTAAAGTCATAATAATGAAATCACAAAATGATGAGCATCGGTATTAATTTTATGAAACCTGAGATCTGGACATCTCTCCAGGACAATTGTAATAGCCTGTGCTAAAGACATGTCTTCACTGTATTCACGCCTCAGTTTGTCGGTCTGTAAATTATACAAGCTCGTCAATCGCTATAACTTTCTTGCTAAGAGAAATTAATCATTCAATAGATGAAAGAAAGAAGAACCTGCCTCTTTTAATATACTCTCGAAAACATCGCCAACCTTTTGGACCAGTTCTTGAGGAATTTGATGCCCATCTGTGTCAAATAGCGCATAACTGCACATTAAAGAAAAAAAAGTGTAAAAAAGACAAGTGCTATAATCAGTGCACAACTTTGGCAAGTTCCCCTAGTCCTGTCCCAATATTTTATAGTATGAACATCATACCCACACATATAATGCTGATCACAGATAGACAAAAGCACATAATGATGCTTACTAATCAGTGTTATCCAAAACATTAACATTCAAAGAATAAGTTTGCATCGTGGAGCAAACAATGACATACCAAATATGACCAAAACGATTATTACCTTTCCAGATCATGATCAAAAAGCACTGAGTTGTCACCACTTGTACGGTAAAGTGGCAGCCCCAGTCTTCCAATCAAAGGAGCCAAGGGATTTTCTTCACAAACACCATGCAACCTTAGGCATCATAAACAGCAAGAAACAAAAGCATTATTATACTTGTAAAAGCACACTAAGCAAAACTCATGCATAGTTGAAATGGAGAATAAATTGTGAAATGCTTACCAAGATGCACCCAAGTCAACAGGGAAGCCAAATGAGTAATCAGTATAAATTCGGCCTCCGATTCTATCACGTGATTCCAACAGAATAACCTGAGAAAAATGCAAGCTGTTAGTACAATACATGGGACATAAAGTTTATCACACAAATTATTTTAATGTGAGGATCAGTCTCATGTAGACTATGCACTATGTATACTTATACAAGTACAGTCAAAATACAGTATACTTATATACAAGACCAAGGAACCAAAACAACAGCTTCTGACTAGCCTTTTTTCGAAAAGCCCTAGGTCATTAGATTTAAACTGATAAATCAGAAAATTTAAAACAATAGTTTTGGGGAAAAAATACAAATCACCTGGAAATTTGCATTTTTGAGTGCATGAGCAGCTGCAATGCCTGCAAAGCCAGCGCCTATGACAATCGCAGAAGGTGAGAAAGACTTTCTTCTCTCACCATTTGAGATGTAAGAGACTGCAAATTTTTCAGGAAAAAAAGTCAGTAGTCATTTGAGAATTTTGCAAATGCCAAGTGAAAGAACACAAGATGCACATAAAAATGTGCTTACATCAACAAAATGCATATTGCAACATGAAAGACACACATTAGAACAGCAAAGTAATCGCATAATATGCATATAGAGAATGTATAAACAAATATCATAAAACCACACTTCACTTGCACCAAAAGTTCAAAACTCTGTAAGCACAGCCTTAAGATGCATCATGTAGTCCTGCTCAAAGGTTTTAGCAGATGATTTTCAGAAATGGAAGTCAGAAACAAATCGAGATGCTGCCCATTGGGAATGTTTTGCAAAAAGATTATACAATGAGTTGGTTCACGCAAATAACTCTAAAGCATATTTAATTCATAAGATGGATTCGATCAGACATTTGAAAATGTCAAAAGAAGCTAGTGCATACACTTGAGTTTGCACACTTCTACCATTCTTTTCTTGGCAAGACTCTATGAAACGTTATTGTTTTTACAAATATATGACGAGATGAGGTCAGCCCAAAATATAGCTATACAATAAGGCTGGGGCAGTCACAAGATGGCTGACATGAAGATGAATGCATTACAATCCTGTGCATATACCGCTGGAACCAAGGGGTTGCATGAATCCACAAAATTTAATCTCTAGAATATCCCCCATTCAAGCGGTGGAGAAGAAGGAGAAAAGGATGCAAAGGAAGAGATAAGCTGGAGGAGACCAGAAGATTATTGTATGGTCAATACTAAAATTTTTTGTTCACTGAAATCCATCTAAAGGTGGTTTTCAGCATGCTGAAAACCTGAGGTAAAGGTCCTTCCAATCCCTTCTACTTATCTGGACATCTCCTCCCCTCATTTATTTCCACAGACAAGGAGATATAACTAAAGGACCTGAAAGCCATGCTATCACACAGGCCCCAAAGTGGAGGTCAGATGCCACAATGCACCATGTAACATCCTACATATAGATGGCCAAATTTGCAGCCCACAATTTAACCAAGATAATTAGGTGAAGGAAACAACACAGTGGCTGACTTAGAGAAGTCTTAAATGTGCAATCCTAAGATTTTCAGAATACCTTAAATCACTTTTTAAATGGATTGCGGCACCCAAAACATAAAGGTGGAAAACTCCAATACCACCTCAATAACAACATAGCAATATGGGCATCCCTCCATTTATGAGATGTCATGATCTCATGGTTCCAACTCCCAACAGGGCATCCCAGGGATGTCAGGATAAGTTACGGTCCCTATGTTACAAAAGGATCGTCTCACTATTGTCCCAATACCTCAATCAACGCTTTCTAGAACATCCTCCTCTCAGTACGAGAACATAATAATGAGACAGTGGTACATTCTGTTCCTTAAAAAAAAATGAGAGAGCCCCATCACACAAAATTTAAAACCTTGTCAAAAATTGCATAACAAGAATCCCAAACACCAATAAATAGATCATGAAGCAACAAGTATGATATAGATGTTCAGCTTTTGAACTCCATATGAGGATTAAAAATTTTAGCACATGCATAGAAGATGACAAAAACATGTACAAGCAAAAATTTACAGAAAAAAGGGCAATGATTGGGAGAAAGTGCTGAATTGGTGCGATAATATGGTGCTATCTAGAAACCAGACCATCTGAAAAATATGAGATGAAAGACAATACAGTTTGATTGCCTCCTTTGTTCAACAATAAACCATGCCTTATTTAGCATGATAATAATATACAAGGACTCATAAAATAATGCAGAAAACATGATTTTAGTGCCATAGTGTTTTAGTCTGACGGTACAATGAGTTTTTGGGCCACGTGATTTTGGCCCGCAATTAGAGTCAACTTTCACTCGAGTTTTAGGACACGTGATTTTGGCCTGCCAATAAAGTTAACTTTCAAGTTTTTGGGCTACGTGGTTTTGATCCACAATAGAATTAATTGAGCTAGCAAGTGAGCCAAAACTACATGGTCCAAAAACTCGAGTGAAAGTTAATAGGTAACAAGTGGACTTGAATTATAAGCACATAATACTTTGTTTTCCATCTAATATGAGACTAAATTTGGGATATCACAACTTGTTAAATCAATCACCATGTGATTGCTTAATTCCTCTTCATTTTAGCTAATTATCCAACAAACTACACCTACAAAGAATAACCTAACACTTGGTTAATGCTTTTTATTTTTTATTTTTTTCCCTCTCTTTCTTGTGAAGAACTACTTATAAAATTATGAAAAATACTTAGTGGACCACATTAATGAACAAGTCCAATGGAAAACAGATATAACATGTACCCATCAACATGACACCAGCTGGATCTCATATAAAAAATAATAATAATAAACTTAACTAACGAGAAGGATATCGTATCAGTTATGCCATAAGACTGGCTCAATAAAATGGTCCACTTAAAATTGCTCTCAAATTATCAGCATCAGAGATGTTCATACTTGAGCACATCCACGCTGCTTCACTAATACATGCATAGTAATAATGTACATTGAGACATGTGTATGTCGCACATGCGCATGTCGGACGGTACAGTAGAACTCACACAGTGCAACGTCAAAAACATTGGACATAGATGCATACACCCTTATAAACACATGGATGAGTAATCCCATATAAAAAACATATCCACATGATACATACATCACCCATCGACAAAACAATAATTCGGCGAACCGTTCCAAGTGATTCCAGTTTTTTTTTTTTTTTTTCCTCTTCCTTTTTTATGTTTCGTTTGGGATGGAAACTAAAGACTTTGCCATCAAGTCCACTAGTAGAAATTCTCACCACTAGTAGAAATTCTCACCATTCATTCGAACCACAAGAATCCAAGTGAATTGTCAACAAAAAAAAAAAAAAAAAAAAACGATTTTTAAACTACAACTATTGAGGGCCAGATCTAACACCCCCCCAAAACAACCCAAACCAGAAAAAAAAAAAAAAAAAAAAAAAAAGTTCAGATCGCAATTCTATGAAAAAAACAAAAGAAAAAAATTTAATTAAATTTTAAAATATGAAAAAAAAATGAAAGGCTAAAAATTTCTGCGAAAGGAGGTACCTTTCTTGTGGGGAAGATTATTACAATGGCTCTTCATATCTCTGAGATCGGCAATCCCCGTTCCAGTGAGTCCTCGAATTTAAGATTGATGGCGGTAATTGAGGAGAGTAATGGAGAACAAAGATCAGAAGACAGGTGATGAAGTGGTTGGAATTCGAACTGAGACCCAGATTGACGAACCAAATCATGCGGAATCCCCAGTAGACGTAGATCGCCTCCGAAGCTCTGAATGGGTGAGGGGCGAGCTCTCGCCGCAGGACGGCGGATCAGCCTAGTTCGGGCCGGAGAATCCGGGCGCTCCCATGAGAAATCCCGCGATCGGAGGTTAGAATTCCGATGAGGCTGGAAGGAGATGCAAGAATTTTGGAGGAAGGGAAAGAGTTCTCAAAGCCAAACGGGGTAAGGAAAGCCGACTCCGTGCGTCCTTCCTCCGCCAGCTCTTGGGCTCCTTTTATAGCTTCAGATTCGGTTTTTTTGGCATGTCGACTCACCTCCAGGTCCGCTTACCTCGAACCGTCAGGCTGTCCGAACTCGACATCCTTTTTTTTTTTTTTATTTCTCTGCCCGAACGGTGTAGAGCTACGACGGTGGTGCATTTGACTGAGCTTCTTTGGCGTGCTCCAACAAAGCAGGCCAGCACCAAAAGGGAAGGCAATTCATCGCGTTACCCTTCATGAATCCGTGCGAGTCCAACACAGGCTACCTAATTCCTCATTCTAATTCTACACCCCGCAATCGATCTGGGACCGTTTATTATCGGCAACGCTGTCGGCATCTCATCCTTGACGAGCTGTTTCTCCCGACGTCACCAAATGGACGGTGGATACGGATCGTCGGCTGCCGTACGTAACTCATTATACCGAAAGGATGGATGTGACTCCACACGGTAACCATCGCCAGTTCCGGGGCGCCGCGTGTCGAAATGCGCGGCTCATTTGAAAAAAAAAAAAAAAAACCCCTTTCGAAACCGGAGCTGTAGGACCCCCCACAACGCCCAATTCTGATGGCATCGGCGAACAACTATCTCACGCAGCGAGCAGAAAACAACCATCTAAAGACGCTTCAATAACTAATTCAAATAACCAATCGAAATAAAATGTTAGATTCTCTTTGGATTAGTTGTCGGAACATTTTTAGCGACTATTTTTCAAATAATATGTGAGATAGCTGAGGCCTTTAATCGGTGCTACCTTACTTTTTTTTAAAATAATAATAATAATAATAATAATAATAATAATAATAATAATAATAAGCTGGCACCTTTGTTACTACCACCTACAAATGTACGATGACAATTCGTACGGTTCAGCGGTGTTTCAAGGATAAATTGATTAAAGAATAATAAATAAGGGATAATTCAGCCCTGATTATGCTGATATAAATTAACATATTCCATGCTATTAGTTGACACCGTGTTTATATATGTCATACAACTAGGAAAATAAATTTGAACTAATAAATATTTAAATTAATAAGTTAAAGTAGAAGTTAATTTTGTGAGTGCTGAATTAGTAGAATATCTTGAAGAGCTGCAAAGGAATGCGCCCAGCCAAATTTCCCTTCTTATCACATTCCACACTTAAGTCACTCTTGCACTATACATGATGATTCATGATCACTGATGGAAAAGAAATCTTAAGGGATTCAAAAATAAGATCATTTCTATATAAAAATATCTTTTTAAAAAAATAAATATATAATAAATTTTCTGTATATGAACATTAAAAAATTTAAATGCTTTACCAAATAAGTGATAGAAAATCTATTATCATTAAAAGTAAAGGTTTCTCTCTTGGGGTAACAAAATTATTTAAGAATCCATATTTCTTCGAATAAGCGTTACGTGATAAAAAAATAATTTACTCATATTCTTTTATACATTGAAAAGTTACCGTGGCATTTATTATTAATATTCTTTTACATTATAACTTTCTTATATAAGTTATTAAAATCTATTCTTTCTTTTTTATATTATTCTTTATACTAGTAGGCCTATTTTACAAACTAATTATATCTATCTTTTTGTGGTCGAAACTTAATTTTCTCTCGTCAAACTATTTTTTAATCCTAATTTTGAGATATATATTAATCATATATAAATTTTATTTTTTAAATAAAAATAAATTTTTATAGTTACTATTTACTAATTAAATAATAATAATATTTTATATCCCTTTATAAAACATGCATAGATTTTTTTTTAAATAGATATTTTTATTTTAATCATAAAATCTTTCATAAATGTTACATTCTTTCTTAAATTCATCAAGAGTAAACGATAAGTAAACATCTTATCGACAATCATAAAAGAAGGAAAAGAAAAAAGAAAAAATCAAAGTATAATAATGAAAAGAAGAATCGATATATTTTACTTAATTGATAGAAAACTAGTTTAGTTATCTCTTAAACGAGCAAACCTTTCTTCAAATTTTACAAGTAAATAATAATTTAAAAAAATAATTTATTTATTTAATTTTTTTTAATTTAAATAAAAGAATTGAGGTAAGCCAGATGCGATGCTTTGTATGCAGACCTTATGGTTCTCTCTCTACCTTTCTTTCTCTTTTTTTTTTTTTTTTAAACCATCATCACTAGAGATTTGAGCAGAGACTAAAGATGATGGTAAAAAAAGTCGAAGGGTGACAGAAAAAACCGTAAAACCTAATGCTGAGCACTGCACCAAAATTTTATTTAATAATAAACTATTTAATAGTTCGGTACAGGCTTGACCCTTGATTAAGCATAGAGTATATAAAAATAAAGATCCTAATCCATTAACTTGCATGCATCACATGTCGGCAATGCATCGGCCTTCAATGACTCACTAAAAGGGTATACATGATATGACCGTGACAACTTTGGTTGATAGAAGAAAAATAAAAAAAATAATAAAAAAAAATCTCTCCGTATTACGCTGGGACCAAATTGAAAGGGATATCAACCCCACGCTGAACATGCAGCATGGTGAGTCTTTTCGAACTGCGACATCCAAGATCTCGCACGCAGGCTGAGACGCTGCATTCACATCAGTTGTCCAATTCTTGCTTCACAATGCGTGCGTGGCATGACTGCTTTGCAACTGCCACCGTTCTTGCCATTTGTAACCCATGCTTTTGAACTCGTTACGAAACCTCAATTCGTAACAAATCAACTCCCTTCTCCTTTTCGAAATTGAGAAGAATTTTTTTGTTAATGGAGAATTCTTTAGAAGTTGAGGAACTTAATTTCCATTATCAGGAGTAAAAGATTGGATAGCTTCCAAGATGTACAAGACTGTTGTGCACTAAACCTATGGTAGCGAATGAGTTGGGTTGCAACTCATAATTCAATTTGATTTCAATCAAATAAGGTGCAATTCATTTTATGTTATTGATACTATAACACTTCAAAAATAGCATCATATTAAAAAAATATATATTAATTCAAGTTTACTTGCTATTCATTAATTGGATTGATAGATGGATTTAGGATAGAGGTGTTACAAATGGTATCAGAACCGATTTAAATGTACAAAAATTGATGGATATAAGAAAAGAGCTACTAATGAAATGGTGATAGAATTTTACCATCACGTGAAGCTATCCTTATAGCACCAACGGCTCGACTTGAAAGTAAATTCTAGCTAATTTATGGCATTGAAAAGATTGTAACATCCTAAAAATAATCTCGCATTGAATGAAATATTATGTGCTTATAATTCATATTCACTTGCTCTCCATTTAATTTTATTTGAGTTATTAGGTCAAATAATTTCGATCCATTAATGGAGTTAATTGGACCAGATGAATTTAGGACGTTACAAGTATAAATGCAAAATAATTCATTCCCAAAATGAAGTTAAATAAATAAATAAAATAGAGTTAGAATTCAGCAATGTCAAGCGTATATTCAAAATTATTTTTTATTTTGATATTTCATTTTATTTTCTGTTTTTATTTTCCAAATTATTTCCTTTAAAGAAAAGATGAAAAAAAAAGATTACTATTTATTCCCATGTTTTTAGTTTTTATATTATTCTTTTCTTTATTTTGACCAAAAATAGTAAGAATATTTTTAAACCATTTTTAGATTTCTATAGTTACAAAATTATATTTTAAAAAATATATTTATATTTTAACCATCCAATATGTTTTGGTAAATTTTTTTATTTTTTATTATAATAAAAATGGATGACAGGCTGTTCTAAAAAAATCAAACATATTCTAAACTCCGAGAAGATTAGAGACTTTTAATTATGCCAGAACGGAATTATCTGGAATGCTAGATAGGCATGGCAGGCCGAATGCCTTTGGTTATTCCATTTTAGATCTCGTCTGGAAGCTATTCTCTTGCCTCAGGTACTTGGCTTTCCAATTAGACGATAAACAGTGGATGGAGAATCGGATATAAATAAAACACGGAATAAGACCTCGTGCAACGCCTTCATCATCCCTTTGAATAATATATAGCATCAAGAATCAAGGAACCATCCCCTAGCGATGGTCCACAATGGATCCTGTAGGAGCTACTGGATTTATTTTAGACGTAGAGTGGTGAAAAAAAAAAACAAAAAAAGTTGATGCAGGTCGCTTTCGCATGCTTTGAAAATTTGATACGCTCTTTCCTTTTTCCTTTTCCCACCTTTGAGAGCCGTGTTTGGTGGAGGACTCCTGTTTGTCCCGATGAAAACAATGGTAATTTTTTTCCAGCACCAGGGCCACGGTTGCCTTTTAAAACGTATAAACAATAGCTTATTTATTTTGTTATTCGTTAGGTGGTGAGATGACATCCCTGGCATGACAAACTCCACCAGCACGTTAGCAGTCCACTTGAAACAGATTGCTTCTGATTGACATATACTTGCATGGCTCAACTGCAATATATATATATATATATATATATATATATTTATATATGGATCGTTTAGATAGTGATGATTGATGATGGCGGTGGTAGTGGGTAGTAAGCAATAAGAGCAGTGATAGTAGTAAGTGATGAATGAAAATAATAGTAACCATGGTATACAATGGCAGTAGCCGTAGATGATGAAAGTATAGTGAAGATGATTGTGCTGGAAATGATGGTAATGATAATGGTAAGTAATGGAGTATAGCTGATTAGTGGTAATGGTAATGGTAATGGTATGGTGAAGAAATAGTAGCAGTAGTCACAGCGTTGATGGTAGGTGATGGAGTGTTGGTGATGATGGTAAGTGATATTGGTATCATGGTGGTAGTTGGTAGTAAAAGATAGATGGAAAAAGCGATAGTGATGATAGATGGGTGATGCAAGTATGATAGTAATGGTGGTGATGAGCAATAGATGTATGATAGCGATAGTGGTGATAGATGGTAAAGGGATAGAAATATGCGAATGATAGAAATATGGTGATAGTACCGATGAAGGTTGATAGGTGTTGTGAAGGATAATAGAGAAGGATAGAAATGATGGTAGTTATGGTGCTGATGGTAGTGACAACGATGAATGGTAAAAAATGGTTAATAGTATAAATAATAAATGGTAAAAATATGATAGCAAAAAATATGAAAAAAATATTACTTTTTTTTTAAAAAAATAATAATTTAAAATATTTTTTAAAATTAATGTGCATCTAACAAACTAAAAAAAACATAGTTTTATAATTTTATATTAAAAAATATTAAATTTAAACAGAAAAATCTATCTTCTATTCTTTATATATAAAAAATAATAATCGAAAAACACTATCCCTGCTTCACCACCGCTAAACGAGCCTTTGCATCCCCAAAACAAAACCACACCAGACAGAAGTAATAGATTAAGGATTTGCTTACCAATAAAAAAAAAAACATCGAGATCACTACCCAAATGCCATAAAGTCTCTCTAAAATGCATGGTGAAGAGGGGCATGCTGTAGATAGCCACATAAAAACACTCATTCCATTTATTTTCTAAAGATTCTCGAGAGTTTTTAATCTTTCTTTTGCTAGAGATTTAGGGATAGTGGATTCTATTCACTCAACCCACCCGCAACCTATTGTTGCAGTTGAATTTTGAACATGGGATATCATCCCACATCCTCTACCAACAATCTTCATGGATCGAGCCATGGATATGCCTGGCGCATGGGTGGGGGTATCCAACCCAAGATAAAATACTCCCCACTAGTGCATGACAGGCATAACCTTGGCCTTATTAGTACACTAATACTACAAACCAACAACTTTGTTCGTATTGGCAAAATGGATCATGGGACCTACGAATATACCAGCAATTGGGAGCTCCAATCTAAAAATCCATTAGGACTAGATTGAAGACATCAACCTTAAAAAAAAACCAAGATGCACGTAATGTTCTGCTATAACCTGGGCATATTTAGTCATACCAAATCAGTCAAATCTCAATCCCTCCGGAGATCCATACCTAACTCTTCACTAACTTCATATGTATCCACAATTATATTACGCACTCTGCCTTCCATTCATCTCCATGCCACTTAGGTTCAAGCTAACCTACTTTCCTAAAAGTGTCCCATTAGGCTGAATCCAAGACCATAAGTAATACTCTTAAAGCAGCAGACACTAACTTTTCACTTTATGATATACTCAAAGTCAAATAGGATATAATTAAGATCAAATCTATAATCTTCAGAACTCACACAATGAGGAAGTAAAAATCCATCCACTCACTTTCTAATTGATGGTAAGTGCATGCAGTGTGAAATATAACTCCAGGTGAAGCAACTTTTATCCAAAGAGCATATGTCCATGCTTTCAAAAACATTGTACAGGCTACAGCACCAAAAGAAAGACTTGCACCTAGCTTATCGTATAGGCTACATGGATGGTGGGGAGACATCCATATTGGTCCTTAAACAAACAAAAAGATCTTATCCTTTTAGCTTCTATCAAGGCAACAATCAATCATTTGAACTAAGCATGCTCTCTAAGTGCCTTGGTTCAAATTTGTCTCATTTTTGCTTGCAGGAGGCAATTGCTCATGTAAAGTGCTGAAAATAGGCTCAAGCTAGCCCGCGGCCCGTTAAACCAACCTGATATCAGGTTGAGCCCTGGGCTAGGCCCAAGCAATTATTTGTCGAGTATGGGCTTAAGATTTGAGCCCAAAAATAATTCGAGTTGGGCTTGGGTTTGCTACTAAGCCTAACTTGGCCAGAAGCTTAGCTCGAAGATTAGGCTCATCCAGTCCTAGTCTTGATGACCGGTCCTAACTAGAGGCCTCAAGCCAAAAGCTCATAACTCTTTGAGAGTGATGGAGAGACCATTTCAAATAGGTCTCTTGCTTGATCTTCAACCAAATGAAAATCAAAGTAGCAGATACATCCGATCAAAGTCAAAGTTTTGTTGATCCCTCACAATAGGACTCCTAGTAAGGAAGAGGAGTTGGGACTTTTATAAGTTTAATTCTTCGCTCCACCTTTCCTCGATGATTACAAGTAATCAAAGGATGGAAAGGGAGTTCTTTGAAGCCACTATCATTGGAGAAGATCATCAAAGTGGGTTAACTTCTCCTTTACACGTTCACTTTCACACGTTCTTTCTCTTTCGCCTTCCCTATAATGCAATGACAAACTATTAATAGTCATTGGAAATTAAGAATTCATGGAAATGGAGGTTGCATCATAGTTGCCCCCTCACCAAAGTAGCTATGCTCACATGCATAGACATATAGGAGTTACGTCAAGGCAACCGTTCTTCCAATAAGCCAACATAATCATTATGGCTGCCCCCTATTTTCTTTCTTATTATCATTCCATTCATAATTCTTAGATAGCGATAGTTATCGTGGTTGGCCATTAGCCTCATCATCAATGAAGTCCCCTACACCACTCTCTCTCCTCTCTCTTGGTTAGTTTCTTAGTGTAGGAAGGAAAAATTTGTCTCTCTTATTCGAGCCTATCCATTGACATAAGGGAGGGAGACCTCCTCTATTATCTATAAATTATATTTTTTATTTATTTAGTTGCAATTAGAAGTAATTTTAGAGGAATATAATTATGCTGTATGATTACGATACATTCATGTAGATAATGCAATATTCTATGATATGAAAATCTTATTGGTATATTTATATTCTTTTGCTTGCAATGATGGTTATTCCAATCGAAAAAACAAGAAAGAAAATATAGAACTAAAAGAAAATTTTTATGAGAAATTTTTAAAATAGAAATTTACAAATTTATGTTTAAAAATTATAAATATTTTATGTTAAAATAGTTTTGGATTTGTGAATATTATTTGTTCATGCAATAGCCATGCATGTTTCTCTCTCATCTCTTCCTCCCCCCCGCCCTCCTATTATAATTTTTATTTTTTATACTACATCATTACTTGAAACTTTGAGTGCTGATTTATATTTTTATAATAAATAGTATTATTTGAGTAGATTGTTTTTCTAATATAGGTGAAAGAAAATGATTCTGAAATTGTTTATAGAAGAGATCTTGGGTTTAGAATTATTTTATTGAGGAGAAAAAAATCTAATGGATCTATAACTACATGCAAATATTGTAAGAGAGTATTGTATGGTAGTTTTAAAGGTGGAATCAATCATTTGAAATATTATCTTTAGAATGTTTATAAGAAGTATCCAAAGAATTCGATTAATTAAATGCTCCTGATAGCTCGTTTTAAGTCTTTTAAATTTAACCGAGAGGATAATAGTCTCTTTAATTTATAAATTTATCATTTATTTAATTAATTCCCCTATGGTTTGTGTTATAATGTCTAGTTAGTCTTTCTCCTCTAGAAGATATTGAAACTTATGATGCCACACATCATAACTCTACTCATTCAATTTCTCACACGAGGTCAATAACAATGCTCTTAGTGATAACCATAGATAACTAAACAAAAGAGCATAAAATCAAAAACTAACACAACTTGATATAATTTTATAGCATCCAATCAAATTAAATAATAATAATTTAACATGGGCTATAGAATCGAAAGAAATAATTTAACATGGGCTCTAGAATCTCCCATAAATAAAGTTCCGATTACTTATATTTAATCCAATTATGCATAAAATTCTAGGATATGGGTGAGAAATTCCCTATCAAATTCTACCAACTTAAATCCTCCCACATAGTATCATACTTCTAAAATCATGTTAATGAATGCTTATTACTTAATATAATTCCAAGGAATTACATATGTAATGTTTAGGATGCCGATATCTTATAAAATTATGCATTCAATAGGCAAATACATAAAAAATTGCTTTAATGCCATTTAAAGTACTCATTTATGTGTTCCACAACTATTTCATATCATCGTACAAATTTTAAGAATTTAAAAGTGATTATTCTAACATATATTTCATTTATCATAATTTTTGAAAATTAATAAACATGCTCATTATATGTCAAATTTCAAAAAAATGGCAAACAATATGATTCTGGTGGCCTCCCATAACGTTTCTACATTAAATTAGAAATGTAACCAAAAAAGAATCACTAGAAACAGAGTTATACATAATTTTCTAGAATTTTTCAAAATTTAATAATCCAAGAGCCAATCTGGTGCTCAACCCTCTCTGGCAACTCCCACAGGTCCTAGGGGTAAAATTGCCATAATATAATTTCATGTAAATTTTAAATTTTAAATTTTAAAAGAATTTCAAAAATATTTCGAAATATATATATATATTTTTGGTTGGTAGAAAAATTAATTGGAATAAAAAAATCACAAATATTTTCCTAAGTGTTCCAGAAAAATTGGACCGAAAGATATGCCATGCCATGCACCCCTATTTTTTCTAAAAAATCAATTAATTAGACCAACGCGCTAGCAACTGATGTTGTTTTAGGTTTTGTTTTCTTTAAAATTTTTGATCTGGACCCAGACAAATATCAAGCGGCACGAGCCACCCGTGCGTGCGGTGCCTCCTTCGGTCACGCTCGCGTGAGGCTGCAAGAAAGCGGGTCACCCCCTGCCTCCAGCATGCTCGCACCCACGTCGGACGGGTATAGCCGACGACTTTCCACGGCGATGTTTGGACCGTCCGGTGACCATTTCGAGCAAGCCTTTATGTTATCAGAAAGCTCTCTTTGAGCCCCACGCAGCCACGTATATGATCCTAAAACTCAGTGCGGTAATCGTAGTTTTGAGTGAAATTTGTTGGTTTCTAACATATCTTACAAATTGTGCAACAAAAACTTCTGATATTCTAGTGTTTTAATACTCAGTATATATGGGTGTTGTGCATAAATATCAAGCCATAACAAAGATATTATCATCATGCTCACAACCCTAGAAAGCTAGGAAACGAGCCTTGTGACTTTGATACCACTGTAAAAGGAAGGTATGGCGTATATAAAACCTCAAATACATAAAACTATACCTACTAGAAGCGATAGATTAAGGAATCCAAGAATACCATAGCAGGAATCACTTGTTTTTTTTTGGTGATAACCTATAAAGATACGAGAAACTAAAGAATTGATGGGTGCAATATGGTTTGGGTTCATGCAATCCTAATTTGAACCAACCATTTGTTTGGAATAAATTGAGTTGGGTTTAGAGAATAGATAGGCTGCTTTTTAGTTTTTGACATTATCCAAATAGGAATGAGAAAGGGTTTCTTCAACTTACTTAACTTAAATCTCTTGATTATATTTTCGAGCATTTATCTTAATTCTGAGCGCAACACATTATCATAAAGCGATGCAATCTTTGGGCGACATTCGGCAACATCAACCATAAATTTAATATTTTAAGATTAAAAGTAATAATGCATCATAGGTAGGTAACTATGATTTATACTACTCACTTATATTATATTTATAAAATTAAGATTTACCTATGATATTTTTTCAGTCTATTTTTCGAAGACAGAGAGTAAATTATGTCCGTAGATGAAAAGGGGCGGTCACTGAATTCGCTCCTCAAGTCCGGAGCCTTTTTTATTTCTTTTGGGATCCGGATGGAGCCCATCGCCGGAGCCCCTTTTCTTGGCCATCCACCATCGCCTGTCGTTCTCCTCCCTGCTCTCCCGCACCAGCCTTTCACCGTCTTCATCTCGCCGCCCCGCACCGGCCGGTCCGGGTCTCTATCTCCTGCCTCCTCCCCGACCATCTCCGCCTCCCCGTGCCGTCTCAGCCGCTGTGCCAGGCCATTCCTCTCGCCCCGTGGCCCGGTGGAGCCACAACGCCGCCCATAGCAGCTTGTCGCCGTACCCGCTCACCGACGGGTAGTAATTCTTCCCCGAGCCCGGGTCTCCGTCTCCTGCCTCCTCCCTGGCCGTCTCTGCCTCCCGGCGCCATCCCAGCCACTGTGCCGGGCCATTTCTATAGCCCCGTGGCCCGGTGGAGCCACAGCGCCGCCCACAGCAGTTCGTCGCTGTACTCGCTCACCGACGAGCAGTAACTCTTCACCCTCTTCTATTGCACTCTCGCAGAGCATCATCTTCTAGGCTATCCCCTTCTCTTCCTCTGGCTCCTAAACCTATTTCATCTCCTGGGAAACACCGCCTCCCGGTACTTCTGCACCTCACTCGACAGCCTCTCGAGACTCCTGCGGCTGCCACCCACCATAGCAGGGGTCATGCTCCTATCGCTGGACAACGGCGCCCCCGATGTCTTCGCTAGCATCATCTCCTTCGTAGGGTCCGACGTCAGTGAGGTCGGCCTCAGCAGCATTCTCGATGGTGCCTTCTTCGTCTACAGCGTGGTGGTGGGAGTCATCAGCATCGGTGCGGGCTCGCGGGCCGTCGTCATCGAGTGGTCGAGCTTCGTAAAGGATCTGTGCTTCTTGGTGGCGGCACTCTGTTTCCTTCTTGCATTTTTGGTCGCTGGGGGGGATTTGAATATGGGGCTCGGTATGCTTCGTTCTCTCTATATTGTATACATCGTTATGGTGTGGATTGACTGCTGTTGCGGCCAGAAGCCCATGCCGTGAGTCGGCGCGACATAGCGTAATAGGGCCCTAATGGCACAGCACGCCAATGTCTAGATTGACACGATATTGTTTGAGATAATTTTAATCATTACTTTTAAGTCATTAACAAGCCAGAGATAAAGAATACATCCTTTATAGAATGACTCATGCTCTATGGTATTCGGTATGAAAGCTGTATTATACCCCTCGAGATTGAATAACCCTCCCTTAGAATAGAAATTCAAAATGATCTCACAATTGATGAGAATGTCCAGCTCAAACTTGTCAAACTTGATGCTTTGGAGGAAGTTTGTCTTGCAGCACAACACGAACAGAAGTTGTATATAGAGCACAAATGGAAAGAACCTATAACAAAATGGCGCGATTTCGAACTTTTGAAAACGAGGATTTGGTCCTATTACTTAAAAAGGCAAATCATCACAAATCACTGTCCAGAAGGCAAATTTGACCCCACTGGATGGACCAGAGCTAAAAGGTAAAATTAAAACCAAAAAGATAAAATCAAAGCCAACAATGCAAAATTAAAATCAACCAAGCAAAAATGCAAAACCAAATTTGAAGTCTTAAGGAAACATCACCATTGCGATTTATATGTCTCCTTGCTAGAGTGATCCAAATTCAAAACCTAATAAAAAAAAAAAATGACATTATGGTAGTCTGATCATTTTCTTACTTGGTTGGACCAAAGTCAAAAAGGTAAAAATTCAAAACTAAATTCAAAGTCCTATAGAAGAGCATCATCATAGTGATCTATTTGTTTCCTCGTTAGGATGATCCAAATTAAAAGCCTAATAAAAATATGACACCATAGTGATCTAATCATCTCCTCATTTGAGTAGACCAAAGTCAAAAAAATAAAATCAAAGCCAAAAAGGTAAAATCAGAGCCATAAAAGCAAAATCAAAGCGATAAAGGTAAAAATCTAAAATCAAATTCAAAGTCCAATAGGAAAGTAACACCATAGCAGTCTAATCATCTCCTTACTTTGACGGATCAAAGCTAAAAGGGTAAAACCAAAGCTCAAAAAAAAAAAAAATTAAAGCCAAAAGTGTAAAACCAGAGCCAGAAAGGCAAAATTAAAGTCAAAAGAGCAAAATCAAAATAAAAAATCCAAACTGGGAGTGTCGCCATTAAGTCTATTCTTCCCCTCGTCAAAGATGACCAAATTTAAAACCTAGTAGGAAAGTGATACCAAAGCTATCCATTCGTCTTCTCGCTAAGAAATCAGAACAAAGATAATTAGAAAGTGCGGCTTCATGACTAAAGAAAATTAAAGCTTCGACCAAGCTTTAAAATGATAACAAGTAGGGGGTAGCAGGTTCCTTACATCGCTAACCTCCATAAGAAAACCTGCTAGAGGGCATTTGTTTGAGGTGATTTTAGTCATCATCCTAAGTCATCGACAAGCTATGAAGATGGAGGACACATTGCTTATAGAATGGGTCAACTTGAGCATCAACCTAGAAATTTTGATATTTGGATTACGATAAAGTATCAATTAAGGTATGCAGTCTGAGTATCGAGTTTAATCCAATATTCTAATTTGGGCATTTGGCTCATTTAGTTGTACATTGGGTCAAAATCACCTAATGGTTCCACTAGTTAGTCTAATCCATGACATCTTCGATGTCAATTAAGAACCAATTAAAGTCAACTGAGTTAAATTCACCAATTGAATTCAATTAAGAGCCAAATGTAGCAATAACATAATCCAATTATGAGGACCCAACCACTAATTGGATCAAATATAACATTCAGGCTCGATCAACATGTCTTGTTAAGCTAATTCAACAATTAGGTCAAATTTAACCTTTAGACTTAGCAGGCACGCTTGATTACTAATGATTGGGTCTAGTGCAATATTAAAGCTTAGCTATATAGCTCAGTTCTCTTTCAGTGGTAGGATCCAAATTTCTTGGGTTCAAGTTAAATGTAGCAGTATGGTTCAAGTAGCTAGCTCAACCCAATCCTCTTGAACCAAATCCTATTGTTGAGTAAGTCAAACTCGATCTGAATGGGTTCAAACCGCATATAAATTGGGATCATAAACACCTGATTCAACTATAATATGTGATCAAAAAGAAATAAAGAGATAACTTTGCTATCAAATTAAAATAGTCAAATTGGTTTAAACTTCGGTTTTAGTTATTTGGGTTATAAAGAGACATTCCAAAGAGATGCATTCTTCTTTCTCTTCCTTTTATCTTTGTTAGAAGAGAAGAGATGCTTGTTCCTTATGATTGTTAGAAGAGATGAAGGGATAAGATGATCAAATAGGCACAAATGATGGGATTGTTACAAGAGATCAGATGCCCTTGTCAAGATAAGGAAGAATGACTAAAATCCCATGATTGTTTCCAGAGATTAGGATAATGATTCAAGGATTTGCTTATAGATCTTATCAACATATTGTTAAGATAAGGATAAACCTTGCTTCCAAATCAAGCCCGACTCGACCCAAATTGGAACCCTACTCTCAAATTGAGCTGAACTCAACCTAAAGTGGAGCCTTGCTCCTAAATCGAGGTTGACTTGATCGAAATGGAGCGCTTCTCTAAATAGAGCTTGACTCGATCCAAAGTGGAGCCTTGTTCTCAAATCAAGCCCAACTCAACCTAAATTGGAGCCTTACTCCCAAATTGAGCCCGACTCAACCCATATTGGAGCCCTGCTCTCAAGTTGAGCCTGACTTGACCCAAAGTAGAGCTCTACTCTCAAGTTGAGCCTGACTCGACCTAATTGCAGCTCTATTATCAAATCGAGCTTGACTTGATCCAATTGGAACCTTGCTTGCAACTCATGCTTGATTTGACCCAAATTGGAACTCTACTCACAAATCGAGCTTGACTCAATCTAAGTAAAGGTCTACTCTCAAATTAAGCTTAACTCGACCTAAACTGGAGCCTTGCTCCCAATTCAAGCCTGATTTGACTCAAAGCAGAGCTCTGTTCCCAATTTGAGCCTGACTTAACTCAAAAGAGGAGCCCTGCTCCCAATTCGAGCCTAACTCCATCTCAAAGTGGAGCCTAACTCTTAATTTACGTCTGATTTAATCCAAAAAGAAGAGCCATGTTCCATTAAAAGCTTTGAGCTCCGCTTTCTAACTTAGTTGAGGTTAAAACTCAAAAGGAAGACAAACATAAAGGTAAAAAGGAAAACATAAAGGAGAACAAAAATATGGCCTAAGTCAGTAGATAATAATAAATAAAATATAATCATAATGTTACTTTAGGCTTTGAAACAATAAATAAATAATAATAACAATAAAATTTCTGTACTACAAAAGCTAATAAGAATTGTAATATCTTAATTGTGAGGGAATAATTAACAATAAGGGCTTGCGCCCACTTGAAATTCGGACCTCATATTTCGTAAAAAAAAGTTACCAATAAGAAGGCACAAAATATGAAACTAAAATAAATTCACTATTGCACCTTATATCATCCCATCAAGATAGACATAGAATAGCATGGCATGCATACCAATACAAAATGATAAGATCATATGTGGGTTGGCATAGTTAGCATCACGGGCGAAGCCATATAGATTTTAAAGCCCCTTTAGAAATAGTTAATAGTATTGAAGAGTATTTTTTTTCTTTCAAAGCTGCCCTCCCAAAATAGTTCAAGTACTACAATATGTAATAGAAATGATATAAGCGCGCTTGACTCTCCTAAAATTTTTAAAGTCCTTTTAGAAATAGTTATCAATATTGAAGAGTTTTTTTTTTATTTATTTCTTTCAATGTTAGCCCTTTCAAAATAGTTCAAATATTACAATATGTAATAGAAATGATACGAGCGCGCTTAGCTCTCCTAAAATTTTGAAAGTCTCTTTAGAAATAGTTATTAACATTGAAGAGTTTTTTTTTTTTTTATTTCTTCAAAGCTGAGCCTCTCAAAATAGTTCAAATAGTACAATATGTAATAGAAATGATATGATGAAGGCAGATATTTATTTTTTTTGCTTTATTTTATTATAAATAGAAATTTATTTATGCCATACTTTATATCTATTTTATACTCTAAATGAGTTTCAATGAAGGTATTAGAAGTTTTTTTGAGTTATTTTTTTTTAAATTTTTTTTTTTTGATACTTACACTATCACATAAACTTAAAAAATTATAGTATAATTAGACTATTTAAAATTTTTTTTTTTTGGCTCTATCACTGCTTAGCATAGTTGAGATAGCGCGAGACGGCTAACACTGCTCATGAACGGTGCCGTGCTATTGTGGCTCACGAAATCAAACCCACAACCTTTATCGGTCATGCTGTACTGCACCATATTGACTTCAGAAAAAAATATAAATGAGAAAATATAAAATATCAAAGAAATTTGGTAAAACAAATAAATGAGGAAACTGCTTGTTGAATAGTCGATTTCAGCAAGGGAGAAACGAGCGCACGAAATTTTTTTTTAATATTTCTTTTGCTAATTTTTAAGAAGTCGACTGATCGGTGGCCTACTTCTCATAAAACTGTCAAAGAATATAAATCGAAAATCGTCTGTCCAACAAAATCGCCTGTTTTACGGAATTTCTTTTATTTTTTTTTTTGTTTTTGTGTTTTTGGGCTGGCATGGCACCTCCCCCTGAGGTGGACACAATGAGACCAGCGTCCGCTGTAAGAAGTGGGCGAATGAAACAACAACGTCATTTTCCGAGCATAGGGGCGGCCAAACGGTTTTTCTCTTTTTCTTTTTTTTATTCAAATTTTTATTCAAATCAGACGGCACAGGAGGGAAATCCAATCTCTCTCTCCCGCTTTCTACATCCGATCGAAAACGAGAAGAAAGCAGAACCTTTCGTCCCACCGATCGATCTGTTGGCCGATCTCAGAGAGGGAGGGCAAGAGAGCACCGAAATGGGAGAGGAGGAGTGCCGCACCCCGCCGCTGGCGGCGTCCAAGCGCCGGCCGCGGACTCCCGTGGCCGCCCGTCTGCAGTCACCGACGACCCACGCCTTCCCTCTGGGCTCCAACGACGACGAGCTCGAGCGCGCCCAGGCCCGCGCCGCCCGGGCCGCCTCCATTCGCCGCCGATCCTTCGCCCCAAACCCTTCCGCCGCCCCCTCCATCCGTGTCGATCTCTTGGACCGCGACCAGATCATGGATCTCTTCCACAATTGCATCAAGCTCGCCAGCGAGAACGTTCGTCCTTTCCCTCGTGCTTCTTTGTGTTTGCGCGGTCTATCCAGGGTGATGATTTTTAAATATTCTTTCATTTCTTTTATTTTTGCCCCTTTTGTTTTTGTTTATGCTTTGCAGAAGATAAATCAGAAGAACACGTGGGAGCTGGGCCTCATAGACCATCTTAGCGAAATCATCCGAGCTACACCCGAAGATGATGACGAGACCAATTTCCAAAAGGTCCACCTCCTTTTGGATTTCTTTGCACTGAAGTTTAGATGGCAAGAATTGGTCTTTTCCACTTACTTCATACTGTTTTGGGTGTAGGCAAGCTGTACCCTGGAAGCTGGAGTGAAGATATATTCTATGAGAGTTGATTCGGTGCATTCTGAGGCATACAAGGTCCTTGGAGGGATCAATCGTGCTGGAAGAGAAGAAGAAGAGAGAGGTTTTTCTTTCCCTGGATAGAATAATTTTGTTACTTTAACTATTGTAACTTTTACTAGGAATTTGCTAGTGGATGCAATTAAGTAGAGGGGGATGAACATCTCTTATTGACAAAAATCAAAAGATGGAAAATGGAAAGACACTGACAATTGTTACAAGCTCCTGTAGGCTCAAATGGAACATATCAGAAACATTGTAGGATTCATAGTGGATAAAGAAACAAAGGATTGTTTGAAATTGTAGTGCTAACATAAGTCATCTACATTGTTATTATGTACATGTGCATATAGATATTAAAATGAATATGTAGAACATTAGAATAGTCTAGAAGGGAAGATGAAAAGTTATATGGAAGATGAAGAGCTGCATGGAAGATTTAGAGTTGCATGAAAAGATGAAAACATTGCAAAAAGTAGAAAGAATATCTTAAAATTTGGATGCGCATGAAGAGCTCTAGAAAACTCTTCATTAATGCGGTCAAATAAAACTAGAAAAGGTCTAAAACTCTCTCCATGGGAGGTTGACCATGTGCAAACAATTAAGAAGTAAGCTTCTAATTAAGCATAATAACATCTCCAAATGAGACCCTTGTATTCTGTGCTTGTTAATATGCAAGTTCTAGTTTTCTTTTCTCGTTCTTCTTGTATTACTCTCCTAGTTGGTTCTTCATACCATGACCCTAGAAGTAGTTTTGAATATTGGCGGGTTCATCCCAGGCATTCCTAAAATAGAAAGGATAGTATTGGTAAGTATTGGTAAGGACTTAGATGGGGAAATAGATAGAGTGATATGGGATATCAGAGGGTATATGGTGGATAAAAGTTTAGTGATAAGAATCTAATAGAAGATTCAACTTTTGAGTTTGTGGTGGTTCATTAACTATCATTTACAAAAACATAATATAAGAGATGTGAAAATTTAGTTACTTTTCAAAGAGTATATCAGAATTTCATCAACAAGTTACATTCTCTTTTAGGTAATGAGAGAGATTGATTAACACATACAAAATTGTAAGGTGATGTCAAGAGATAAGCTAGTAGTCTCAATGTTTTCATTAGGTGTAGGAATAGTAACCAAATCATGAAATCTGCAAGGATAAGATGGCAATATTGAGAATGGGAGCGTGCAACATCTTCTGGTGATAAATTATTAATGAAACAAGACTGGAACTTGACATTGGGTGGTTGTTTTAGGTGGTTGATTGTATTGAGAGACATATTATCCAGGTTCTTGGGAAGTGAAAGGTGAAAGCCATGCCTATAAACTTTGGTAGTCAAATTATGAGGAGCAAGAAGAAATTAGGGTAAAAAAAGTTTGTTTTATACAAGGGCAAAGAAAGATCAGTATTGAGGACCTTAACAGATATAAAGAGAGATAAGAAAGTTGTAAAAGGCTTTTAAGTAAAGCTAGATATGTGGTTATGACAATTTAAAATTTATGAAAATGTTCTAAAAATTAATTAGAGGAGGTAAAGATCTAGAGATATGAATCAAGCTAGATGCATAAAAAAATGGGAGAACATTGTTTGGTGAGAGATCAAGGAGACTAAAGATGAGATTATTCTATATATTAAATGGGAGTTTTCTAGAGAAATTTGTATAGATGCTTAAGTAGGGAGTGGCCAAGTTTGCTTAGCTAAATTCAAAAGAACCAAAGTTGGGGCGACCTTAGAAAGGATATAAAAGGCTAAGCCATTAGGGCTAGATGAAATATGACTTGAGGTTTAAAAAATGGTGAGATGTACTTGGCATACTAATTTATTCAAAGAGGTTCCAAAGAACAAGAAATACCAAATAATAATTGCAGAAGTATCATGGTACTCGTCTATAAGGATAAATGATCTTACTATTATTATTCAAGAGACAAACATAATCTTACTACTCTAGTTTTACAATTATAAGATTATGGTATAAACAACAATACAAAACTAGGTTTTATGTCAACAAGGTCACTATTTTAGAGACTATCTATCTCCTTACTAATATGATTAATAGAAACAAACATAGAAGTAAAAGCACTTGCGTAGTTTTTTTTTGTCAACTAAAGAAAACTAACAGCCTATACAGTTTTTGTCATCTTAAAGAAGACTTACAATAGTATACAAGGAATGCAATGGGTTTTAAGAAGAAATGATGTGCATAAAAAATATAATGAAATTATGAAGTACATGTATGTTGGACAAGCGACAAGATTAGGGGTAGCTGTAGTGTGACTAGCTTATTTCTGGCTATAGTGGGGTTATATCCAAGATCATCACTAAGCTTACTTCTTTTTATGCTAACAATGGATGCATTAACTGCTAATATTCAGTAGGATATAATGTTAATTGACTGGATGAGGATAAGATCAAATTTTAAATTCAATTTTTTTGAAGAAAAGACAGAGGATGATACCATAAAGTCATGTAAACAAAATCATAATATATGAAATGTAACTCTAACCAAAATAGAAATGAATATGAAATCCTAGTCAAGATTGGTGGACAAAATATATCAGAAAGTGATTAATTTTGTTATCTAGGGTGTATTGTAAAGAAGAATGGAGAAGTGGATGAACATATAAATATTAAAATTACGGCCAAATGGACTAAGTGGAGAGCTATTTCTGTGGTGTTATGTGACTCATGCAGTTTGATAAATTTTTTGGGGGAAAAATTGACAATGATAACAAGATTTCAATGTTTTCACTCAAGAAGTTTGCAATGAAGAGGTTCTGTGACAATGAGTTGAAGATAGCATGCATTAAAATATTTTTTATAGGCTGCACAAACTAAAGAGGTATAACTATGCCAATAAACTTATAAGGAGATTTTTCTTAAGAGAGGTACTCAACTTCTTGCTTAAGGTTTTAACAAGGAGAGGAAAAGACCTTAGGCAACATGGATGCAATCGTGGAGAGAACTGAAAAGGTTGCAAGAACATCAGAGACAATCCTTTATAACAAAATATTCTCGAATAAAGACTCATATAGAAGACACTGAATAGTTGGAAAGCTTGACATTTGTGATCTGGTTTGTGAATATAATTTAAGCATCATGGTTTTCTCCAGTATAGGACATTCTAGTTTGAAGTATTTTTATCACAACAATTATGAAAAAAGGATAAGCCTCCATAATAGATAACAAGCATAGGGTCTAAAACCGATGTAGTAGAAGATACTGGATGGTGACATAAGGAATGCAAAAGATAAAAAAGACATGCTAAGGAATGATTTAAGGACTGTCTGACCATAGTGGGTCCAAATTAGACAGCCTGAAAGAAGATAACAGTGGTAAACATTAATTTTATTTCTGCCTCCATTGAAGTAAGAGGGATTGCTTAGGAAGAGAAAGAACTTGGGATTGAGGAACATGGAGGACTTTAGGATGGAGAAAATGATCTTGGAGAGGAATAAATTGGGTATCCTAATAAATCTTGGTTATTTCAATCCTTTCCTTACTCAAATACCACTTAAGTTAGGAAGCACTCTCCCCTTTACAGAACGGTTGGTTCACATCCACACACATCCTTACTTAAAACACTAAGAGATAAAAAAATTTATAAAATAGTCACTTACTATAGTAGCTATATTTTGCTTATTTTCTTAACCATGGAACAGTTGGGAGTGCACTTTTTTGATACACATTATGCAAGAAAGTTGTCCTGTATATATGGTTGCAGTAGAGTACTAATTTGTAGATATTCATTTCAATGTTTCTATTGCTTGGCCTCTTAGTATGGTGAGGTAAACTAATGAGTTTTGTTGATTTATGTATAACCACATCTCAAACTAGTGGTTGTACCTATTGTGGGTTGGGGGGGGGGGGGGGAGGGGAGGAGAGGGTGGTTTTCTATCATATTTAGTAGCTATAAGGGTGCACTAATGAGGGGCTGATGAAATGACTACTCCCATATGTTGCTGGCTACTTAGTTGGCTAGTTAACATGGCAATTCTGTGAAGTTGTTGGCCTAAAATGCTCAATGACATGTTACAAAAAAGGAGATCAGATTAATGGATTCTACTGCAGTAATTAAACACCTATTCATTTATCATTTAGATTTCAAGTGTCATGCAACCCTCAGTTATTATTAAGATTGATCAAAAGTTAATGTTGTAATTGTACTCTGAAGTTGTGTAAGCCTGGAGAATTATTATATTTAGATTTCCTGTGTTCTGTACCATATAAAAAATATCTAAAGGAGTTGTTGACATTATTTTTTTTTCCATAGTAATCTATATGTTACTCTTCACAATTAATTTAGGAAAGGAAAGAGTTGTAGAATGGTTGTTTGCATTAAAGGTCAGTGGTTTGTTGAGATTCTTTTGAGGGATATTTCAAGAAGTTTGATGTGACGTAAAACATATTTTTTAAATGTCGTCACTAACCTCTTTATACCCCAACTAGTTTGGGACTAAGGCTTTATTATTATTGTTGTTGTCACTAACCTCTTCATAATGACACCAAACATTTCCTTGGGTACTCTTTAATTTGCAGAATTCTAGAGCACCGACATTTGAACACTTCTACACAAACTTTGACCATCAAAATTCTCTGCATATATCTGCTAGAAGTTGTGATACTTTGCTTAGCCTTTGGAATTATCATTTCCAAAAATACTTATAGTGCAAATTATAGCACTTCAAATATTAACGATTTCAGGTGCTAAAGGCTAAACTAGTTGAAAAATTCTGGTGCAGTTCCTCACCTTTACCTCTTATGTAATATGGAATGAACATTAGTTTCTTTCTTTATTGAAAAATATCTTGGACTAGTAATTCTAATCTTACAGTTGGTAAGTTTTTAATAAGTTTATGCATTTTTTTGGCTGTCTTATGAACATGTGCTTGCTATGTTTTCTTCATGTAAATGCTGGAAAATGGCTTTTCGGTTATTAGACACAGGAAAACTAATGCACATAGTTTACAACGTTGCCTTTTTCCTCTTCTTTTCATGAAACCTGCTTTTGAAAAATTGATAGATCATAATGCCTGAAAAAGTGTTTTATGATAAAATGGTTCAAAGCCTCTTTTACAAAAGTCAGGTTGTATCATCATAGCTGCTAAAGAATCAGGTTGCACACTTAGCATCCCATGTTAAGTGTCTAACGCTTCTAATACCTTAAAGATTCCCTTTGTACTGGCTAAGATTCAACACCAGTTTCTCACAGCCAGATATTTATCAACATTTGTAGAAAATTTACTTGCTCTCTTTTAGTTGTGAAGTTTAGCTAGTTCCTTTCATAACTCATCCCCGACCATGTTTCCTTTGCATCAAATATACAGACACACTGCTGATTTCCAACTCCCGTTCCTTCAAGTTATTTGACCAGACCTATCAGTTTTTCTTTATATTTTCTATAAATCCTCAAGATATGCATATCCTTAGATCATATATGTCTAAAACTTGTCCTTGCCTGCGTCCATCTAGATTTCTGCTCAAAAATATCTTAGCATTTCATTCCGTCCTCTGTTCTGGATGCTGTCAAGATCTGTATCTCTTCTTGCATTCTCAAGTGATTGGGCTGGCATTATGCTGGAGGGAAATATGCTGGTCAGATTGTCTACTGAACCCACAAATATTCATTAACCAAGCAGCACTGTGACCTGAATAAATTACTTAGCAGAATTACATAAAGGAATGGTTATTCCGCATAAAGGAATGGTTCCAACTGCACAAAATTTTTCCTTTCTTTCTTTCTTCTGTTGTTTCCCAGTTTGTTAGCAGAATTCCATATGATCTGAATAATAATTTCTGGCCTACGTTCCTCTCTTGTTGGACCATTATTTCAAGTTCACATTTCACTATTTAAGTTTCTATATGGGATTCTACCATGGTGTTCTGATTTTCAATTTTGTTGTTTCGCACCCATGCATTTCTCTTTTGTAAATTTTGATCAATATTCTGATATTGTCATTTGTCACAGCAGAAACTGCAACAGATGATGATCCTGCTGGGACTGCGCAAGAGGATGGCCAATCTAAGAAAGACATAGAAAGAAAGGTATATACATATTTTAAAGAATTGACATTTTTCATTCGTTATTTTCTGCTCATACCACTTTATTACGTGCAGATGTCACCTTTATCAACTCTGGAGTCATCTTTTGAGGCTCTTAATGTGAAAAAAATTGAAGGTAAAATCATATGCCATACTTTTGATGTAAGAACTTTTAATTCCTCAGCTAAAGCCATATTACTACTTTTTCACTATAGTGGCGTTCACTGTGGATCCTCTGTATCATCAAACTTCTGCACAGTTTGATGAAGGTGGAGCCAAGGGTCTATTATTGAACAACCTTGGAGTATATGGTGGCTGTTGTGTATTTTTTGATTCATATGAAACACCAGAGAGGAGCATCTTGCTCGAAACTCAAAACAGCAAACTTGGACTGATTGATCTTTCATTTGCCAAAGGTATAGATTCCATGCTGCACAATTGCTTCTGTCTCCTCAGCATGATTTGTAAATACGATCGTTGCTTGCTTGCATCTCATGTTCGTTTTCCTCACAGATTATGTTGAGAAAATGATGGCTTACATGTCCATGAAAAATGACATCTCACCAACTCTGAAGGATATTGTGAATCAATTTGATGAAGATAATCAAAGGCCATTGGACACCAGCTCCTTAGAACAAATGCCTGTGGTTCAAGATGATTTACTGGATGATGACAATTTAGAGATGGATGATAATGCATTTGATGATTGTGGATCTTGGAGTTTTGATCATCATGACCACAGTAGTGTCATTCATGACAGCTCCACTAGCATGAATCCAAATACCACTAGCCATCAAGAGGTATGATAATTCCTGGTAGACTTTATATGTTGAAATAGATGTCCTGTGCTTAGAAAAATTTTAGTTATTGATGCAGGAAAATGGTGGATATATGTTGGATGATCCAGATATAGATGAAAAATTTGAGAAAATTACTGGTTTCTTGTCTCTTGGCTTGGGATTTACTTCAAGATCAAATGCTTGGGCAGGTCCTGATCATTGGAAATATCGAAAAGTTAAAGGTAGATCCAGAAGAACTTCTAATTTTTACCTGAGTTTCAAATACTGGTTCAGAGTTTGTACCTTTTGTTGGCCAGAATGGTATGGTATCAGGTACTGACACACAGTACAAGACTGTCCTGTACTGATCATGTGTACTATTGTCTGTTTTCTACTGGAAGGGTATGGTACCATCTGTGCCATCCTGTTCTGATGGTTTTTAAAACCTAGTTTTTACTTATTTTGATTTTTGAAATATGCAGTTCAGTTATGTTAGGAGTTGTTGTTTCAGGTTTAGAACAAGTTTCAGTTTCAGCTGGTGAATCAGAATTAGAAACTAAGAAGCCAAAAAACAGAAAAGGAGTCCCTGATATTGACTTCACAAAATCACTGGACAATGAGATGCCGGATGTCTTTGTACCTCCTAGGAATCCAAAGTCATTATTACTACCGATGAACAAAGTGAACTGTAACATCACACTTCCAGAAGACTGTCACTATAGACCTGATACTCTTGTCAAATTGTTTGTTCTTCCCAATGTCATGGTAAGACAAATGGTCCAAAGAAACTTGATTTTTGTATAGTTTCTACTCCTGTTTTTTATAACATAACATTGAAATTTCTTGTAGTGTCTCGGGAAGAAAGGAAGGAAGTCCTCTGGTAAGTAGTTATCTCTGTAATATCATCTAGAGTCTTATAATTTGCATATTATTCCTGATTTAACATTTCTCATTGTTATTGTAAGAACCCAGAATTTTCATCTTTCTGTTGCATGGTCACATGTTTACTTTATTAGCATCTTCTATTTTTATGTTCTGCATTTTGCCATCATTGTCTTTCCAGAGCTAGAGTACAAATAAGTATGGTCGTTAGCATTAAGTTGTAGAAGTGGTGGAAATATTTAGTTAATTATTAAGAAGATTTTGTGCTTTGAGATTTGCTTTATCGTACTAGTGAATTAGTATATCCATGGTGCAGTTTCCCCTTTTCTTTCTTATCCATGCTTTTTAAAAATAAAAAAATGATTTTCTTGAATATTCTTGGTATGTTCTTGATTATGATTAAAAAAATTGTTAAATTTATATTTAAAGATTAATTAATTTAGTGCTTTCATCTTGTTTTTGTAGTTCATAGCCAAATGAACGGTTGTAATGGATTTTCCATTCTTCTAGTAGCTTGCCCAGGTTTAGACCATAGTTTGTTGATTGAACAAGATATTTTGACCTTATGGTTGTGGATTCAAAGTGATGCAATTAATGGCAAGTGATGATGGATGAAGATGGCATATTATATATTGTTTGTTTGATATTGTTTGTGATGAAGTAATTGTATAGAGATCTTTTCTAACATTAAGGTATGCTTATTCTAGTTTCTTTCATTAGGTGCCACCAATTGTTTTGCATGAATATTTTGTTAGAAGTTGCAATTGTTGAATCCGCTCCTCAATTCGATCTTATGGATGATTTGATTAGTGAGTGGAGGGGAGATTCCTGAAAAAGCCTTTGCATCATTGCAAGAAAACATATTTGTCAATGTAGCATCTCTACTGTTCCCTCTTTCCCATCACCCTACGGTTAATGGATTATCTTGTTGTACTTCGAAGTAAATAGGTTGGACGGGCTTATCATCATGCTTTTCTTATTATGTAACCAAACCACTCGTACTTCAGAAACATTCCTGTGTACTTCTATGGATGCTTCATTGGCATCTTATTCATCTGAAAGATTTGATGTGGATGCTCTCTTTTTATAGAATTTCTATTTTGTGGAGGATTACGCTTTTCTTCTAGTCTTTTATTCTGGTTATATACCCCATCTCCCTTTAACGTTGTGCCAAGGCCACAATGAGTGGAATGGAACTTCTATTTCGCTATTTATTTTATTGGAACTCCGTCAACCCCTTTCAAGTTAAATGATTCAGTGTTAAAATCACACTCATTCTCTCTGGACCCAACTAAAGCCCTTCACTCAACTCCTAATAGCATATACTAGAAAGCATATCATGAGTTGAAAGACTCGTCACAACTTGTGCTCTTGTCAAGGGCTAGGGAATCACCTGGCTTATTCACCAAGAATCAGCCTAATAAAGACCTACCAGGAAACAAATATGGTTTCATAGCTGATCTGCCTAAAAGAGAAGGGGATGAACTCTTGGTTCATCGATCTTTTCGGAAAACCTATATATAGGATTGCCGATTCTCCAACACTATCTTCTGTTTTCTGTATTTGAAAAAACTTCTTCAAATTCCTCTTCCCTACCTTCATTCCTGGGTGGTTGATTTTAAAAAGTCTTCTTTCTTCGATCAAGGGCTTTCTCTTCTGCTTCTTCTTACTCTAGGATGGATATGGAAAGGCAAAATGGTAGAGGGCAGTGGCTAGGCTAGGTCTTAGTAGGAGATGATGCAATTATGGTTACATCATCATGCCGCGCCAGCATGCCATGTTGGCATACCACATCATTCGCCATGTCAGCATGCCACATCATTGCCATATAAGCATCATAGCCTGCCATATGGCACCATGCCACCTGCCATATGGCGCTTGCCATATGTCATCGACACATGGCACCATATAGCGCAATTTCATTAGTCACTAGATTACACGTGGGATGTAACTTAACATATTATGGCAATGAGGGTTTTAAAAACAGGCTTGAAGTTCACTTAATTTACAAAATGCACCATTGACCATAACTGCGAGTTCATGGGAGGAAGATGCAACTTAACATATCATGGCAATGAGTTTTTTGAAAATGGGCTTGAAGTTCACTTAATTTATAAACTGTGCTATTGACCATAACCACGAGTTCATAGGAGGAAACCACCACTTTTCTTCGCCGATTGGAGGCCTTTTTGGCCATCGGTGGCTGTGGGATTTTTTTTTTTTTTTTCCTGGGCCTCCAGCAATCGGAGAGGACAATGGGAACCTCAATTTTATGCAAGGAGGCTTCATTTACACAATTTGATGATTTTCTCCCTTTCTTACAACTATGGAAGAGCTTCCTAGTGGCTAGCAGCCGCGGCGCCCACATTCTCTCGTTCCCCAGATGTCGAAGAGAACACGTCCCAGCTTCTAATGAAAGTAGAGAAGGGAAAGGAGATGGGCCAGAGGTTGTGGACTCGCGTGACCGCATATTGTTGGGTTCTACTTTCCTTTATTTTTTTCTTATTTTCACGAACTACAACCCATTATGGGCTTTGATACCAATGTTGGAAGAAATCAAGCAATATGAAACACTTACCTTCGGGGAGTTGTGATTGAAGTTACGTGAAGTATTTTAGATCAACTTCTCTTCTGACGGTTGGAGTCTTGGTTATGGATCACACTAAGGCTTCTGTTTCACAACTCAAATACCTTTGTGAGCCTTTGGATCCACCATCCTCTTCCTTCACGAGTGTAAGAGATCACCCGCTTTTCTGCTATTTCAGAGAGAAAGCCACCTTATGTAAAACTCCGTGGTGGGTCATTTTCTTAACTCCCCAGAACCGAATCATGGGAGTTTAAAAATAAACTGGACCTAGACTAGCTTAGGCTGGGTGACATGGGTTAAGTTGGGTCAGCCCATCTTGGGTGCCCAATCGAACCCAATGTCTAACACTATTAAAGGAAAAATGATTCTACCTTGTTTGATTGATGTGAGAGAAAGTTGGATAAAATATCACCATGATAAAAATCATAACATTGACAAAGTTCTTCCATAATTTATAAATAATTTGCAACTAGGTAATTAGCCAAATAGTTCCATTATTTGTTTGTTGGCATGCAATTGCAACATGAATATATCATCACTGGCTCATCATTCATGAGTAAGTCATGATTTCTAATTTGCTTGTTCCTACTTAAGGGATGGAAATAGGGTCAAAAGTTACCAGTGACCTGCTAACATAAACTCTCATCTTCATGTGAAGTTCGAAAGCTCTAATTTTGTCATGATACTCTTTAAATTCCTTCATTATCCTATTCCAATTATACATCAATGCACTTCTTTCCATCTCCTACTTAGTTTAACTACATGTAAATTTCCTGTGTTAAGATTGCCTCCTCCAGTTCATTTTGTCTTGACTGCTAATGCTACTTTGTTTCTCTTTGCCTCATTTATTATGGTTCTTCAAGGAACAAAGTTTGATGACTCTCCATTTCTAAGCCCTTCCCTTTCTTCTTTAATTTGCAACAGTATTTTATTCCTTTGATGCCTTGAATATGTAATGAATACCTTGATTTATAAAGTTGCATAATTTCACATTCAGTAATAAATATTTGCTCTCTTAAAGGAAAAGCATGAGATCAATTGGAATAATAAAATTTGCTCTCTTCAATGTTTGCTTTCGCCACACCAGATTACTTGATTAGATAATAGCTACAGCTGTTGAAATATTTATTATTTTTCTTTTCTATTTTACAGAAGAGACAAAGCAACATACCGATACATATGTTCCATTAGCGTCATGGGATAATGAAAGTATTAACAATGACCAGTTTGATGGTGGAAATGTTTATAGTGATGTAGAAGATACAGATAGTCTTGTTTGCCAGCCTCGTGAGGTTTGTTTCACTTGTCATTGTGTCATATTCCTTTATTTTGCCAAATTTTGTTCTTTAGGGGTGGTCACAGATACTACCTTCATTTATATGGGCTCAAAAGGATGCCATCCATTATATGCAAATGACATAACATGCCATTAATAGTATGCTGCAGATGACAGAATATGGGCTGCTGCGACACTTAATTTACTTTGTGAATTTCATTTAAACTGAAAGGAGAAATTTGAATTTGAGCTTATCATTGTTAGGATGGCATGTTCATGCACATTTTCTAGTATTCATCATTTTCATTGCCATCATCATTTTCATTATCTTATCCTCTTGGCTATTCACAAAACCCTAATCATCTGCTTCTTTGCAGTTTCATTTTCCTTTTCTAACCTATGACTTTTGCAACCATGTTCTTATTCACTGGACTTGCATCTCCACTCATTCATGCCTGGTGCTGCATTAAGTGAGACACCCACAATTCAATTCCTTTCTACAACTGTTACACTTTATTTCTCTTTGATCATTGCCTACCATCCCAAAATGTTGCCATGTGATATTTAAATATCTTGTTGGTATTTGTTGTTATGGAGCCATGATTACCTAATAACAAAATCACACAATACCAAATCAGCAACATGCAACATAAATTATCAAGACATGCATCAGATATTTTGATATTAGAAAAATGGCCAAGGTAACCATTTTTATCAGTTCTGGTTCATGCTTTCATTGTTCATGTTTTCATTTTTGATGCTATTTGTTGATTATAACATGTTTCTGATTTTTTTCCCAAACTTAATGGTCTCTTTGACAACCTTTTGGCTCTTTTATTGCTTGCACAAAGTCAAAAATATTTATTCTAAAACTTTCTGATGTATTGTGCCCATTTTAGTATTTCATTATTCTATAGTACTCATACTCTACAGTTACATATCCTTAATTTTGTCCTACTTTAATATCTTCAAATTTCTATTATCAAATTTTATGAAATCATATAATCTAGATTTTGGATATTTGTGTTGTCATATCAGCCAAGATATTAGGATTTCATATAGCTTACTGTCCTAGATCAATCATATGACATACCTTAAATTTGTTTCAATTTTAATCTTGATACTTCTAAAATTATATAATCCGAATTTAAATAACATTTTAGTCATCATATCAGATGAAATTATAAATTTATGACTTAATCATAGTAATGTATGATGAAGTATTAATTATGTTAGTTGTTGATGCATTTTCTTTTTTTTTTATTTTCCTAAAAAAGAAAACAAGAAAATGAATTCAGAAAAACATTGGTATGGGAGCTTTTGAAGACTTTACATCAAGCATGCAAAATTAGCTTTTCACTTTTTGATGCTAACTTTTCAAGAATACAAGCACGTTTGGAGTTTAAAGAAAGAAAAATATTTAAGTAGAGAAATTTTAACATGTTTATTTTTTAAATATTCTATGTTTTACACTAGTAGGAAGAGTCTGGAGCTTCTTATTGGAAGATAAATATGGAAGTTATTCTTGATTTCCTATTAAGTGATATTGCTTTTTTGCTTGGCACCACTTTTTTAAAGGATGGAGAATATAATTTGTCATCACAAAATTGAAAGGAGTTGCACACAGAGGTGAGTTTGAAAAGCAGTATAGGTAAAATTAACACTTAAGATGAGATGATAACCCTTTCAAGAGGAAGGTGTCTTCTAATGGACCTTTTAGCAGAGTTTGCACATTGAGTTCCAGGAGCTTTAGTAGAGCAAAGACAGTTGTTTAGCAATTAATTTGGACAGGATTTGATAGTGGATAAACATAGAGCAGGGCCTAGGGCATCTAGCCAAGATGATGTGGTCTGTTGTATGCTTTGGACCTTTGGGGTCCTCTATTCGGTCTGGTTTTGTAATTGGACCAGATATTCATCTGACTTGGTGAAAACCATGATGAAACATGGGTTTCTAGTCATCTGGATAACAGGGTAAATGAAGAACTGGGTCAGGCAAGCAGCTTTCAGAATTTTTAAAAGAAACTTTATTTGAATTATCTCGAGCACAGAACTGAACCTTGGACACCTTACATCGTTAGAGTCCTCTCAACCACTGAGACAGAGATTGGATCTATGTTATCGTACTTAGAGAATCACTAAAGGGTGTTATTTTAAGCAACTTTTGATATTTCGATAATCAAATCTTTTCAAAAGAGTATGCCGAATAAATTGAAATAAGAAAACTAATTAAAAAAATTGAAATGAATGCTAAAATAATTGGAGGCTTTCCATCAAGCATGCAAGATTAGCTTTATAATTCTTGCTCTAAACTTCTTAAAAAGCAATACATGGTTGGAACATGGTATGCCATACTGGTGTGTACTGATCAATACTGATCGTACCGTACCGATACCAAACGACTCGGTTTGGGATGCATATTGATATTGTATTACTGTAGTATCGGTATGGGATCTGGTACTAAGATGGCAAACCTTAGTTTGGAATCTTTTTGAAAGAAAGAAAAATATTTAACTAGAGAAATTTTGTCATGCATATTATTTAAATATTCTATGTTATGCACAAATAGGCAAAATCTGGAAATTTCTACAGGAAGATGGATATGGAATAAATACTTGATTGCTTTTTTCATCACAAGATGATCCATATTCTGATGCTTTATTCATTTTCTTCATTTATTTAGGTCAACAAAGTAGATATTCAGTATGACAAAGTATCAAAACAGGTCGATGTTCATGCATTAAAAGATACTCTTTGGAATAATATACAAGAATCTGTTCAGATTTCTGGTGTGGTAAGTCATTTATGTTTCTTCTCTTACAGACCATCTTTCTTTTTAATGAGCATAGATGGGTTTTTATAGCTTTTGATTTATCATGATACATATATGATATTTGCCAACATTGCATATCTAGCTTATTCCAATGGCTTTAATGAGAAACCTTTGAAAAACATTGGTTTTCTGTGAAGTTTCATAATACACTCATATTGTTAACAAGTGGAATTGGATCACGCATGCCGCTCTCTTATAGATGTGAATTCATGAAATGCCTGTCGTAATAACTGCTAGTAATATAATCTAACTGACAACAATTGTAAACCTTTTTTTTTGGGTGCTCATGATACTTGGCTGAAGGCCATAAAGACCATGGGTCATGTAAAGGTTTTTCTGTATCTTTATTTGATGGAACTGTTTACTGAATATTTGACTCTTATTCTAACCCGAGATATAAAAAGAATTTTGATTTTTGACATTTATCAAATCTATACAATCAGGGATTAAAAAGATTGTACTACCTTCAGTAAGGTAAATAAAGATTTAAATGAAAAATTTTATGAAAAGTCGGTACTTTGTAAATATGGTCTTAATGTCTTTGGCCAATGGTGTGCAAATATTTTTATGCTGTAGGTGTCTGACATTGAGCACTGTTAGGTGTTCTAGGTGTCTTGAACGGAACACTGATTGGTGTTGTTAAGTCTCCTGATTTGGATGAAGCTGATTCAAGCCAAGGTTTGGGGATTTCATGTTTGGGTCAGCTATGTCAAAAGGGTTTTTAAGCTTGACTCAAATATGAGCTATTTAGTTGAGGTAACTCTTAAGTGAGTCCAAATCTATACTCATTCTGGCAAGTTAAGAGCTATTTCAGCTAAGATTGTTTTTTTTATCAAACTAGGGTGAGTCTTAATGCAATAGTAGGGATATTCCATTGTGATCTAGCAGTCATAGGTTTGAAGCATGGAAACAGCCTCTCCATAAGCAGTGGTAAGGCTGTGTAACTCCAACACTCCTTAGGCCCTGCAATGGCAGAATCTCACACACTAGGCTTCCATTTTTTGTTTTCTTATCAAACGAACTTGAATGAGCTACTTACCAAGCAGAGGCTAAGATATTCACGGGCAGCTTGCATTGTTTATCCCAATTCTTGACCATTTAAAGGAAACTGCAATGCCTAGTCTTAAATATTTTGAGTGCTAAGCCTATTCTTTGGAATCTGATGCTTTTTCCCAAAAACTCTCCAAGTTCCTCTAACCTCTATTTCTTGAGAATCAACATGTCTTCTCAAAATCAGATTCTTCTCGAGCATCATGATAAATAAAAGTCTCTATATGCTCTGAGGCACCGTTTATGGTTTAATTCTGCATGGGTTCTGCCGCAAATAAAGTCCCTGATTTACTACAATCTTCACCGTACCACCAATCTACATATGACTTCTAGCTCCAAAGTCATCTTGATTTAGGTGCCTTGGAATAAGCATTTGTGACATCTGAATGCTATATCCTGCACTGTAAGTGCTTGCTTTTTGTTTGTATATAAGAAATTTCTTTGCGATGCAAGACTAGGCATTTAGCTTGTCTAGTCATCTAGGCCTGAACATCATTCGTTTTTATGCTTAATAAATCTCTGTAAACATCTTCTCATCAAAGTCACAGGGTTTCATTCATGTCAAATTTGTGAAAAAATTATGCTGTCAGAACCTTCGCCAAGATAGAAATTCGACGTTCTCTTTTTACATAGATTTTATATCCTAGCTCATGTTTGAAAGAGTTACAAGGGCAGAGATTCAAGTTAGATGATTACTGTACTTTTTTAAAATTCCAATGCAAATTCCAAACTCGTTCATGCAGGGGTGGGTCTACATGGAGCTGGGGGTGGGCAATTGCACCCCTCAAAATTTAGAAAACCCTTTAGAAATTTTATTGATTTTTGAAATTGCTATGAAAATTTTCCCCCCTCAAACAAAAAATTTGGGGGGCAATGACAAAATTAAGTGGCTCCTCCTTCCTTCCCCCGGTCTAAGGGTCTTGGCTCTGCCACTGCGTTCATGTCAGGTAAGTCTATAGTAAGATCTTATGTAACTAAGCAAGGTGTTGTTTTGAAGAACAAAAAGAGATTGGAGCTCAACTGTAAGTGTCAGATCTTTAGAAGTAACAATAACAGCAGCAAGAAGATATTTCAAAGGGATAAATATGACAATGCAATAATGCTGAAGAACATGCAAAGAAATAAGAGGGAAGATAGAAAAAGAGGGGAAGGGGAAAAAAGAAGGAAACAAAATTGTCCCCTGATAAAGTTGCTGTATTGTTATAGGTACTTGAATCTATAGTCATGTCCTAAGCATATTTAAAATTGTGGCTTACTTTGGAGAAACTGAGAAATAGATCTCCTAGACTTAGTGAGGCACACCTCGAGATCTTGTGGGTTGCATACACGCTCAAGTGTTGGAGGACAAATGAAAGTGGTGAAATTATCATGGCGAAAATTTTGATCACTTATAGCAAGGAGCTTAAATCCTATAAGTTTGACAATCTACTAGCAAGTAGTGGCAAGCAAAAATTTGATCTTTGAGCAATGGATATGGAAGGAAAACTAATAGCAAAAAATAAGATGATTCTACTTCCTATAGGGAGATTGCCCACCAAACAATAGGTAAGCAAGGAGCTATTTCAATAAATAATAGATAAACAAGACTTTTTTCCATTAAGTCGCAGAACAATATAGGAGCAGAACCAGTCCAAAACAGCAATGGAAACCCTTTCTCACTACTAATAGCAAATATCAACTTCAGAGTGCAAGGATCAGGTATTCCTTCAGATCAAGTAAGAAACCTGAAATCTGGAGCTTCACAGCTCAGAGAAGAAATATAGAACAGCAGCAGGATGTAGGCCTCTCACACGTGACACATCAATAGGGGATTGGAGGATGCTAGTGGGCAGCTCCTTAAAACCTTTGCTTCTAGTTCTGGAAAGCCAGCTGAGAGAGTAGCAGCTCCAGAGAAAAACAGCATTGCAACCCTTATGGCGCTTCTCCATATCCTGGATTCTAAAGCTTCTAGGGTTTGGGATTTAAGGTTACCTGAAGGTTATCTTTTTCTGGCTTCAGGTCTATGCACTTCTCCATATCCTGTGATCTAAAGCATCTAGGATTTGAGATTTAAGGTTGCTGAAGCATATCATTTTCTGGCTTCAGGTCTCTTTAGGTCCTCTTCCTGCTGCTCTTCTCCGTTGGGCTAAGTAAAACCTCTTCTTCTGACATGAACTATCTATTCTCTTTATTGGGGCTAAGCAAACCTCTTCTTCTTCTTCTTCTTCTTGAATAGGCTTTTTAAGGCTATTGCTGATGGACATGAACTATCTATTCTACCCATTGGGGCCTAGTAAACCACTTCTTCTTCTTCTTCTTCTAGCATAAACTATCTGTTCTATATGTTGGGGCCAAGTAAAACCTCCTCCTCCTCCTCTTCTTCTTTGAGAATAAGGCTTTTAAAGCCTTTGCTGACAGACATGAACCATCCATTCTCTCTGCTGAGGCATAAAATCCCTGAAGCAGGATTTGCAATTTTAAAATTATCACTTGTGCATAAATTGTTACTTTCTTATTCTTCCATAGCCATCTGTTTTGGGATTTCAAATTCGCTGTTTATCATTCTAAAATTTGGTCTTTGCTGGTATATTGAATTCATTTTTCATCCAGGCATTTCAGGTGCTGCCTCAAATTGAGGTCCTTGAATCCAAAGTGTTCAAAACTTTGCTTGTGACCTTGACAGTACCCTCAATTGCGTTCTCTAAATTGTCTGTTAATTTGAAGCTGCCCAGCCATATATTGGTTTAAAGACCCGGTTCCTGAGACCATAGAATAAAATTCTGCTTGCTCTACATTATACTCCCTTTGCTATAATATTATTAGATTAATTGTCAATCTACAGGCCCTCAATGCCAAAATATCTAGGACTGCTACTTCTATGTTTGGTTTGTAATGCCTAAAACTTGAACTCAGATTTTGGAGCTTGACTTGCAGATATGCTATATTCTAGACATCCATGTAATGCTTTCAGCCTTATGATACAATATTGCCAAAGCCGTTTGTTTAGTACAGTTGTTGTTTCTTTAGAATTAGTGCTAACTTAGCAGCTGAAGATACTGCACACACTCCCCCTGGATGCATGCATAGGCTTTACTCCAAGCCATTTGTGCTAGGTTATTTTGAACAAGAAGTGGCCGTGAAGCTCTTGCCCTGAAGATCGCTTTTATGTTTTTTTTTTTTTTTTTGGTTTATAAATAGGTTTCCTTAATCATGATTTCATTATTACCTTCTTCCGTATTTGGCATGTTCAACTTCAGGAACGCGATGCTACGGTATCTCTAAGGCAGGTCTTATGCAAGTTTCCCAATGACTGCCCTGCGGCTTCAGCCAAGGACATCTCCCCGCACTTGTTTTTCATCTGTCTCTTGCATTTAGCCAACGAGCACTGTTTAAGCATCCATGATCGTCCGAGCTTAGATGAGCTTGACATCTGCATTCCCTCTGCAGCACTTGTGAAGTAATGTTCAAATTAGCAGCTCATATTCCCATTGAGCCTGAAAATATGTTCAACTGCAGGTGTTTGAGGTTTATGATGTCTTCATAGATGAAATCAAACAAGTATTTTTTTTTTTTTTTTTAATGTTCATTTCATATACACTGCTCTGGTTTAATGTTTGAGACCGAGGAATGACTTTATGGAGTTGGTGAAGGCCATTTGGATTTGCTATTAAAATATGAGATTAGTTTGACTTAGTAAGCTATCGTTGTGACGCGAAGCATTGGTTTTAGGAGACTTAAATGAGCGTCCCCAGTCAACTTGTTTCGTTAGAACTTCCGCTCCCATGCCCAGGCTTAACTTGCCAGTTGATATTAGCTTTATACATTTCTAGCAGAATTTCAAATAAGTTTTAAAAGAGCTTCGAAAGTGTTGCAGAAGAGTTAGACTTGAGTTTCAAAAGAGTTTCGAAAGAGTATCAGATGAGTTTCAAAAGTGTATCAAAAGAATTTCAAAAGACCTTTGAAACTCTTCTGAAACACTTTTGAAACTCTTTGAAACTCTTCTAAAACACTTTTGAAACTCTTTGAAACTCTTCTGAAACTCTTTGAAACTCTTTTGAAACTCTTTTGATACATTTTTGAAGAGTTTCAAAAGTGTTTTAGAAGAGTTTCAGAAAAGTTTCAAAGCATTTAAAAGGAGTTTAAAAAAAAAACACATTAGAGTGATACAATTTAAAGAAAAAATAAATAGTTTCAAATAAGATCCGAGGCATCAGAGGAAATACAAACTGAAGAAAAGCACATAAATTAACAGGAGTATAAGCACATGAAACATAAAAAAACTAGTGATCCATAATTTACATGCAGTAGTTTCATACATAAAATATATATTAATTCATAGATACTACAATTTAGGATCCTGAAGGTCCAACATTTATATTAGGGCAACGGCATCGAGAATGACCCGTTTGTTTACAAATACTACGACTTTTATTTCTTGGCTGCACCTCATTCATTTCATTATAAATGCGTATTGACTTAAACTTACCTTTTTTCTTCGGTCTGAGATGGTTGTGATCAGGAATGCATGTGAATGTGTCCATCCAGTAGTTTTCGTGGGGTAACGGATTAAATTCACCTTCCCATGCATTTATATAAGAGCCAATTGTGCATATTTCATCAACAAGAGAGGTTGTGTCCATAGCAATTTCGTGGCACACGGCTAAGACGTGTGAACATGGATATTTATAAATTGTCCACTTTCCACAAGAACAATTTCTGTTAATGAGTAACACATTCTGAACGTTCCCTCCATCCCTAAGAGCTTCATTTGACCTTCTTGTAATAACTTCATAGGTGGCTCTCTGCGTGTTGTATCTAAACACTCTGTGCTCATTAGCTTTGGCTTGACCTTCAACAAGCTTAATTGTCACATAAGGAGTAAAAAAAGTATTTCGATTATCCTGCATATATCTTATGGCTTCCGCCCATTTTGTATTGAAATACTTAATAAGACGATAAAATATCATCTGAATGCAGGCCGTTATCGGCACATTTCTAGCCTCCTTCAGTACACTATTAAAAACTTCAGAGAGATTTATTATTAGAATACCATAGCGGAAGTCCCCATCATGTGCCAATGTCCACTTCTCCGGCTCCAACTCCAATAACCAAGTCCAAGCCTCTGCATTTACTCTCTTAATCCGTTTTATGATAAAGTTAAACTTTCAAAGCTGATGTTCGCTCCCTGCTTTCCATACAACTCTTTTTAATTGAACATCTGAGAATCTTAAATTGAAATTACTGCACACATGTCTCAAGCAGTAGAGATGATAAGTTAGAGGTAGAGCCCATCCATTACTGTCATTTGCTATGGCACTTAGTATACCTGGATGTCGGTCAGAAATAAGACAAATGCTATTTCTATCTTTCACAACATGCCTCCTGAGATTCCACAAAAACTAACTCCAGCTAGCAGTACACTCTTCATCCACAATTGCATAGGCCAGTGGAAATATCCTGTTGTCAGCATCAGTGTTTGTCGCAATGAGCATCTTCCCCTTGTACTTTCCATAAAGATGCGTTCCATCAATAGAAATTATCGGGCGACAATACCGAAACCCCTCAATGGATGGATGAAATACTCAGAAAACATAATTCAGGACACGTACATTAGAAATCCCTGCATTGTAGAAATCCCAACAGACTACCGTTCCGGGGTTTGCATTCTGAAGTGTAAGCATGTATTTAGGTAACTTAACATATGAGGGTTCCCATTCACCAAATATATCAATCAATGCCTTTTGCTTCCCACGCCATGCTTTGGAGTATAACATAGTATAATGAAATTGTTCTGCCACAGTTGCAATGATGGCTTCAATATTCATACTTGGGTCTTTCTCCATAATATATCGAACCGCATGACTAATAACTCGTGAACTTATGTGTTTGTGATCCCGAGTTACATGATTGAATAAACAAGAGTGCGGCTCCTCGTACCTTATGATCTTAAAAAATTCATGCTTCTTTAACTTTGTAGCACATAACCTCCAATGACAACTCTGTGCATTACTTGAAGAGGCACATTTCACAGACCAGAATGCTTTCTTCGACTCCACAATATTATATGTGCGATGCTTCTTAATAAATTTCACATGCTTTTTTCAATTCATCTTTGCTAGTAAACAATAATCATGTAGCAAACTCAATCATTGATGAATCCAAAAATTGAAAATTAAAGAGTAATTGTCTTCGAGTACTAACACAACCACCATCCTGCAAATTCAAGTCATGATAAAATTTCGGTATTTGATCATGTGTAAAGACTTGATAATCATGGACCTAACTAGGAACAATTTCTGGATGAGTAGATACATGAATAGAACTACAGCCAGTTTCATGAACTACATCATCTTCATATAAGTCTTCATCTTTATCTCGCTCTTCGTCAGAGTCATCATGTTCAGGTCAATAGTCATCATCTGCAATCTCATCTGACTCAATTATCCGATTATCAATACTCTGATTGTTTGCCACATCACTACTCTGCACTACTGGCATAACTCCTTCCATCATCAAAAAATCCACTGGAGTCATGACCTACTGCTGGGCTATAGGAGAACTGTCCTGAATATTCTCTGTATGACTAATATTGTATGGATATGGAGCATCTTCCTTGAAAACATATAATTCAACATAGTGATAATCTAGAAATTTGGAATAAAATGTCAAACATTTCCTCCACATCATCATCCTCCTCGATTGGATGAAGCACATATTTCTGATGCAATGTCGGAGATCTCCACATCAATCTCAAAATATATTGCTGCACTGAAATTTTAAGCACACTATAAACTCGCTCGACCAACTTAACATAATGGGTTCCTGTGCTTAATCTAAAAACTTTTATGAGGAGGTTGATTATATTATATCCCTTCTAAGCCATGTTCAATTGATCCATCACAATAAAGCAGCAATCGAATAATATCAGTTCTCATCTGAAAAATGGCCTTCAAAATAAATCTAGCATCAATATATAATATTGTATCATCAAGCATAAACTAAAATAAGTAGAAATTTTCTACTGATTAATTGCAAACAAACTAATAATGGAATATACACGTATTTCAGAAGCATTTAGCATTTAAATAATAGATACGTACCCTAACAAATAAAAACTTTGTATTCTAGCAAGTCAACCCAAGTCTCCTAGGCTGCTATCAGCCAAGATCAGTTGAACAAGAAAAATTCAACCTGCTATCAACCAAGAATGCCATACCCAAATACGTATCATTTCTAATCTCATCATCATTCTTATTATAATATTTAAAATAAAAAAAATAATAAAAGCCATGAACATATGAGCAGTAAAGTACATCCTTCGAAAATACTTAAAAAAAATTATGTGTATCTATAAAATTTTACTTAAAGTTAACCTTTCAAATACTTACAAGCGCAAATCATCAAACAAAAAAAAAAAACTCTAAGCAATAATAAAAATAAATTTTAAAAAATTTATTTCAAAAAGCTAGGTATACTTTGCTAAATTGCAAGAAATATGGCATAATAAGTCTTATGGATGAAAGAGAATAAATAGATCAAGAAGGAGATCCGTACCTCTCAACACAAAATCCGATCAAAAGGAGAAGAAGAGTGTTGGGGAAGAGGTAAGAGAAGGCGGCGTTGGGAGAGAAAAATGGGAAAGAGGAAAAGAAAAAAAAGAGAGGCCGGGTTGGGGGTAGGCACGATAAAAATGCCACTTGGGGTGGCGTTTCTAAGAAAAATGCCGCTCCAAATGGCATTTTGTAAAACGCACGGTTAAAAAACGCCACTCGGAATGGCGTTTTAAAACGCCGTTCCGAGTCTCCTTTCTCGAAAAACGCCAATCCGAGTGGCGTTTTAAAAACGCCACTCCAAGTGGCGTTTTTTAAAAGGCCACTCGGTGTGGTATTTTCTCAACTTCATGTCATTCTTCATAAGATGCAAATTTTACTTGAAAAATGCCATTTGGAATGGTATTTTTCACTTTAACACTAATTCTGCAAAAACTTTCGTTCTCATCCCAGTTTCGTAAAAATGGTGTAAAATTACACTATTTATATAAACACCTCTAAATACGTGGTAGTGTCAAATGGTTTATACATGCATTGACCATCTAAGACTACTCTTGGAGGCTGATCTCTAATCTCTCTTCTTTGTAGTTGTCCTTGCAACAATCCCTAGATTGAGAATGCTCTAACTCAAGAGAAGGAACTCGAAATCACAACTCCCATTAACCCAATTACCAGAGTTGGAAGCAAAACCACCACAATCAAAGATAATAAAATTGAGACTCATTTGGTATGGCTGAAAACTAAAGCAGAAACCAAACTTTTTAAACTTAGTGGTTTATTATGATTATAGCAGGGCAAGTCTTGGTGACCATCAAATACATTTTGCTGAATAAATTTTCTCTTGTTGACCCTTAGATAAAAAGTTTAAAATTTAGGATTTAAGAGCGTTTAATGAGACTTAACATGTGGCAATAATAGAGCAAATCTTCTTATATTTATTATATTATATTACATTATAAGATAATAATTTATTATTTATTTGAATGTCTGATGAATAGAAGGTAGGAGCATTCAGTATTGGCTATCCTGAATGAATATATCATGATAATGATAATTTAACATTACTTTAATTATTGCAATTATTGTGAAATGATTTCAATTAACTTTCATTTAAGTTGATGCGATCACTGAAATTAATTCTTGTCCTTGGTTTGACAGCCTTGTTTGGTATCGGGTCGGTCCTTCGGTAAACAAAAATCGTGAATAGTCTTTAAAAAAAACATAACAGATATTTTCTTACCTACTACCTTCACTTAGAAAACGTTTTAGTATTATCACAGCACGTATATTTATTTAGTGAATTGGTCAGCTACCTCATTTAAATGAGAAAATTATTGGATAGCGTTTGCTTCCCTGTTTATCACGCTCGCCTTCAACCTCCCATCCATCTATCTCTATCTCCGACAATACCAATGGCTCAAACCACCACCCGTCAGCAGCATCCAAACAAGCACGTCATCGTGCAGCTTCTTTTTATTACAACAGTTTTCATAGCAAGGTCGATCCTTCCTGCCACGGCCCAACAAGAATTCAGCCTGGAGCTTGTCCACAGGGACTCCATCCATTCTTCTCCTCTGTACCCTGGAAATCTTACTGAAATTGAAAGAATACAGCGGCTCGTGAATTTCTCTGATTCCCGGCTTCACTGGCTCAATTTCTTCAGAGGCCATGATACGGACTTGCAGGCCCCCATTATGCATTCTGTAAATATTTATATGGCCAAGGTCCTAATTGGCACCCTCCCCTCCAACAGAAGTCCTTCTGAATATTGACACCGGAAGCGATATTGTCTGGACCCAATGCCATCCCATGCCAGCAGTGCTTCCCTCAGAACAAGAGAAAGTTCGTGCCCAAAAACTCCAAGATCTTTACATACCTCTCTTGCAAAGACGACGACCATTGCAATCCATATCACTGTGGTGCTTGCCGATGGCTTGTGTCGATATAATGCTTCGTAGCATTTCGTTGCCTTGCTCAAACTTGATACGTTCTTGTCTTTTTTTTTTTTGTTTTTTGGTTTCATTAAAATTTTAATACATTGATGAGGGGATAGGTTTTTTTGTCTTCGTTATTTATTTGGCCAAACAAGACTCCATTCAATGAGATGGAGTTTTTTTTTTTTTTCCAATAAGAAAAAAAAGGAGAAGAGAAAAGAATAGTTGGAGGGAGATTTTAATCAATTGGGAATTGCAAGGCATGCATGCCCAAAATTTTTGATTAGTTTTCTCACCATTGATATCTTTTCTAAAATGGTTCTAATTTTCGCTTCATTAGGGTATCAAGATGGAACCTTCAGCAGTGGGGCCTTGGCACGAGATAATTTCACATTGGAATCATCCTCCCCTGGCAATAAAGAAACCATCAACCTAATCTTCGGTTGCTCCACCTATAGCAGCAAAAATAATGAAGTACCATGAATCCAGTGGGATTGGTGGGATCATGGGATTGAATCCTAGTGCGATGTCCTTGGCAGCGCAGCTATCCAGCATACACCAAGGGACGCTTCTCCTACTGCTTGGGCCCAGCCACCACAGATGAAGGAACCAGCAGCAGCTACCTGGTATTCAGCAGCAAGGAGATTCCGAAAAGCAACGACGCTCAAACCATCTCATTGGATAGGATCAACTCTGCTAAACTACAAGTTTACTATGTTGACCTGCAAGATATCAGCATCAATGGCCGAAGGTTGAATCTGCCACCGAGTACCTTTTGCAATTCATGATAATGGCAGTGGAGGCTCCGAATTTGTCACTGGGACAACCTTGACCTATTTGATTGAGCCAGCTTACAACGTCGTCACGGCAATGCTAGTAAATTCCTTCCGGCAATACAATATTGCGAAGAAAGTTGATAGCGCACGATATCTGGATCTATTATGCTTCGCAAAGCCGCCGGTGGGATTTACGGCGTATCCTTCCATGGCCTTTCATTTTAGGAGCGGTGCCACTTTTAATGCGACAAACCATTTGTTTATTATATCCAGTGAGAGAGCGCTTTGCCTTCCAATGAAGCCTGATTAAGTCCCAAACTATTATTGGAGCTAAAATGCAGGAGAACGTGCGAATGGTATATATGATATCAGCAAGTGGCAGCTTATATTTTTTCCTCAAAATTGTAGTCAGAAGAAGTGAAAGCATGTAACATAATTTTTCTTTTGACTTGGCTATCCAAATTTCCTCCTATTTTAAAATAGGAAAGGATGAAATGGAATTTCCAATTTGTTCATTAAAGAATTATGAACAAATTTGACCATATTTAATAGATCATCCATGCATTGTCTCAATTATATCGTATCATGAACTGAAACATAGAACTAGGGTTTCATGATCTCTTTGTACAAGTGTTATTTCAATATAATCCGGAATGAAATAATAACCACTTGAACCAAATAAAAATAAATTATTATATAATTTAAGATGCATCAATTTAATTAGCACTAACAAAAAGATTCCTAAATGGAGCTTAACATATTCATTGAATGTACAAACTTGAAGAAAATAGTATATAACATATAAAATTTTCATACATTCAATTTCATTCAAAAAGATAAATACATATTATATAAATTTCTTCTAGGAAAAGTTTGGTAAAAAGGTTCAAATGGTCCTTTCGATGTTGTGTATATTTATAATTATATAACATGATCATAGTATAAAGATTGATGGGATTAAATAAAATGTTGAGATTGTATTTATATGGTTGTCATGTAAAAGTGGAGGGAAGCATAACTATACAAAGATGGAAATATTAAGACATAAGAAGAAATAAATGAATGCCAAATGATGTAGCCTGAAAATAGAAAAGAGTAGTTCAACTAGGAAGACTTAGGACTGCTTTTCTAAATTGTTTTAGGACAATTTTGGATGATGTTTAGAGTCAACCCCTAGTTCTAATAGCTTTAAGATTGCTACCTAGTCTTAATAGTTTCAAGCTTCTTCCTTTTTGATTTGGGCTTGGATGCCACCCTACACTTTACAAATATGACCTAGTTGTTGCTCTCTTATTAATAAGAAATTATTAATAAAGTTTGAAACTTTCTTCATTTACTTAGAATCCTCACTTATGGTGATGCAAAACTATAATTCTACATGAAGTGATCGATACAAGGCCATGAACTTTGAGCATTCTCTAAAGTAGTCGAAGGTGCAAAAATCAAACTCTGGAGAAGTTCACATAAAGCCAAAAGTTATCTTTTCTTATGTAGGCTTGCCTGCATTGCATTTTTATATAAGAGCCCGAAATCGAAGCCTACATTAAATTTAGTATCAGAATCTAATATCCTACATTAGATTTGGTATCAGAAATAAATTTAGCATGTTGATCCTTATTCTATCTTTTCTTTTCCACTTTCTTCTTATGCATCAGCCTAATGCTTGTCACTGGAAAAATTAAAATCATTCTTTTATCCATCATTCCTCTCTAACTTTATCAAAAAAGGGGTTAAAAAAATAGAGAGACATGAAAGAGAGGCTAAAAAAGAAAGGAAAAAAGAAGAAAGAGAGAAAAAGGGCATTGAAACTCCTCTATTTTCCCTTTCCTCTATTCAATATGGACAATTCCTACTTCTCATGTGCCCAATGGTGGTTATCGTTCTTATCAAAATTAATATATATGTACATATATATATATATATATATATATATATATATATTTCAAACAAGCCCATCAGATTATCTTTAGTAATTTATTTAATTTTATAGCTTTTTTATTATGTAGGTAATAGATTAGTCATAACCATGCATTAACTCATGTGGGTAAGTAGAACCTAATCACATTTCAGCCCATGATGGTAAATAGCACTACTGCATATGAGGACAATCAAAACTAGCCACATTTCTGCTTGTGATGGCAAATAGGACTATTGTAGGGACAACTAGAACTAGTAATGCTTTAGTTCATCATGATAAATAGATTTTTCTATAGGAGCAATCAGAATTAGCCATACTTTAGCCCAGGTGATGAATATGGCTGCTCATGGGGACTACCAGAACTAGTCGCACTTCAACCAGTAGCAGCAAATAGGTATACCCGTAGGGGCAACCAAAACTAGCTCATGATGGCAAATAGGTCAACTTGTAGGGACAATAAGCTCACCTAACTAGTCTAGTTTCTTTCATTATCCATACAATTTATGCATTTAAATGTCATTTATGAATACATGAATAGATGATCTAATGTTCTTGTGAGACCCACCCTTTTGGCTAGTTTACTTTAGATTAAAATGCAATTTGACTGGATTGAGTTGAAAAAAATATAAAAAATGATATAGTTAGAATTTTTAATAGAATCTATATTCGTGATGTTTGGTATTGAGTTAACTTTTTAACATATCTTGAATCACTCAAATCGAAGGTGTATTTTGATGAACTTCAGAAAATTTATGAAATTGCCATTGAGTGAGATAAGGATGATTTTTTGGTGTCTTTATCCAAATTTTATATTTCAAAATTATATTGGATGACTTAGAAGTTAGTTTTAAATTAAGAATCTATTTTTAAATATTTAATGGATATTTATCTATTTTGTTTTCTTGAAAAAATCAATATCCTACAAGAATTGTGAAGTTTATTAGTTTTAGGAGATTAAAATCCTATGAAAAGTGGAAACCTAGGAAATTTTTCTAGAAATAGGGCTCAATTGAGGTCTTTTGATAATAAATTAATAATTTTAAAGCATGAAGAACGCGAAGGTTGAAGGATCAGAAGGTTGATGGAACCATTGAACATCATAAATTGAGGATTAGTTTCTAGTGATTTTATCTAGAGAGGTAAGTAACCGAATTATAAGTTAGATATTTTATAAATAGATTTTAAACCTTGATAAGTAACTTGATCATAAGTTAGATATTTTATAAATTTTTTATTATTGTTAAAAGGATTTTAAACCTTGGTAAACAACCAAATCATAAGTTAGATATTTTTATAAATTATTCATAATTGTTAAAGGATTTTAAACCTTGATAAGTAACCTAAAAATAAGTTAAATATTTTATAAAGTTTGTTCATGATTGTTAAAAGGATTTTAAACTTTGGTAAGTAACCTAATCATAAATTAGAATATTTTATAAATTGTTCATGTTTGTTAAAAGGGATTTCAAACTTCTATAAGTAATCTTCTCATTAGATAAAAGAAGTTGATAAAGCCTTTGAGCTAGTCAAGTAGAAGATAATGGAAGCATCTATTCTTCATCTAACCTGACCCCAATAAAATTTTTGAAGTAGCTTATAATAAATCTTATGTCGACATAAGTTGTGTGCTTTGTCAAGAAGGATGTCTTATTACCTACTTCAGGAAGAAGCTAGGCAATGCCAAGAAATGGTACTTTACATATTATGGGGAATTCTATATTATTATCCAAGTTCTGAATCATTGGCAACTCTATCTAATCTCTAGAGAGTTTATTTTACATTATGACTATGAAGCCCTCAAGTATCCAAACTCTTAAAAGAAGTCAAGCATGCTAAGTAGATTACTTCAAGTATTCACTTTTCACGTTGCATATAAATAGAATCACAAAGCTAATTTGCTAATTTCTCTTACTACAATGATTATTAGATCTAAAGGCATTAAAAATCAATATGCAGAAGACAATGGACTTCAGATGAATATCTATATAGTTCTTCAAGATGGCTAAGCCTAGGTTGGATCGAACATCTAGAATGATTATCTCTTTCAAGGTAACAAGTTAGGCATCCTCATTTCATCCACTTCAAATTTTTTTTATTTATAAATTACATGCTGTGAAATTAGGAAGATATTTTTATAAAGATAGAACATTAGTTTTACTATATTTTATTAACATTCTATAAAAAAGATATTGGAGGATTCATCAAGTTATGTAGAATGAGTCACCACAAGTAGTGCACTAAATTACTATTCCTCTTTCTGTTCCCAAAAGACCATGAAAAGATCTTAGCATGAATTTCGTGTTTAGATTTTCAAAGACAAGATGACATTTAATTATATATTTATGACAGCAAAACGATTCTCTAAAATGGCAAAATTTATTCCTTACCATAAAATATTTGATGCTTTACATGTAACCAAACTATTCGTTGAGAAAATGGCATAATCGCATGGTGTGCCGGATGCCGGGTGTAGACATTAAACTTGTAAATTACTTTTAAAAGATTATGGGCTACAATATAAATTAAGCTTATGTTTTGTGGTGCTTATCACCTTTAGGCCAATAGTTAAAACTAAAATGGTGAACTAAAGTCTTGCCAATACACTCAGATCTTTAATTGTTCATTATCAAGCGTCATAAGATTTTCTTCATCTTATTATCAAGTCTGCTTACAACAATCTACCAACTTTCATGCTAGTCATTCTCTTTTCAAGATCATTTCAGGTCTAATTCGATATTTGTATGTAAATCCTTGTCCTCTTCTTTATCATCATAAATTTAGTGATAAAGTTGAAAATTTTACCAGACATATCCAAGGTTCATATGGACATAGGGAAGAAGCTATCTAAAATACAAGCTTCCGTTATGTCATATACTTATTTTAGAGATCAACATAAATATTTGACTTCTGACATGGTGGAGCTGGATAAAGGTAATGGACACAGCCTGCTCAGAGCCTTTGACATAACATCACCAGCGATGACATCCCACTCGTTATCAATACGACGACATCCACCAAAGCTGATGCAAAAATCAACATAAACGATTCAAAGTTCTTTGGAAAAAAAAAGGTAAATCGATATAAATTATCAGCTGCAGCTAACACCTATCGCAAAATGTATTATATAAATGTTGTTTTTGATCCAAGAACACCAATGGTATGCATAATCCGCAGAGAAAAGTACAACTGAAATCAGCTACCGAGGGCAGAAGTGCTGACTTGCAGCTGTTTGCCATACATTGAAAGCCGTTGAGAATTGAAACCGGAAAAACTTATATATTTTCATGTCCAGTTCCACAATCGGATCTACTGACAACGAATCTTCTATTTTCATGCGCTGTGCTATGAGAAAACTTGCGGCAGCTCACAGAAACAGTACCTTGCACATCACCCGCCAGAGGTCTGGCTGAGGATAGACATGGTTTCCTCGTCAAATTAGAGCTTGCTCTTCTTGGTAAAAGTTAAAACAAGCACCGTTACAGCTGAGGCTATTGAATTGGAAAAAGGAGAAACAGAAAAGGTAGTCCATTCAACCGATCGTAATCTTACCTCAGAATTATGACAGAATCATTCTACGTATCTTCCTTCCGAGGTAGTAAGGTTATCTGAACTTCTTGATCTTCAGAATTTTCTTCATTGTTACTGCCAACACTTACCTCTGAGCTCATTTTAAGTGCTTCCTTTTTCAGCTTGTGATTATTGTATGCCACCACACCAGCAATAGCTGCAGATTCCAATATACTTGAGTAAATAAGTTGGACCATGTACATGCATTCCTTTTGATTCTTAAATAATGCATGCATCTTCAAGAATCAGCCAAGTTATGTCCTCAAGGATAAAGCATACACATAACTACCTACAGGTCAATGGGGAGAAAATAGATGGGTTTGATGTTTCTTGGAAACAGGCTACCATAGTTAAAGGGCCTGTTTGGCATCATTTTCTTGTGCTCTTGTGTCCGCAAATTAATGAAATATCACACACAGCTTACGTTCAAACTTGCATTTATACAAAACCTCTGCTATTCCTTGCTTTTGTTTTCCCACTTGTTTGAAAGCAACAAACCTTTACCACTAAAAGATGATCTTACAAGCAGCTTAGAAAAACTAAGGTTTTCATCATATATGTTTAGCCTAGATCATTTTTTTTCTTGGATTTTTTCAAAACAACAACAGAAAATAAAAGCAATACCATGTGGGCCCTAAAGTTTCGCCTCCTCCCTTCCTGAAGAGTATTATGAAGTTTTGAGGGATGGATCCAATAACGATATAAGTTTTACCCTAAAAAATGAGTATCATGAAGTTAACGCTAAGACAGCAAATTATAGTAGCCAATATTCATCCCAGATATATCCTCTTCCTCTCTCTGACTCAGGAAGAGAATAACGATAATAAATTGTAACAAAAGTAAATGCATTGAAAATATCTTGCTGATATCATACCTATACCATAACCAACTAGGTTTATTAATGTCAGCTTTGTATCAGAAAAAAGGAAAGCTGACAGTAGAACAACAACCCAGTCCCTGACAACTCCAGCAACACGAATTGTCAATGCACTTGTATGAGAGATAACAAGGAAGACTGACAGATTGAGCACAAAAGTGCAGAGGCAGTTGAGAAACAACGTAATTGGTGGGAAGTTCCAAGGCCCACTGGAATCCATCTTTGGTTTCTCTAAAAATATCCATGGAACAAAGAGACACAGTGCACTGCAGAGAAAAAACCAAATTATATTAGGCAAGAGAATGGTTTCATAAACCCAAGATGTCGCAACAAAATAAATTACCTGCATGGGCTAACATAGTACATCATAGATATCGAGTTTAGTCGAACACCCTTTCTTTTAACAAAAATTTCCATAAATATAAGCCTCAAAGCTTCACCAACAACGCCGCCCATCTGGTAAACTACCCCAACCCAACTAATGCTAACTTCACCATAAGAAGCCACGACAACTCCAAAACTGATGATAGACATGATTAAGAACATTCTACTACTCATTGCTTCAAGACCAGCTGCCGTTCCAAGAAGAAATACAGCTACAGGCACTGCAAAAACTCGAGGAAAGCAATTGTGAACCATCATATAATAAACACCTGGACCAAAAGATAGGACAGTATAGTCAAAGAAATATCAAGGAATTTGATATTTACTAGTAGCTTTCAACATCTGTGCAAATGCAACAGATATGTAGAGATATGCACTATTTCCCAGCCAAAGAGTCATTGCAAACATAGCACCGATTGGGACCACCGAAGTTGCATATCTGAATATTAAGAGATTAATTAGGTTTCTGATATGAAACCACAGGGTATAACTAACTTGCACCAAAATAGAGCAACAAAACTATGGTGTTGATTGTACCAATTTAAAATAGAGCAACAAAACTATGGTGTTGATTGTACTAATTTAAAGTTCAAGCACGCAAAGTTAATTAGGAAAAATAAGACCTTTGTTATTAAGGAAATCTGGCATTATATCAACTATAATATTGATAACAATGGTGAAGATCATGACTCAAAGCAAGCTAGGCAAGCTGATTAAATATGACCTGCTTTTATGCTGAGGATAAGCCATGAACAACTGCCAACACCAAGATCAAATCAGGTAGCCTTGTTGAAAAGATTTATATATATTGTAATAGACACCATAGTTTCTTAAGTTTCTCCACTAAAATGGAATGACTGAAAAAGGAATCCAAATTTACTTGCTCTCTATCTGTACAGCAAGATTTATATTAAATTCTGCATTTCTTACATACGCAATCTTAGTATACATGGCAGAAAGACTATAAATAAGCATGTAGCTCATAATAAAGCAATCACTGAAACAGTTCAAGTCAACTAGGTACCTTAGGCTAAAGTTCAATTATATGATATAAAACAACTGAACAAGAATTTCTCCCAGTAGGTTTCAACCTATATTATTACATAAATATAAAGGGTTGAAATTTTGCCACAAAATAGGGGTGTATCTTTTTTCCAGTATCACGGTAAGTGCATAATAGTATCATAACATGCATTTAGTTCTTCGTAACGCAAGTTTTAACACATGGAGGCTCCAATTAATGCAAAGAGAGGAAAAATAACACACACATGCTGCCTGCTGATACATCATTACTGCATCATATATAATTATTTTTTGAATAAAATGTGATTTGACTCAGAACCTGCAGCAAAGTTCCCAAAAAAAAGTTGTCCCTTATTAACTGTGCCCTCAGAAAGAAAATGGTAAAATATGTGGATTTTAGAAACATAAGCAGCTGTATCATGATGGACTCCATGTTTAGCTGAATTTGCTTTCCTGAGGTTTAACCCAAAGTCGGCATAATTAAAAAAATGCGCCACAAAAATTACTCTCTCAAATGTGCAATGAAGCACACCAACATTGCTTATATTTGAGTTTGCACACAAGAGATTCATATTTAAAGTTAATGCTGACCCAAAAAAAGGGGCTTGACAAAATTTTCAACCCAATACCATATCTTGTTGGTCATTGTTCTTGCTCATACATGGAGTCTCATCTCTGTGTCACTTTCCTTTGGGATTAACATGATGAACGGGCATATTAGATGGTTTTGCAAGAGCGACCAGATCAACAGATCTAGCAACTGAATAGAAATTTCCACGTGCTGTCTGGAAGATGAGTGATTAGTGTTAATCTGTTAAACGTCTCAATAATCTACGAATTCATATTTGTCATGTCGAATCTGCATATCTATATATGGAGAGAGAAAAGTGTAGCACATTTTTTTTGGCAGAATTTGAGCGACACAAGAAGTGCAAAACACAGGGAGCCATATAAGTTGGGAAACCGCAATGTTGAACATGAGTACAATGTCTAAAGTCCCCAGGAGTCCCCAGGAGAAAAATAATTTTCTCTTGGTGGTCTCTAATGTGTTGAATGGTGTACTAAAATTGACATTATTCAATAAAAGGCCATGGAACTATCCAAGGCTGTTGAAATTTGCTCCATAGAATAACAACAATAACAACAAAGCTTTAATCCCAGCTATATGAATCCTTTTTTTCTGTTCTGTTCAGTTTTGAGTTATATTTTCTATAAGAAGCAAAGTTTGAAAATGTGTTTGAAAATGTCCATATCTTTATCAATAGCGTGGGCTTGCAAATGACATGCCCCACCGTGAAATTGATTTTCTTCTTTTTTTTAACATATTAGGAGAAGAAGTTGCAGAGCCCTGCCTACTTTTATTGGGAGAAGGTGGGAATGGAGTCCAGGTCTCTAGCATCAACAGTTAAAGATTTTAACTCGGCCACTGACACCTTCCACCACACAAATTACCTACTTTGTTTCTGGAAACCTATTTGACCAATCAATACATAAACAAAGAACAGATTTTGTGGCCCTCCCTCCCTCCCTCCCTGCCCACAAACATCAATATGTATATGTCCCTTTTCCTCTTTGCATGGTGTAACATATATGTTAACACTACCCGTAAAAGGTACAATGGTGTATTTCCTATTTTCTTGAGTGGTTTATATATATAGGTAAATTTGTTACAGCATCTGCATTCTTGCAAGGAAGTCCGATATATGTATCAAACCTATTTTGGGAAGAACAGAGACTTATTTGTAGATGAAAAACAACCAAAGTGGTAAGAAAAACCCTAAAAAGGCAAATCTCTAAAATGTATAACTTCCTCCAAGTTATGCACAGCCAATCCCTCTAACTACCCATCAAGTTGTCATTTAGTGCTTCAAAATTAACTCAAATTACCACAGGGGCCATTTAAGATGCCATGGAATGAAGAGAGCTGTGCCAAATTTCTCCTATATCTTTAAAGCACGGTTCAAAAACAAAAAGCTCAACTTGAAAGTCAACTGAAGTGAGTCAACTTAATGACTAGCCAAGAGCGCAGTGAATCTTGAACATCAAAATTTGACAATATATTAATAATCAAAAATATATTAATAATTAAAAATATATAATACTATCACCAATGCAAATTCACACAAACACCCACACACTCAAACCCACAAAGGCAAACAGATGCAGGAATGGGCAGAAGACTTAACTTGATCATAATCATGATCATAATCAGTAAACATTTTCCCAAGTATATGGGATCAGTTTATGGACCCCCATTCACTAAATACTCTTATTTAGAGCCACTCTGATGTTATTCCAAGTTTCTCCAGATCTTTGCTTACAATGTCCATCCATGGTACCTTAGGTCTTTCCTTTCTTGCTTACCACATTCAAGACAAGCCAAAGTACCTCTTATTACTAGAGCCTTTTCATATCTTCATTATACATATCCATACCATCCCAATCATTTTTTTATTAAAAAAGGTGACCTAGTGCATGGGAGTCCTACCACTATGGTCTAGAGAGAGAGAGAGAGAGAGAGCCTTAACTCTATGTGGAGACATTGTTTCTGTGTTTCAAGCCATTGACAACCAGGTTACAACGGAATAGGCTTACTACAGCACCAAAGCTCACCCTCAATCAATTTTTCATCACATTATCTTTTATTTGTACAAATGTGCAACTTCTACATCTTAAAAAATTCATTTTTTACTTTATTCTTTCTAAAATGTTATTATGCATTCATCTTAATATTCTCATTTCTATTATATTCAAGTTGTTTTTATGTACTTTCTTTATTACCCAACATTTTGAGCCATACAACATGATAGACCATACTTTTGTTTTACAAAATTTTCCTTAGACTTCGAGTTGGGCTCAAGCCCAAATTTTTGTTAGAAATTAAGCCCGAATCTAGCCCAAAACCCAGTTGAGCCAATCCACAACAATTCATTTGAGCCAAAAATTAGGCCAATGGAGTCAATTTTCAATTTTTAAATGTTTGCACAAAAACAAGTAACATTTAAAACAATTGCATCTAATTAAATAAGAAAATTTGCTATGATATGGAAAGCTATTCTCATACAATTAACTAAAAATTCAGCATAAAATTTAAAAAGCTTGCCACATTTTAAGGTTTTAGGATTACATTTGGGCTAGATTCGAGCCTGACTAAGGGCCAAAGCTTCCAGCTTTCTTCAGGCTCAGGATTCGGGCTGGGCTCGAATCGGGCCAAATAATGGCCCGAGCCCAACCCAATTTTTTTTGGGCTCTAATTTTAAACCCAAATCCAGCCCAAATTAGTTCGAGCCTAACCCAAAGTCGGGCTAGCCCAAGCCCACTTTCAGCCCTACTGATAGCCTCTGGATTTTATGCCCCCAATGGAGGCAAAACTAGAGCATCAAGGGCCTCATGGAGAATCCTAGATAGCATTCCAATATGCACCATCAATCTCACTCAACCCACCCTAGCTAACCAATCCATGTCATGGCCATTTGTCTTAGGATCTCTCAATGTCTCCACTTCCAATATGGCCCCAACAACAATGACAGGAATCCCAACCTAGGGAATTTCATTTAAATGTGTGGGAATTAGGATAAGGAGGCTTACTTTATGGTCCATCAGACTTGATTAGGTTGCTGATCCACACCAAGTTTTGAGTAGATTGTCAAGTCACCTGGCTCCAACCAAATTTAAGCATTCAAATCCTAAGTTTTAAGCAAGATGAATCAAAAGTGAGCTGACTCAAAAACCTACCAAACTGAGACAACTCAATTGAGGTTTGAGTGGACTCACTAAGAGGGTTTCTTTTGAAAGGTTAAGAGAGAGGGAATTTAGTTCACCCTCCCCACCCCATCCAAGACAAATAAAGAAAAAACAAAGAGAAATACAAGTCTAAGCAGCCAGATTTGCAAGTAAGCCATTGAAACTGGAAAGACCATTGCAATGCCTAGGGGGCTGTTTGGAAGATTGACACACTGAGTTTTAAAACTATGCTTTGGAGCATAGAAAGTGTGCATGATATTTTACTCCTTTATGCAATAAAACTTACATGCAGTTCTCTTTATCGATTAAGAAAAGGTAAGAATCTTTACAAGGCAATACACCTAGTGACTAGACAGACTCTTCAAAGAAAAGATGCATCAAAATCAAGGAACCGCGTTATCACCTCTCATGATTTATGGAGTTTCACCCTATCCACCTGCCAACTCCGCACAAAGCTATCATGTCATCTGATGCATGCGCATACATGGAGATTTAAACAGTTAATTTTAGTCCTTGGTTGTTGTCTAAGTAATGCATGGTGAAGGTTAGAACTTATATAAGTGGATGATTAGATGAAGCGATGATGTGGCAACATTAGTTGAAATTCCCTCATCATCACAATAAAGGCAGGCCAAACAGGCATTTGTGCCCCTTCTTTTGTTCTTTAGCCAATTGGCCCCTCTCTCCCATTCTTATTCCTCTCTTCTCTATTGATCCTATGAATTCCTCCTCGTGTTTCCCCTTATGTCCGCTTTGCTGCTCAATTTATGTAATAAGATTAATTTTCTGCTTTTTTAATCTCAATTTTTATAAAAGTTAGGTCATTGTGTTAGTTGTTGAATTTGACAATAAATAACAAATTATCACCAATGGCAACCAAGGTTTTAAATCTTGTAGAACAGAGCCGTCCTAATTTTTTCCTAAAACGGGATGCACCACCATCCCACCCTCTCCTAACTTTTGAAGAAGTCCTACGATGTACCGATTGGAATACTAGAACGTTGGCTGGACAGTTCAATCGCAACATTCAGGATGCTAACCCATCCCAACATTTTACAGGACATCCCACCAAGAGTTGAAACCATTTGCAACAAAGTATTTGCTTTATATCTCAAAACCTAATTTCTTTGCTGTTTAAATTTTTGGTCAGCAGCTTATTTGTATGTCAAGGCCATCTTTCACGTCACTGAAGTCCTTTGAACCAGAGGACTTTAATATACTGCTTCTGACATGATTTTTTTAGGATTTTGTGTGAAGATTCTTCTGTAGGGCAATCAAAAACCTCCTTAAAGTCGATAAATGTCATCAGAAGTGCTCCAAAAACCAACATAAGTATAACCTAGACTATATATACAATGCATCAAAGGGGCATTAAGGCAAACTGAATCTTGATTTAACTTGATTTCAGCGACTTTTTCCTTCTTCCCTCTTTCATATATTCTCTTTTCTCACTTCATCTTTAATGCTGTGTCAATCTTACAAGTCGGAGAAGCTATATCACTGTAGGTAGTGAAGAACATTCTTCTGAAGTCCGACGCAGAAATCCAGGCCTCATTTTGCAGTGTGGGAAAAGAAATATGCCTGATCTTTGATTTAGCACTTACAAATTATTCAAGATTGTACACTTAGTTGGATGACGACTACAATCATCTGTAAGCAACATAGGCAACTGAAAAGCACAGTTTATGTGTAAAAATCAATAGGGAAGAAACCAGCTGAACTTTTATGTATGATGAATGGTTTGATATGATCAGGTATAAGCCTAGATTAACAATGGAAAGACAATGCAGAATTTGGAGGGAGTTTTATCAGGATGCCAACTTCTATAGTTACATTGGTTGGTAGTAGCTGCTAATGCAAAAAATATATATTTTGCCACAGCAAAACCAAAGGAGACACACTACATGTGACGCAGCTAACAAAGTGGTTTTAGGAGACTGGGTTAGGAGATAAGCACAGGGTTAGGGATGAAAAACTAAATGAAACAGACTGCTACACATTTAATATGAGGAAACCAGTTTAGATTCCCTAAAATCCAACCAAAAGACAAATCCCTGAAACTGACACTGAAATTTTTTACATTTTAACAATGATGAGAAAGTTGTATTGATCAGAACACAGTATACCAGAAAAGTACAAGGTGAGACCAAACAAGGATAACTTTGATGATTGATAGATCACAAAATTTTGATGGTAGGGAATGGTTACATAAGACATTGAAGTCGACCATCAGAGCAAGAGCAATGCTCAGAAGGTCAATCCAGAGTTAGCTCTACGCTTAGGTTGATCACTTCACCTGCACCACATCAAACAAACATACTGTTGAGGAAGCAAGGAGTTAGAATCCAACTAATCAGACAGTGACGAGGCAAGACACTTTATTATCATAATGTTTCCTGGAAGGAAAACCATCACTATGTTGCTTAAGTATCAGACTAGGATGAGCTTGAAAAGAGACAGGATGATGCACAACATATATGGAAATGTGGAATGTCAGCAGTTCCCCTTAGTGGCATGATGTTTATTAGATGATTGAATGCTAGAGTTTTTGGCCCTGTGGCCTTGTGTTGAGAGCAATATTTTGTACTGATGATGGGAAAACTAAATGTGGAATCAGATGCCGTCATGGTACTCACTGATTGCACATATGCAGAAACCTTAGCCTTAGCCTAAGTTCATATGCCCAGTGGCAGAAAATCATTAGCCTTGTTTCCAAAGGATCTTATAAAAGAGATGTCAGAGGAGGGCAAAAAATAGAGATCCAGCAGGTTGAATTAGAAGGTTATGCAGGACACAAACAGTTGACACTAATGGAACGACATGGTAATGACGGGAAGAGTAAGATCTTTGGCACTAGTGGAAAGTGAACCCATTTTCTTGATGAATGATGATCAGAGATTGCAAAGTACAGTCTCCATAGGTTTGGTCAAAAGGTTGAATCTTAAGACAGAACCATATCCAGATCCAAATAGCTTAAGACCTCAGGGACAACACTTGAGCAATGATTACAAAAAAGACAATACCCTACATATTCAGTTAAGGAAACAAGCGAGGGACTATTGTTTGCTGTGCAATTGTTCTTGCAGAGTTAGTGGCATCCTGCAAAATAGTTATCATCTATCTCACCAAAACCAAAAATTATACCCTTAACTCCATGGGAGAACATCTTCTGAAGTTAGACCTCAAGGCTATTCAGCCTGAGCAACAGATAAGAGTTTAATCACAAGAATTCAACAATCTATAGACCTATAAAGGGACTCCGGGATGGCATTAGAGTGACAAGGACTTGGATTCACATATATTTTTGACACATCAGCATGAAGCAGGGCGATCAATAATCAATACAAAGAGGAAGTGAACGATGCATGCAGATTCATGCAGAAGCTGGTTATTATTGTTTTATGTTCTGTTACTTTAATTTTAGAGGATCTATAAATTGAATATAAATGACAGGTTATTTTTTCTCTGGTTGGATGATAAGATGAGAGACTTGGTACAAAATTGCACTTTCATTATATGAAATCTTGGGACAGCTAGAGAGGTTGGCCAATGGGAAGAGAAGGGGAATGGACATGAGAATGGTACATCTGCATCTCCTCATCCACATGCCCTTTGTTTCCTTCTCTTCTCTCTGTTGGCCCCTCTGTTGATGGCGTTCTAGGATGTCATAGAACTAGAATTTAGGATTTAGATTTTTTTGTGTGTGAAAGAAAAAGGGTTTCCTTCCATGTAATTTTTATTATTATTGAAGACTGAGAAGGAATGAAGTTTCTTTCTTCTTCTTTGGGCAATCACTGCCTCTTTCAACTCCTCTCTTTTCTTCTACTACCCCCTTTTCTCCATTTTCCTCCTATGTGTCTGATACTTGTTAGCTGAAGTAAATCTATTTTCTGCAGTTTCAAATTTTGCTTATGCACAAAATTTTGTTGGGCTTCTTTGTTATTATAAATTATGCTGAGTATTATATTCAGCAGAGATCTTTGCTTTCAGTCCTCCTGATTTGTTTGTTTTCTGACCATCTGGCCAACATATTATAAGGATTTTAAAATCCTATTCCACATCATATGCGGCCTCCAAAATCCTAGAATATTTAAATCTACTACTTCCCACCTTAAATGATTAGGATCTTCTGCAGAGATTTTTTTTTTTTTTTTCTCAGGACAACAACTGGAAACCATATTAAAATTCATCTGAATCAATAGTTTCACAAGTATTCCATCATGCTCATTATGTTGTGTCTGTTATACTAGCTCTGTATCATAGAGATCAATGTTTTAAGGCTCGATACCAAACACTGTAATCATAAGATATTGGTATGAGTCAATACAAAATAATACCTCTACAACAACACAGTACAATGTTGGAGTTGGCACAGCACCTCTACCATGTATCAACCAAGCTCCAATACTTCACTGGTACCACACCAGGTCAATACGGTACACCCCATCCCATCCATCCCAACTAGTACAATCAGAAATTAAAACCTTGATATGGATCAATATTATAGTCAATACTACATCCATAAACGAGTTAAAATAGAAAAAACATTAATCTTAAGAAAGCAACACAGGGAATAAAGGCAACACTGGATTTCTCTAGAGCCTTTCTCCATTCACTTTCCCTTTTAAAATTACCTGATACTTTAATAGTTTATTTGTATCGCACATTTTTTTAACATAAATCTTCATATCGTGCTTATTATATTAAACTCTATATCCCTTGCCATATAAATGAAACCTCATTCACAAATGTGTATTAATTAAACAATCAATCTTCAACAATAAATAAATCTCATTTTGAAAGGTAAGGTAAATAAATTTTACTACCATGTAGAAGAAGAAGAATTGCTGCAAATAAGTCTTTGTGACCTTTGGATTTAAAGTAAATCATTTGGACCATCCAACAAAGCATGCTCAATATAGACATCCACAGAAGAGTCCTACCAAACTTAGAATTCTGCATCCTACCTTATGAAAAGTGCGAACAAAAGGTATCAGGTGCTTCATCTGATCCCCAACCAAGGAAGGGGGGGTACTTTGTAGAGTAAGATCCTTGGGAATCTATCTTTCATAAAGCTTTTCCAACTCTAACATGAACTCAATGAGATCTATATAGGTCTTAAGCATGACTTTACTAAGATCCACAGGTTCTAACAGTTTTCATGGACTGAAACTGGACTAACCAAGAAGGAAAGCAGATGGGTTTCATTTAGAATCAAACAGTAAGTCTCCAACCATTAGATTAATATGAAGACAAGATGTCACCAGCTTGATATCAGCATCAACAGAGGATCCACTTTTGTTTAGAATGTAGGTAACAAATGTGGTCTCCATATGCTCCAGCCAATCTCCATAGTAACATTATCATTTGAAAAATGCTCAACTAACAAACAACTCTCTTAGACCACCCAATTCAAACTAGGTTAATGCTTAAGTAGTCACGCTTAGACAGAAATTTCTGGTGACCTGGAACTTGTTTCTATTTGTCATGATTGTTCATATAGAATCATTGTTCTTGTTACTCAAAATTGTAAGTTCAGGATTAGGTTTTTTATTGTCAGTTTTTTCCCCCTTGGTTTATTTGACTTGTTTGACTTGTATTACACATGCAATTAAATCAAAAAGAAAAGTATATCATAAACGATTTTGATCCCATTGTGTTTGATCCACAAAAATGATACAAGCAGAACATAAATATGATCCATTGGCTCTAATCCCATCAATCAGTAATTTATTTGGCTTATATATTTAGTAATTTAAGATGGAGAGTATTCAGTGGCCCGGAGTGCGGCAAGAAGTATGATAGATAATAGTTAAAGTGGAGAGGCATTTGATTTATGAGTTTGGTTCAAAAGACACTCATTTTTCAAGTATTTATTTATAGCCATGGGGACTTCATTCGACAAAGTGGGCTTCTCCTCAATGCATATGCTAGAGAGATGTTTTCGTTTTAAACCTCAAAGGTGGTACTCATGCTGTATTTTTTTCCTAAAAAAAATATCAAATTTGTGGAATTGATAAGAACACATTTTCGTGACCCTCTCTAAAAGCACAATCACATTGATCCAAAAACCACAACAATGGGGCAATATGATTGATATTGTACCATTCAGATGCAAAGTACACACCAGTACAAGTATCAAGATGCCAAAAACTGTACATTGGTATGTACTAGCCATACTTATCCATACTAAGCATAGCAGTTCATACCAACAATACTGAACCAACCATACCAATGCATTCTAAAAAATTTTATTTTCTTCTAGAAGATGGCAATTTCAATACATACCATTGGTATGAATACTGTCCAGTATTTGTATTGTTCTAATGGAAAATGGTATAGGGTCCAGTGTTGATATTTAAAGCCTTGCATTATCATACTTGAAAGTTACTGCATCATTTCCAAGAAGAAGAATTAAGCAATGACGAACAATAGTTAAAAGTGCATCAAGTCCGTTTTCTATTGATATCTGAAAAACTAGTTCTATCTCAATGGTTTCATGCTTTTGTTGTTTATAATTAAACTAATTATCAGGTTCAATGCACATGACATGCAAATTTTACTAGCAAGAAAAATATGTAAAGAAATTAAGCAATCGAAGTTTAAAGATTGATATGGTTGAATTTATTTTAGTTGTAGGATTTTATTTTCTACTATTGCATATTTCAAATTAATTTTCTGGTTATTTTCAAGAAAATTTTTGGAGTTCTATTTCTAGTCAAATTGAGGATCTAATCAGTCCAGACATCATTAGGATTTGGTCAGCAGCTTTGGTCCCATTGCAGAGTCCCAAAAGGTCTCAAGTTAGTCTGGTAATAGATCTCTAGCTAGTCCTTAAATGGAAGGATTTTATTCCCAGATTATCACGATTTATGTCCATTTTCTTAGAGTCCTGACTGAAAATGGAAAATGAATTGGTAACATTATTTAAGAGGTATCTTAGCTTGCTGTTACATGGTCTTGGAAACTGTACAAAGATTTTATTTGAGAATAAAAGATGGCTGCAGGTCTCCCTTTCCCTTCTCTTTCTTTTATCTTTCTTCCCTTCCCATTCTTCTTCTCACCATTGAACCTCACTTCAATCCTTAATTTTCTAAACAGATAGATAGAATTGCTGCTGAACCACAGCACATGTTCTTTGATTTACAAACCTTAATGCTGAAACAGGAATTTTGTTTAGATTAATCCAGGCCTGAAACAAATGAGCTAGTGCCTGTCCTTTTGTGGCCACCAAATCAGCAGTAAGACTACATCAATAAATAGTTCAAGAACACTAACTATTCTACTAAGCTACAGAATATTGTAGGTCTAAGAACTAGAATCTAAAGAAGCAAGGTATAACTCAACAGTCAATACTCACATTTCTGGAGTCACTCCTTCCTCAATCTTTATAATCTGAGAAAAAAATTAAAATTAAGAAATGCCTGAAAAATCTGATGGCTAGAAATAACTTAGGAACAACACCTTTAACAAATTTGCATATGACCAACAATCACCAAAATTTAACAGAAAAAGTTTGCAAAAGATTTTCTAACATTATTATAGAAAGATTAAGTACCTTGAAGACTTTAGTGAGTATAAAGCATAATACAGAAGAGAAGAGCATGTGCAGTAAAGTCAATCCCACTGGATAGGGGAAGTTGATCTGTTTAGAGGACAGAACCCACTGCAATCATAGAAAAGAAAATTGCTAAGCAAAATTAGAACATCTATTGACAAATATGTAACATGTATATCAGTATAGAATTGCAAAGACCAAAAAGAGTTAAAAACCAAGACAATGCAGGACATCAAGCTTATAGATTAGTTTGTTTGATTAAAGCCAATTCACATGCCCTCCACATTGGATGGAGTTTCATAGTTTAACATAGATAAAGAAAGGCACAATGTCAAGCAATATTTCCAACTAAGCTACTCTCTTTAGCGCATTCTTCTACATGCAACAGTAAGGACTCTAGCAGTTTGTCACATTCATTTTACCTGCACATAATAGACTTGCTTTTTTGTTGTGAGAAAATCCATGTTTCAAGTGACTTAGACACGTTTACAGTCATTATGCTGTCAACCAAAAATTTTCACATGTCCAAATTTATTTCCAAGCCCATAAAGAAACGACATAAAAGTCTGATTGTCAAACCTGAACGAACAATGACATCTAGTTCATCATAAGCCCATGTTACTACCTAGACAAATACACAGTTTCACAAATGGTAGTAGAACTTCTGCTGTTACCCCAAAAATTGCTTTGATAAGTTTGGCTTATGCTGTAAATAACTCTAATTGCATCAACACATATTCATGCGGACTTCACACTTACGGTACTTTTACAGAGCCTGTTTGGATCATACTATAATTCAGATCAATTAAAGTCTATTTAGTGCTCCAAATTCTACCTCACCATTTCCAGTGTCACTAATTTAAGATACTCCAGACCTTATTTCACCAAATCAAAATGGCCCATCCATCTAATTCTTGTCAGTTCTAAGAGTCAGCCTCATGCTCCTCTGTCCAGCTTTGCTGTGTCTGGAAGGAAGACCATTTCTCCCTGGGTATCCGTCTTTTGCATTTGGAAACCATCAGCTGCATGGGTTTCTAAGTCTTTTGATATCATTATTTGGAAATAGAATTTTGCAGTCAACTTACATATCTGTTTAAGTAAATTAATGTTCGTCATGACTAAGGCTTAAGTAAGACCATGACAGTTCCATTTTTCCTTTCTTTCCTAGGTAAATTAGAACTAGAGCTATTAACTTTTTCGCATGGTTGATTTAATACTGTATATGCTGTGCTGAAAATCGTTGGTGTCAATACCTTAGCACCAATCGCAACAAAGTCGATGTTCTCGCACTAACCATCATCACACCATGCTAAGACTGAGTTCATTTTACATTCAAGAGAGACTTATAACTCATCATCTCAAGAGAAGCAAATTCATAGAAGTCATGGCAAACCCAAGATCTTGCTTGAGATTTTTGGTTTTTCTCGGCAAACCATCATGCTCTGCCTCCATTTCAAATTTTAGAATTTCAAAGTTTTATCTCTCAAGAAGTACACATATGTTAGTAAACCAGACAAAAAAAAAAAAAAAAAGGAAGAAACCACTAAATGTCCTGATAGATGAAAATTGCCCACATGCAATGTGATGCACACCCCTTCCTTCTTGGACAGAATGCTGGACCCACCATAAAAAGCAATAGCCTGTGGCTCATACCACATCTAGGTGGTTTTTCTCCCACACGAGCATGCAGGTTTAGCAGCACTCCTGAACAAAATAATCCTTGCTTTTCTTATAAAAAGCAAGTTTTATGGTAACATCTCTTCTTAACTAACTTAGTCATGATACATAACGATGTGCTTGCTGCCAAATTTGGAAAAAATGAAATGAATTGGAGGTTGATTTTGGAAAAAAGAAAAAGAAAGAAGAAGAAGCCAAAATTTGGAAAAAAGAAATGAATTGGAGGTTGATTTTGGAAAAAAGAAAAAGAAAGAAGAAGAAATGACAGTTATCCATTGAATAGCAAGAACCTATTTAACTTCCAAATAAACAAAGAAAAAAATAAAAAGAACAAAAAAAAGTTAAATAATAATATAATAGTTCTCCATCCTTCTGCTCCACCTCCCGAATAGATTTTATAACCAATATGATGCGTACTAATTATAAAAATTTAAAAAAATGGAAACAAGTTTCACCAGCATAAATATTGAAAGCACTACCCAAAACAGAAACCTCAAACATTTGTAGAGAAAGAAGAAGGAAAAACATTTGTAGAGAAAGAAAAAGGAAAAACATAAAGAAGGAAAAAAGGATTGAATCAATAAGAAAGGTTCTCCTATAAAACCAGTATACTGCATTTTTATCTTCTCCAACAAACGAACCGGGGATTATGATGTCATCTTCTTCTCCTTTGGCTGAACGAACTTGTATCTCAAGCCTAAAACGCTAACCCGGTAATCCATCGAAGACTTCTAGTAGAGGAATAATATCTGTTGATGGGATAAAAAAAAAACTATAAAATTTCCTCTAAACCCTAATATATATCAAAATGCTGATGAGTTGCTCATGAGTCCAAGAATCTTGAAGGAGACAAACATATAAAGTAAAGACAAATTCAGCTGACGGAAAGCAAGCATGGCATCTAACGAAATTATAAAGCCGGGACTAGAGACTGGCCTTGTTGAAGAAGATCTGACCGCTGGATAAGGCGATGTAGAGAAGGATGTAAACATAGGTGAGGCCACCTCCTCTCCATTTTCGAGTCCGGTCCGCCGTCGCCGTCGCCGTCGCCGCCGTTTTGCCCATTTGGAGAGGACCGGATCTATCCATGCCGTCGCTTCGGAGATAGCACGTTGACCTGTGGGGAAGAGAGGTTGCGATCCGGGTGTCGCGGCAGGAGACGAGGTTTTCGTGCAGATGAGATCGCTCCCCCGAAATCAGCCGCTTCCTTCTTTGGAGTAATGTCCGGCCCTCAGTGGACCGGCGTTTAACGTTGAGTCGGTAATGATCGGCCACTAGACACTCTCTCCATCATACCAAACTTCAAGTAACGTTTGGATTTGCTCTTGGCAAATGATAGGGGGTTTGGGCTCGCTGAATGCTCATCGGACTGATCCAACTTCGAATCAGATGTTAAATCAGATCTGAACTAATTTAGGCTAAATTTATGCATAAAATTAGAGTCTAAAAAAAATTCAAATTAGGCTCAACTGTTACTTAACCTGATCCAAGCTTGGTCCGAACCCAAGCCCAAAGAAGACTTAAAGCATTAGCTAGGTTCGAATCATGCCCAGATATAATCTCAAAATCTTAAAATATGATGAGCCTTTTAAATTTTATATTAAAATTTTTATTAATTGTTTGAGAATAGCTCTTCATATCATAGTATTTTTTGTACAGTGATTAAATATAATTATTATAAATATTACTTATTTATATGCAAACATTTAAAAACTAAAAATTAACTTCGTCGGTCCAACTTTTAGCTCAAATATATTATTGTAAATGGACTCGATTGGATTTTAGATTGGGCTCGGGCCTAATTTTTGAAAAAAAATTGGGCCCAAGACTACCTCGAAACTCAAGAAAAGTTTTAAGCCGAGTTTAGACTAAAGCATGGCTTGATCTGACCTGACCTAACCCACTTCCAGCCTGAGCCAACAACCACTTAAAGGTTGCCCCAAATAGGGCCTTATTTAAATTTTAGTTTTTCTTGTTGTATAATAACTATGGGTACATTTATATTTGTTATATGCAGTAAGAAAAATAAATTATATGCAATATAAAAGAAACGATGTATATACACATAATTATAATCTCATTGCACATAGTGAGAATGATTAAAAATTTTAACAAATTGATATAGTGAAACGAATGCTAAGTGACTAGTCATAGGGGTTAAACATTAAAGTTTGGTCCAATGAAAGATTGGACATTAATTTACCTCTTTTTATTATTATTAAAATCTTCTATATTGTTAAAATAAAGCTACAAAGTTTATCTCCTTTGATAATATATAGCAATTATATTAAATGTTATATTAAATATTATTAATATGTGGCAGTTATAATAAAGGTTATGTTAAATGTTATTTATATTATATTTATATAAACATAAGGTCAATATTTTTTTGATTGGGCTAACAACCTTTCGTAGTCTACTCTCAACAATGGCCATATTTTCTTCCTTTCTTTATTCTCTTTGTGTATCATTTTTAATAAACAATAAAAAATAGGGATCCTATTATTTTATGTAAAAAAATTAAGTAAAAAGTAAGTTAAAATTTTTACCCTTACTTCTCATCTTCTTTGTATAAGCACATTCTTCATTTTGACAAATGCATTTTTTATATAAAAATTCTCATTTATCAAAGTGGTAAAGTCTCTTGATTAATGCATAGTTATCATGTTCTACTTCATTATCAAATTGGTAAAGTCTCTTCATTGGTACATAATTATTATGTTCTACATAATTATCATGTGTATAGTTCTCATATGATGAAAGAAATTGTGAGTATTATTTGAAATTTAAGTGATCATAAATAAATATTTTATTTATAATCTAATAGTTTTATTACCACTCTTTCGCATGACACACACACATGGATGAACTTTGTAAAATCATGTTTGACTCTAATATAAATGATATATAGTATATAAAAATTAAGAAATTTAAAAAATTAAGATAGAAAATGAGGGAAACACAAGTTGATGGTAACAAATAAAGTTACATGCATGTAATCCTCTTTGATTATGCTCCTAAAGTTATGATAGTTTTCTTTTTTAAAAAATATGAGATAGTTTTTTACTAAAAAAAAGATCATGGCTTAGATATTTATCATAATTAAAAATAGCATAAAATTTGATATTTTATTAAATAATATCTTTTAAGAAATATATAAAATTTTAAATTTGTCTCTGTTAATAATATATATATATATATATATATATATATATATATCTTTTGATAACATGTGGTAGCTATATTAAATGTTATATTAAATATTATTTATATCATATTTATATAAACATAAGGCCAATAGTCCTTTTTTTTATTAAGCTAATGTCCTTAGGTAGTCCACTCTCAATAAATGCTATCTTTTTCTTCCTTTCCTTATTATCTCCTTGTATCTCTTCGAATAAACAATAAGGCCTCATTCTTTAAGAGGTATCAAAATTACTTGAGAATCTACATTTTTTTCGAATAAGTGTTATCCAAGCAACAGTTAGATAGGAAAATAATTTGCTTATATTTTTTTGTATATTAGAAAGTGATTCTAAAATCTATTACCCATATTCTTTTACATTATAATTTTTTTTGAATAAGTCGCTAAGATCTATTCATTTTCTAATAATATCCTTTATATTATTATAACTACTTGGCATACTAATTATATAATCTCTCTGTGATTAAAGTTCAATGTTCTCTTATCAAACTATATTTTTAGTCATAGTTTCAATACATACATTAATCATATATAAATTTTATCTTTCAAATAAAAATAAAATTTGATAGTTACTATTTACTAATTAAAAATAGTATTATATCTCTTTATAAAACATAAATTATATCATGAGAAGATATTTTTATTTTAATTATAGAATCTTTCACAAATGTTGTATTCTTATTCATCGAATGAAATGCTATATCAAAATTTATTTTAAAAAAATTATTTTTTCTCTTGAAATTACCGTTATCTTCTTATTTTCTTCATTCATAATATCAGAGATTCTTAGCCAACCCTTTGTAAGCAATGTCGGAGATTCTTACGTCTAATCTAGTCGACAACAGAAGAAACCAAGAATTTGATGATGGAGGGATTCAACATGTTTATGGAAAACTCGTAGGGATGGCAACCTTAAGAAATTAATTTGTTTTCATTTACTTTTTCTTCCCAACATAATTGAGAATAAAAGGCAAAAAGAAAGAGTTAAAGAGTATTAATGGAAGAAAGAATCATAATCGTGTAAGAATATTTGAGGAATATAAAAAAATATTTTGCTTAATCAGTAGGAGACCAATTTAGACATCCCTCAAATGGTTAAGTGTTATCCATAATTTGATAAATAAATAATAACTTGGGAATGTAACTTACCTCTTTGACTTTTTGGATCAAAGCAAAAGAACATGAGAAAGTATTAGGCCTAAAACAACCTAAGAGGGGATGAATTGGATTTTACAAAAACTTAAACTAAAAAACTAAGTGCTTAAAAATAAGTCAAATAATTTAAACTCAAAAACTAAGTGCTTAAAAATAAGTCAAATAATTTTAAATAAAGCACAAGTAAAATATAAAAGCTATGCATAAGATATATTAAGAATGTAAATGAAAACCAGAAAGTAAATGTGCAAGTAAAATAAATGAGGCGTAAGATTTATAGTGGTTCAACACTGTTAGGCTCAAGACAATCTGAGAGGGGGTGGGGGGTAAATTTGGTTTTACAAAAAAAACTTAAACTCAAAAACTATATGCTTAAAAATAAGTGAATAATTTAAAGCTAAGCACAACATCCAAATGCAAAAGCAACTAGAGCATAAGGGGGTGCTTCATAGCCAAATATATCAATGTAAAAGTTAGGTAAGAGAATGAATCAAACAAAGCATAAGTATAAAATATATTAGTGCAATCAAAATTAGCTCTAAGGGATTCAATATAAGAGCATATAAAACTAATTACAAGAATGTAAATAAGCAAATAAATAAATGATGAAGTGCTAAGGATTTTTATAGTGGTTCGATACACCTTACCTACATCTGCTATTTAAGATTTTTTCTTAAAATTTCTACTATACTGATCCTCTTTTAATCAGGTGAGGACTAAATCCTTACATGCTTCTTTTCATGTACTTAGAAGAAACTCTCACAATCCTTTTTCTAGACTAAGGATGAATCCTCAATCTTCTCTACAAGAAAAGAAAGAAAAACACTCTCACAAGAAATGTAGATATACAATTCTGGCTCTAAACTTAGGAAAGAATCAATATGCACTCTAGGCTTACAAATCCTTTTCACAAAGTTTTTTCAATAATTTTCAACTCATTTTTTCATGTTTACATCAGCCACAAACCCTCCATCTTATAGATAAAGGAAAATATAGCTATTGAGGCTCAAGGGCGGCTTCAACGGTTAAATAAAAATATAACTGTTGAGGCTTTAGAGCCCTATAATTGACCACCTAAGTTAGGGCTAGTCGATCACTAGTCCTATGCCAGTCAATCGCCCTAGTTTGTAGTGATCAATCACGGGCCTATTCAGAGAGCTTCCTTTTAGGCAATTCTATGGTGCGGTCCACTTCGATCAATCGTTCTTAGGTCCAGTTGATAATACATCCTTAGTTTTGGATTTTTTTGATTAATTCTCATTAACTTTTAACCTAACACCTAATCTAAATTATTTTTAAAGGGTTTTAAGCCTTGTGTACTAATTTTCCTACTAAGTTTTACAACAAGCCCTTAGAAAATTAAAATTTACAAATAAAGGCCTTCCTTTAGACTTCTCATGTTGATCATTCCTTAAATTTACCAATATCTTTTTCTGATTTCTAATTCTCATGTGATTGAGCTTTTGATAATAAGTATGTACCGGATAAGATGAATGCCATTTTTAGACTTTTATACTTGTCTATCATCACAAACTTAAGTGTTGCATTAGTCCTTTAATTAATACTTTTGTTATCATCAAAACAGGTATTATTGAACCCTGAGGTTCAACAGACACTTCTTGCCTACATCTACTAGCCAAAATGCTCTCTTAGAATTTCTACTACCAACCTCTTAAACCGTATGAAGATCAAACCCTTGTACACTCTTTTTATTGGTCTTAGAAGGAACTCTTAGAATCATTTTCTCGGGCTAAGGATGAACCTACTTTCTCCCTTTACATAAGCTAAGGAGGAATCCTTAATATCCTTTACAAGATAAGAAAGAAAACACTCTCATAAAGAATGTAGACACACAATTATGGCTCTAAACTCGAGAAGGAATGAATGTACACACTAGGTTCATAAACCCCTTTTCATAAAGTTTGTCTAATAATTTTCAACTTATTTTTCTATGATTACACGAGCTACAAACCCTCTATTTTATATGGAAAGGAAAATATAGCCATTGGGGCTTAAGGGGAGCTCTAGTGGTCAAATAAAAATATATGTTGGGGTTGTCAAAGCTCTATGGTTGATCGCCTAGATTAGGGCCAATTGATCACTTATTCTATACTGGTCGACTATCCTAGCTTGCACTTGTCAATCACAAGCATATCCAAGAGTTGTTTTCGAAAAGTTCTCTAATGCGGTCTACTCCGATCAATCATTCTTGAGTCTAGTCAACTGTACATCATTAATTTTGGATTTTTTGATTAATGCTCATTAATTTTTGATCTAAATTCAAAGCTAAATTATTTTTAAAGGGTATTAAGCCTTGTGAACTTACTTTCCTACCAGGTTTTACAATAAAGTCTTAGAAAATTAAAATTTATAAATAGATGCCTTCCTTCAGACTTCTCATATCGATCATTATTTAAATTTGTCAATATCTTTCCCTGACTTTCAATTCTCATGTGACTTGAGCTCTTGTTATAATAGGTATGTGTCGAATAAGATGAATACCATTCTTAGACTTCCATACCTATATATCACAAACTCAAGTGTCGCATTAGTCTTCTAATCAATATTTTTGTTATTATCAAAATATATATTAGGTTCAATAATCTCCTTCTTTTTCATGATAACAAATCATTGATTATGAGATAATATGAAAAATATAAAAAGCTACTCAGTCATGAATATATACATATTTGGTATAAATGTGCTCCTCTTAAATTTATATTTTCAAATAATATACCATTGATATCCAATTAATATACCACTTTGCTTAATATATCAAATGGTATATATGAATTTCTACCCCCCTCATTTATTATGAGTGTATATAATTTATAAGTAATTCTATTTCAGCCCATTTTGACATCATCCATAAACTTCATATGCATTAATCAACAATTTTCATAAGCAACAATTTTATATGCATAAATTAATCAATAATAATCAATTTTACAACTAATTTTACTTCTCCCATTTTTAACATCATTAAAAATAAGATATACAAAGATTGCATTCGATCAAGGGTAGAAACATGCAAGTATTAAGATGAATATCAGGATATATATTTTGATACCAATTATAGTCAAATATCAATTTATTTATATCTTGATATTAATAGTTACTGACCATAAGCTATTATCAAAAAATAAAGACTTATGACAAAAATATGTATCAAAATATTAGAAGACATAAACCTTAAGCATTATTCATATATGTAAGTTGAACGGATCTCCACTTTTGATTCTAAATTTGGCTATTTTTGAAACTTTCAAATATTTGATAATTACTTTATAAATAAAATAAATTTACCACTTCATAACTATTGTTCAGATAGCGTTATGTAAATACCTGATATTCTACATTATATTTTTAATCTTATAATTAATTATATTATAAAATTTTATATACTTTTTTGAAACTCAAATTTATTCTACATTAAAACTATCATACAACAAATTTAAATTACATGATTTATCAAAAGAAAAAAAATACAAAACTTATCAAAGGCATACAATTAAGATGAAGATGATGCTAGATTATTGATTCTTATGGTAGAGTGGACAAAGAGATTTACTCTTGAATTGAAAAAATTAATATGGTCTAAATTATTTTTATCAATAATAAAATTCTATTTAAGATGAGATTGAAAAAAAAAAAAAAAGGAAGATAGGCCTAATGTTACTTCCAAAATTTTAGGGACTATTCTAAAAATTAAAAGTTTTTCATCAAATATACTAACAAAATTTCTTTTTGAATTAGTTTGAACGTTTTTATGCGGCTATTGGGTGAGGTAATTGTTGGTCAGTAGTTATTATTAGAAATTTTGTTAGTATGAATTTTTTTTAATAATATAAAAATTATTATAAAATAAAAATAAGAATTTATTTTTAATATCAGAAAAGTACGACAATTCTAAGGAGTATCCATGCAGGCTACTAAACTGGTGTCAAATCGAAATCCAACTGGTCTCAATTTTTTCCAAGACCACGTCTCCCCATCTGATTTGTCGCAACCGCAGTATAAAAGTCTTTTCACGCAACCTTGTTTTCTCAGTCTGGCTTCTTATTCTCGGTGGGCTCTGACTAAATACCATCTCTAATCTGCCAATGTATGTTCGATCGTTCTAGTTTCGTTTCAAACTAGAAGGTTATGATTTTCTACTTCTCCTTCCATAGCGTCCCCTCCAAATTTTCGTAAACATATAATGTTTAGCAGATTTTTCAATTTCTTTTTGTGATTGGATGATTGATTTTGGCTTTAAGAAATCGGATTCTGGGTTTTAATTATCTAGATATTGTCGTTCCACATTCATTTGTTGCTGAATGGATTGATTCCAGTATTTGTCCGTAGTTGACGTAAGATTCTGATTTTTTTTTTTTGTTTTAGTTTGCAGATTAGGTCGACATGGAGATCACCAATGTTTCCGAGTATGAAGCGATTGCGAAACAGAACCTGCCGAAGATGGTTTATGACTACTATGCCTCGGGTGCAGAGGATCAATGGACGCTCAGGGAGAACAGAGAAGCCTTTTCTAGGATTCTGTAAGAAACTTCTAGTTAGTATTTGTATTTGCCGTCCACCAATATTTGTTCTTGCTGCTTTTGGTTGACATTTGACGATACGTGGTTTCGTCTTCTAAAGATCAAATTAATCCATCGTCGTACCAGTCACTTGTTTGAATCCGTTTCAAGGAGAAGAAGTGCATAGCTCAAGTATTTTTTGATTTCATATGCGCTATGTTCGTTCTTTCCTTCCTCTCTTTTATTCTTCATTTTTTGATGTCCTATATTCTTTCTTTTCTTCCTCTCTCTTATTCTTCTCTTGTGAAACATCAACTAAATGAATCTTATGATGTTGGCTCTGATGTGACTGGCGTTTTGTATACTGGTACAAGGGCATTCAGAGCGTGTTATTTGCTGGTATGGCCTATTATATGATTTTCCTAGTTCCTAGAGTTCTTCTCGTCCACTTTTGTTGATTATTATGATACAAGGAAATATAGTTGGGATCCCCGTGAGTTGAGTTGGAGTAAATCTTCACTCTCTGATTCTTCTTGGAAGAGAGAGAGAGAGAGAGAGAGAGAGAGATCATCCCCATCTTGTATTAATGAAGTTAATGATTGATTCAAATTTTCAAAGGTTTCTCCCCTACCTTGTCCTTGACAACAAACAATTGTAGTCTTTGGTGCAACAAAAGAGGATTAATGCAGTAAATTTTAGAAATTTCAAAAATTATATGCTTCCTTTAGCATATAAGAGTGAAGTTTTCTGAGAGTTGTTGTTATGGATGTTTTTCTAAGGGTAAGGTTCTCCAAGGACTACCATATTTTCTTCTTCAAAATCTTATCATAAATTCATAATGACAGAAGTTCTTTGCATCTATACTTTCAGATTCTACCTTGTTGCCCTTGCATTGGTGAACAATCCTTGAATTTTGCTTCTTATTTTTTTTCCCTTTCTCCTAATCACTATCTTCCGGGGGACTGCTACCCTTGGTGTCTACTCTATCTGTGGATTTTGGACTTAATGTTGATTCATTGAGTGCCTTTTCCTATTCTAGTCATCATTTCCCAAGTATCCTTGACTCCAACCTCTGATCTTTTATTTCCTCTCTTTTTCCCTTCTTCTCTCTCCCTCAATCTTTACAAGTCCCCTAAAAATGCATGTGCATTTCACATGCTAAATATTTGTATTAATAAAGCAAAAATCTTTTCTCTCCCATCCCTTTAATTTAAGAAAAAACATCTAAAATCTCAATATGCTTTTGCACATGATATGGGTATTCACCAGACACTCAAAAATCAACACAATGATATCTCCATATGAAATTGAGGCTCTGGAGCTTTGGCCAAAAGCTAACGCATGGGGCTGACTTAATTACACATGTAGATATTTATTTTAAATTTTTTCTATATATTTATTTGTTTAAAACTTAGGAAGCATTTTTTATTGTTTAAACTTATATTATTATAAGCATTGCAACATAATGTTTCCTGTGAAATTCAGAATAAAATTAACTTTAATGATAGAAGTTTGACTGTCTTGGTACTCAAATCTCATCGGCATTTATATTTGTTGTGTATTATATTGCAATAAGAAAGTGAATGGTTAGAGCACCCTAGTCATGGATTTTTACATTTATTTAGAAGATAATTTTAACTTGTTAATCAAAATGATCCATCCAAATATCCCCAAACAATATGGTATATTTTCAATTTTTTAAGCTAAATCTCATGGATTGTTTTATTTTTCTTTCTTTTTCCTTAATTTTAAGGGGCATATTTCAGTATATTTTCATTTGAAACTACTTAAACTAGAAACTAAACCACGGAAACTGCCAAAACTATGGAAACTCATCTTATCAAACCAAAAACAAAGCATGGGGTTTAAACCTTCTAGAAACTAAACCACCGAAACTGCCAAAACTATTGAAACTCATCTGATCAAGCAAAAAACAAAGCACAATATTTAAACCTTCCTTGTGCATGTATGCTTGTTGATTTATAAAGTTAAAGTCTTGTGTTTACCTTTTTGTCAATAATATGTGATGCTTGTACTTTAACTATCTTGGAATTTTTTATCCTTTATATTTATCACTTTATAAGGAAGTACTACATGCAATTTCTTCACATTTTGGTTGCCTTTCGGTATCCAAATAATATGAACAAATGCTAGGTCTTGTTTGGTAGCTTCTCTTTAGCAAATGAATTGAAATTCATGGACCTGATTCCTTGATCATGTACTAGGTTTCGTCCCCGTGTACTTGTTGATGTGTCCAAGATTGATATGGCTACCACTGTCCTGGGTTACAAGATACCGATGCCCATCATGATTGCCCCGACGGCTATGCTGAAAATGGCTCACCCTGAAGGTGTGTCTCTTGACCTCCTTGTATTTAGATCAAGTTCTAATAAATTTTGCCACAGCACCATGGATCCTTAAGCCAGAGTAAACTCAAAACTTGAAGCTTTTAGAGTCAGTTGTCACTTCCCATGCTATATGGTTTTGAAAGTTTTAAGGAACTCTATAATGGCATTCTTGAGGGTGAGTTTGGCGTGATGGCAAGGTTGCTCCATTGTAACCTGAAAAGTCATGAGTTTGAAACATGAAAACAGCCTCTCTGCTCACGGAGGTAATACTACGAACATTTGGCCCTTCCCAAGCCTTGCAACAGTGGGAGCCTTGTGCATTGGACCACCCTTTTTCATAATGGCATTCTTGTGTTTTATTGATACTTTATAGAGCTAGCTGAGTGCTTTTTATCTGCTTTCGACATTGAGGTGGTATATTAACTGGATTGAGACACATCTAACTTGTTGATATAACGACTAACTGTATTTCACAACTGTTATCATGAGTTGTGTTCAGAGAGTAGCATTCCTGACCTCAAGGTCTAATCTTTGCCACAGGAGAGTATGCAGTAGCAAGGGCAGCATCAGCAAGTGGCACGATTATGGTCTGTCATTCTTTGTCTTATTCTTCAAATGATAAATAATTTGAAAGCTATTCTTGTGGAACAGCATCTGCAAAAAACATAGAGAAGCAAAGTTGTCTATCTCACAGTTAGCTAAAAAATATCTGTTGCATCTATGTAGAGGAAACATTAAGAAAATCAAACTAGCAAGGCATGACTATTCCTTATGTATACTGCATCAAGTTTATTTTGTTTATCATAGCTTTCTGAATGTTTTGTATTTATTCTCTTTTCTCTCAAATTTGTGGGTATGGGATTTTGTAAATTTTGTAGATTTTAAAAACCACACATATAATATTGTTTCCATGACTTTACTGGCTTCTTCCTCTTCATGCAAATATGGCAACAGAAAAAAAATAATTTTATTTTACTATTAACAGGAAGAGGTTATTTTTGATATGTGATGAGAATTCTTAATTGCTAAAGATAAGAGATTAAGTCAAACCAGTTAAGCAAGCATTCTTCTATGCTAGTTGATGGAATGGCAGCTTTTTGGTGCTAAATTGACAATGATTTAACAATACTTTATTTTGAAATTTTAAGATTTGACTGAAACAATCTGCTAGATGCAAATGGATGAGTTTCATCTGAGACTAATCAGACACTAGCTGAATTTTTTGTTTTTGATTGACTTTAGCTGGTTTGCCTAGTGTTGGTTGGTTTTGGCAGTTTTGGATGATTCTGTAGTTTTGGCCATGCTTGGCTAGTCTCTGCTGGTCTCAACAGTTTTCGCAAACTGCCAAAGTTGGCTGAAATGGATTGAAACTAGTTTTTGTTTTGAAGGTATATGTGAATGAGACTTTTTATTTGCTTTTTCTTTGAATTCCTTTATTAATTTCTTTATAAATTGGAAAGCTTTATATATTGATTTGGTTCTTTCTTTTCCTTGCTTAGATGTTTTCACTCTTTTCAGAAATAAAGCAGAAAATGAAAATACATTTTTAGATGGATTTCTCTTTCTTAGATAGGTTACTAAAATGAATTAGGGCAAAGTATGCTTATATGAGTTTTTTTCTTGTTTAGTTAAAAGGAAATATTGTAACATAGTTACATGGGCTATTAAAGTGATTAACTTAATTGGTTTTTTCTTGCTTAGATGGGTTAATAATTTTACATTCTCATAGTATGAAAAGGTATACTTAATTAATTCTATACTCTTGAATAATTGTGTTGTTACTTTATGCTTGATTTAATGATATTTGGTATTTATGTCCAATAGATTACTGAATTACAGTGAATCGCTTAACCCATTAAACTTCAACGCAGTTCAGTTTTAACCTAGAAATACCAAACTATAGAAATTATGATCCTAGAAAATCTGGAATCATGGTAAATTATTAAAATAACATGCTTGGTTTTATATTACTTTTTCTTAATTTCTTTTTTTGTGGTTTTTCTATATCTTTGACCGAAACTCCAAAACTTGAAGCAAGATTGCCTTGTTTATCCAAACTGCAAAAATTGAAACTCTACCCAAGGGACCAAAAGTCTGAAATCAAAACTGAACTTGAGTTTTAAAATCTTTCTTTTTTTGTTTTGAAATTATTCAATATGCACATTAAGGAGGAGTGGTCTTCTAAACAAATGCTACCTGCTCTTGTTTTGTAGTCAAGTGACAATTTCTTATACAAGCTTTTGTCATGTTACTATTATGCTGCTGATGCAGGACAATGCTAGGGTATCCTAAATGTTATGCACAAGCAATATAATATGATGCAAACCCTAAGTGCAAATTGTATCCATGCTAGTTCAAGGACAGGAAAATTATCTAAGAAGCAAAAAATAAATCCTGTAATTTGAAGGAAGCACATGAAGCTGCAGCAGTTGCTTAAAGATTACAATAATTATAATAAGAGATTATATTTAATAACCTACAAAATCAGCAATTTCAGGGACATACCGACGAAAATCAGAAGCTGGTCAACCATGGAACAACATTTGTTGGAATTGAATCAGCTGCAGCCCATTTTGAATCAAACCTGAGCAGATATTAATAAGAAAATAAAAAATAGAGGCTACCAATTGGAATTCCATGGTTAAGTTCATGAGAATTCGAACCAAATATTGGACATGTTTCATGGGCACAAAATGGGGTTAACTGAGGCTTGACTGGTACAGAAAAAGGGTTTGAATAATAGCAAATTGGACCTATTGTGGCTTGACAAGCTTGGAGGTTGAAATGGCTACCAAATTCCTGTTTAGTGTTTGTTAGGCAGCAACTTAAGGGGAAGTGACAAGATTTTATCAAGGGATTTTCAGGTTTTCAAAAGAAAGGTTAAATAGTGGAACAAATGACCTGTATTAGCTGCTATTATTTAGGATGACAGAACAAAGAGGCCAACTGCTGTTGATGGCCAGCTAGATCTTATTGACCTGAATACCACAAACCAGATCATGACTACTCCAAATTAGAGGTCAGTTGGGGAAAGAATAAAAAGGAAAAAGGATAATAAAGAAGGAAAAAAAAAAAAGAAAAAAGAAGGGAAGGTGAAATGGTTATCTATCTCTCATGGTGTGAATGACTGTCTTCTTGTGGCCTCATACTAGTCTCTCATGCCTCACATAAAGCATATAAGAAAGAAAAAACCTGAGCTGGAAACAGCCAGCATGGAGGGGGCATTGGGTGGACATTTATCTATATCCTCTTTAATTGACAATTTGCTTTTAGTAGTAAACATAGGAAAAGGTAATAAACACAAGGTATGCTTGTAGGCCCCTAGTTTCACAAAATAATACTAAATATTTGTCCCTAATCACTAAGGGAGATTTAGAATGTACTACGCAAGCTCCTTTTTTGTTTGTTTGCTTCTTTGTCTATGTCTTATAATTGTAGTTTGTGATTTTAAACAACTTGTTTAGTTATGAAACAAAATTTAACCAAATCCGTTAAATGGATAGGTGCAACCAAAATATTATGTGATCGTACAATAGTTGCCAAGTTGAAGAAAAAATTTTGTAAGACAGCTATAAGACCGGCTATACTTTATAGTACGAAATGTTGGGCAATAAGAAAATTACATGCATGCAAGATGAATGTAGTTGAAACGAGATGTTTCTTTTAGTCCCAAGCAAGGTTTGCTTACCATATCGGGTTTGCAGTTTAATTAGCCATTGATACAGCACAGACTAGCATGTACCATACTAAAAAGAAGCAAGTAGCCGGAGGACCGAAGGAGGACTTGTGAAGCGCAACTAAAGGTTTGGAAGAGTCAGAGGAGCAGCTGAAGGATCAGAGAAGCAATTGAAAGAACTGGAGGAGAAAAGAGAGAGGGGAAGGGAGGAAAGGAGAGATCGAGAGGGGGGAAGAGAGAATAGTGCATACCTGCTTGCTGGCCACCTTCCTCAATTGACACTGAAAACCTTGGTTTTGGCAATTTAGAAGTCAGAGCCCTAACCAAAAGCTTCGTGAAGGCTTTTTTAAATGCATGGTTAACGAGTGTCGGCTGGCAAGTGCAAACCGAATTAGGGCTCCAAACCAATCCGTCTTGGGGTCGGTTCGGTTTGAGATGACAAAGTGTGGTGCCAAGTATAAACTTAGAAAACAACAAGATCCCTATCAGCTAGTTTCATTCTGGTCAAAACTACCTTGATTATTCCATGGACACATTGTTAAACATGACAATAACTGTATCAATTTAATTTAACTAGTGTATATTAGTTGTGTTTGTGTTCCCATTGATACTTCTCATGTTTTGTGTTCCTTTTTCTAACAGGTGCTGCTATGTAAACATAATAAAAATTAAAAAAAGAAAAGATGAAATTCCATGCCAAAGTCATTGCATGCATGTAGAATGAATGTCCACATATGCATATCTCTAATGATTCTTCAGTTGTTAGAGTTATTCTCTACAAAATTGCCTTGAAGAGGATTGTTGTCATAAAACTTTATATCATGCTCAATTCTATGGTCTAAGAGCAAATAAAAAGATCACTTTGTTCTAGATTTTATTGAATTTTCAAAACTTTTGTTTAGGTAACCATAAAGTAGGTTCGATAATCCTATTTTAAATAGGATTGGTGTGAAAGAGTTCTAGTTTAGGATTGAAATTTTGTTATAAGACAATTTGAACAATCACTGCTTGACAAATTATCTTCAGAAACTTGTTCTTAGGATTCAATATATTTCTTCTAAGATCCTAAGATAGATATTTCTTGACTTAAAATTTGTAGAGATAGCCAAAACACTCTTTTAGCCTTGTTTTTTGTGACATAAAAACAAGGTGATTTCTTGACCTGAACTCCTGAATCCTGTCTTATTTGCATGCCTTCACATCTTTTTAGTACTAGAGCTAAAGAATCCTACCTTCTTCCTTTGTTCCCTTGATCTTCTTTTTATTTTCTCCTTATTTCTTTCCCCTTTCATCACATGATAAAATGAGTTAAATTTTGGCATTGATCTTCTTCACCACTCATTCACATAAGTTCATCTCTAGGCTTACGTTGCATATATCCAAACCATCTAAGGAAAAAGAGGTAGAGATAAGCTGGAAATTACTTGAAGGAAGTGCGATAAAGAAAGACCTAAAATTTTTGCTTTTTACAGAAAATATGACTCAAAACCATATTGAATGGAGAAAAAGAATTTATGTAACCGATCCCAACTAGTTTGAGATCAAGGCTCTGTTATCATTGTTGTTGTTGTTATCTTCTTCATTAATATACCAAGTGTAAGAAGGCATTCAAGAAGTTGCATGAGGACACATGACATCTATTAACAATGATCTTGTATCAATCAAAGTTCCTAAACAAGATTATGCTGTGACCCTATTGGCTGATATATTGATGCTGATGGTGATTCATCTGATAAGAATCTTGTGATTGAAGATTTTTCCAATAGAAATCCTAAAAGAATGATCTATTAAAGCAACTAAATAAAAATGTTGTGTTACTGGAATCTCATTGAAAATAATTAAGTGTTGAAAATCTAGTTTCTTAGTCAATCAAAAAGGTGTATATTGAGATCCTTGAAGAAGTGTGATCGCATATCAACACTTAAAAGATTTGTTCCTTGCTGATTTTGTGGATTCACTGAACAATGCTATTAACCTGGCGATCAAAACCTTCATGGCCCTTGATCAAATGGCACTTGGAAGAGCTGATTGAATGATTTTAAGGTCTCTGAATCATCTACATTGTCAGATCTTGAAGGACAATGGATGAAGTGTAAGGATCGAGATCATCAAGAAGATCTTGGAGATGGTATCTATCAGGGGAAACAACTGAGGATTAGTAAACAACTCCATTTATTTTAAATTTTATTGTATCTTTGAAAATTTTTGGTTAATTTTGGAGGTGTTATATTCATGTTTTATGTAGACCATCCAAAGACCTTCAGATTGGTGTGCGAAATTCTTACTTTTAGGTATATATTTTGTTGGATAAATCATATAGTCATTAGGATTTTATTTGTTTTAGGTGTCTTTCGATGTAGGGCTCCATAAGATTCCAAATTTTGGATTTTAGGGAACATTTTATCCAGATAGGGATTGGTTGTTTGGGTTTCAGAAGTCTTAGTTTACTTTAGAATAAATCATTATGTGGCTGTTTGGATGCCTTTATAAGCCATCCATGTAAATTTTTCCTTCCACAAGGCTTTGTTTGGCATACTATTTGTGTTGCATTGATTTTGCATTGTGTTGCGTTCAAAATGCAGTGTTGTATATTGCTGAATAGAAGTGTTTTGTTGCTGTCTTGCATCTAGTCTGACGCAATGCTGATCTATGTGCAATGATGTTTGGTAAATTTTATTGCATTATAGCATTTGGATACTGAAATGAGAAAAATAGACATTAAACTAGTGGAGACCATAAACACAACCATATATAAAAAATACTAGTAAATAATCACAACTTTTTCATTTTTCATTTTCAATCAGTATATACCCACTATTTATAATTAGTAATATGATAACCAGATACAACTTATATATTATTCCAAAGTTTCAACACATGATATAATATCTCTTCTAATAATCAAACAAAGCTGTGGCAATACGATCACGCAACACCAATACTTAAGGGTCATCAAATGAATATCATGATCATCATCGCCCCCATCTTCATGTGAAGTAGTGAATCCTCCATTTTTATAACCATTATTATATTGGCTACTAGTCTCTTCACCTCCATTAATATCCTCAGCAAGCAAATCTTGTTTTTCCTCAGCTTTCATGAACTCATCTTGGATAGCATGCTTTCTAATAAAATCATGTAGGGCCATGGTAGCAATTACAATTTTTTACTTGAGATTGATAAGAATATGGTGACTTGTTTTTTAAAATATGCCTTTTTGCCTTCCAAACCCCGAAGATCTGTTCAATAACATTTCTAAGAGATGAACGTGCATGGTTAAACACTTCTTCTTTTCTTGATCAATAGCAACCTCTTTGAAAGTCGGGTAAATGATACCTATCACCTTTAGACACAATCCTTTCATATTTCGGAATCCTGAATGAGCTGGATTATATTTGGCTCTCTCTCTCTCTCCCCCCACCCCTCCCTCCCTCTCCCCCCTATCTTATATCTTTCTCATTCAGTTCTATTATTTTGTTTTCTATTAATATTACCTATGCTTTTCCTCTTATTTCCTGTGTAACTTAGAGCCTGTTTGGGATCTCTCTTGTTTCTGTGTTTTATTTCTCAACGAATTCATGAAGTATCACATGGAGATTGATGATTGATGTTGAAGACATCATTTACACAAGATTACTCTTATTTCTTGCTTTTATTTTCACTTGTTTTTGTAAGAGATGTTGTTCATTCTAGTTCATTTTCTTCCATGGTTTTTGAAAGTGAAAACAAAAAACAAATGCAATACCGAACAGGCCCTAATTGTTGCGCTTTGAATTCTGTTATATAGCTATTACGAACAATCGCCGGTAGATATATTTTCTTTAGAAACTTGTTCTTAGAAACAATATCACCTTTAAATGACTAGAACAGATATTTCTTGACCTTTAAAATTTTTCAATAATAGCCAAAATTTCAATAATAGCCAAAAACACTTTTCCCTGTTTCCTATGACAAGACAAGGAGCAATCCTTTGTCTGATTCCTTCCTTAGGTACACCTATGCCTTCCCAAGCTAGTCCTAAGTGACCATGCATCACATTCATTGCCACATGCTGTATTTCACGTCAAGAAAGTTTTGGTATTTGAAGCCTCTTATCTAGATGTGGAAATATCACTTAAGAAATTAGTGAATTTTGATTTTGCAAGCAAAGCACTTTCATTAAAAATGTTTGACTTGAAGTCATGCTTAATAAATAAAGCAACAATGTTAAAAAATCATTAATTCTTCATAGAGATTTCTTTATTTGTTTGCATTACTGATTTTTTATTACTTTTTTGTATATTTTTGCACTTTTGGTATATCATATACCTCATTGTGGCCATTTGTTTCCTCTCCAGACGTTATCATCGGTCTCTACTTCTAGTGTTGAAGAGGTTGCCTCAACAGGACCAGGAATTCGCTTCTTCCAGCTTTATGTAATTATGATCTTTTATTGATTTCTTGTGTGATGTGCTTTTTTTGATTAAGATGAAACTTTATTATGTATTAAAGAGCTTCCTACATATAACTTTAATTTCATCATCTCTTTCTTGCGTTGTTAGGTCTTGAAGGATAGAAATATAGTTGAACAGCTTGTCAAAAGAGCTGAAAGGGCTGGTTTCAGGGCAATTGTTGTCACAGCAGATGCACCAAGACTTGGACGGAGGGAAGCAGACATTAAGAATGGGTGCGTTCCTTACTATTCATTTCACCAAGCTATATCACATGATCTATTTGGATGTTGGTTTCTTTATTGCTTGTTAGGAATAATTTCTGCTTAGAATGTTGCTTTATAGAAATGTTAAAGATTGTCAATTGGATGTACAAGTTTAGATTGGCTATATAGGTCCAGTTAGAAACAAGTCAAGCTGGATCCAACTTGAATTTGATTGTTTAATAAAATACAAACTCGTACCTGATTTGTTTGATTCAGTTTTGGTCCATTTTATTTGGAAAGGTTGCTTTATGAGTTTTGGTCCATTTTATTTGGAAAGGTTGCTTTATGAATTTGAAATTTCAAATTTGAGTTCAGATATTTGAATTCAGATTCAAATTTAAATTCAAATATTTGAATTCAGATTTGATAGACAAAATCAATCATCATGTGTCGTTGGTTGGAAATTTGTCTTCATTCTTTCCCTTTTTTATCCTTTCAATTATGGGATTATGTAATCAACTTTGTATTTATACTCTACACAATACATATCAAGAAATTTACATGGTATCAGAGCCATGACTATCAGCCCTTTTTCACCATTCCTTCACGCATGGCTGCTGACAACTCTTCTTCATCCCAAAACACTTCCACCAAAGTCGAAGTCTTCATTCAGTCCAAATAAGTGGACAATCCTTTTTCGTGACACCATTTATATGTTCCAAGACAAATCATTGTCTCTGCACCTCAGTGGTGACAATTATCCTTCTTGGCAATGTACAATGATAGTTGATCTGTCAGCAAAGAAAATTAGTTTGGCTTTCTATGCCACATCCGAACTCTTCCTCCCAATTATGCTGCATGGATTTATTGCAACCATATATTGCAACCATATATTTCATGATTGCTTAATTCTATAGTTCATGATCTTTAAGAGAGCAAGGTTTTAAATCTCATGGGACTGATGTATCCTGATTCTTCCACGAAATGAGATGACTTGCATGGGACAGAGGTATCTTGGTTCTTGCACGGAATGAGATGCCCTACTTAGGCTAAAGGTGTCTTGATTTTTTCATGAAATGAGATGCCCTGCGTTCCGTCCCATCCCGTCCTAATCACCAATCCAATCAGGCATCCCAGTCCTTATTTGGAATGTTTTTTCTTAAAATATTATTTGTCAAGCTTTAGTATTTTATTCGATTTTTAAATATATTTAACTTCAAAGTTATATTTTTATAATAAATTAGATCTATTTAAAATTGGCACTATAATATATTATGGTTGAGACAGGATAAGGATATGATAGTCAATATCGGTTCTGAAATTTCTCTTGATGAAACGGAACGACTGTCTTAGCCTTCGTCCCATTGAAACCCAAACATTTGCAGCAGAATCATGTTTATGGTGATTCTACCACAGATGTTTGAGCCAGTCTCTTTGAATGGTTCTCTTGAAGTAACAGCACGTATCTCTTTAAATTGCAATAAGAGATTGCTAATCTCCATCAAGATCAAAGATCAACTGTCAATTGCAGCCTATCATACTAAAATTAAGAGTTGTCGGGATGCTCTGTCTGGCCATTCTAATATTCATACCTGACCTTGTCCTCGTCTGATCTCCAACAACAAAATTACCTATTTCGATTACATATGTGCTTGAATAACTTCTATGCTGATAAAAGGAATCAGCTATTATTAATAGAGCCCCCATCAAATGTCAACAAGGCTTATATTGCTTCAGGAAGAAAAGCACCATGAAGCCTCTCTTCTTTATATGGAATCTATTAATTCTATTGCTGCCAATGTTCAACATATGGCCACAGATTCAGCTGCTTCATATGCTCCTAATGATTTAGCCACCACACCAGCTAGTTCTTGAGATGGTTGCTCCAAATCACTCTAGTGAGAATGTAGCAAATGCATTGATTGCAACAAGATCGGTCATACTTGTGATGGTTGCCATGCTCTCCATGGATACCCTCCTCACAATCCCTCATCTTCTTGTCCATAATGCAGTAAGTGTCCCCTACCTCATCATCCAGTGTACCTTGATTTTGTACTTGAGCAGTATCGGCAAATTCACTAGGCAACTCATAACCTATGCCCACCTTGCAGGTACTCCCTATCCTGTTTGTATCATTTATATGGCAGCTACATGTGCAGTCTTTTATTGTTATTCCATGATTTTCATTCTGCCACGTCATAGCCCAGTTAAGTTACCTAGTGGAGCCACTGCTAAAGTTTCTTGTATTGGAACTGTGTATCTTACTTCCACTATTTTCCTCCATGATGTTCTATTCACTTCTACTTTCTCACAAAACTTGCTCTGCATTAGCAGATTAACCTCATCATTAGGTTGTGATGTTTTATTTTTTTCCGATCCACTGCATTTTTTTAGGGTTGATGAACAACAAATAGAGAGAGAGAGAGAGTAAAGCACTTGGTCAATTATATACGTTCAATCTGGGAGTCAAATCCATCTCATCTCATTCAGTCCAAAGTTTCAGTTTTGATCTCTAGCATTTGCAACTTGGTTACACTTTTGTAGCTTGTTTACAAAGTCTAGCAAGTTCTTAGCCTCTGATGTCATTTCATGATTGTTTGTGCCATGTTTGTGCACATGCAAAACAAGCAGATCTTCCTTTTCCTATGAATAGTATTTCTTCTTTTGTTCCACGGTTTTAAAAGATAGGCTGAGTGATTGCCTAGTTTCCTGCTTTAGGTGGGTTAGCACCTTTGCCATTGTGACTAGGCCTAATCAGCTAAGCAAGCGGCTCACCACAATGCGGGTGCTCGAGCTCACCACCATGCTTAAAGTGCGCAATCTAGGTGGGCGCTTACGCTTATATATAGTAAAGCTAAAAGAGACCAGAAAATCAATTGCTTCTCTTTTATGCTACGTGTACAGCTACATTAAATTACTTTAAAATTTTATTTTTAATAAATGTTAAATTTTATTATTTAATAAATGTGAAATAAAGCATCGAGATATGAAAGAAAATAAACAAAGAAACCAATCCTTCAATCCAACCCACCTTTCTTTTCGACACGGATTACTTCAATTGAAAGTTAAATAACTTAAGTTACAGTCACACTGTCCTTTTCCCAATCTAACCGGGTGAAAAGATTTCATATTTTTGTTACGAAAAGATTGAGTGGACTCCACCACATGCTTAGCTAATTATCATTGTTCAATAAGACTAACTTAAGGAGGAACACAAAACTTGAGGACCAAAGAGAATCTATACTTCAGATTCAACTACTAAACATGAACCTATGGTACAAGCTTAATTCCTTCATCTTTAAGGACACTCTATCCCACATTCCCTAGCGTGATCATCCATATGGTATGCAACTCAGTGATGATACAAGGATTCCTATATTTCTACATGAATAATTCTTAAATCTTATTTTCATATATATATATATATATATATATATATATATATTCTTAAAATTCTCTCTCCATCTAACCATAGTTTGGGTTTTTCCACCCCTTACCAGTTTTAAGGGGGTGAAGATTTCATCTATTTTTTAATCTATAGTTTCAAATCAATTAAACTCTTTTTTAATTTAGAAATATTTTTTATCTCAATGCATGCATCTTATTTATCTTTATTTTTCAATTTAAAACTAATAATCTTAAAATTTAAATTTAATGATATAAAATTAAAAAAATAAGTTTATATTTTTTTCGTTTATCTTAGCAATAGCATCAGTGCTTGTGCATTGTATGGGCATATATCTAGTTTAAAGTACATTTGACTAATTTGATTTGTTTTACTTTCCCCTTTCTTTAATCCTCCCTCTTTCCTAATTACACGGATTCACCAATTGGTTAAACCCTAGTAATCAACAATTCAGTGGCCCTATGGTGTCCACCAATAGATGGTAGGAGGCGAAGGGCAAAGCTTTGAGGAGGAAAATGGTAAAGAAGAATAGTAGAAGTACAATACCATGCAGCACCACTACCAAGAGTGGTGGCGTGGATTGAGGAAGCATGGCTTGGTGATGGAGCAATGAATAATGAAGAGCAAATAATCATTTTACTGGCAACATTTGTTCCATCATAATATCTTAGTTGCTCTTCCAAAGATTTACATCAGCTAGGTGTCTTTTTGGTGTCAAACATTATGGAAGCAAGTCCAGGAGCCATAATAGTAATTTTGAGAGCCTTTCTTGAGTAAGAAGCATTTTTTTCATTTTTCTGCTCATGATCTGCTGATGCTCTTTTCCACTGCTCGATGTGCTCTTTCTCTTTTTCCTTCTTCCTCCTTTCTTCTTTGTCTTCTCTCCTTTCCATTCCTTTCCTTCTTCCTTTTCTTTAATGGTCTCTTCGAAGGCTTTCCTATTGTATCATCTCATCCTTGCAATGAAATGGCAGTGACGGGTTCACCCTTTTATTCAAAGCAAAAAGAATTCTTGGCTCTAGCTCCTTTAGTCAGTAGATAAGAGCATCTATAAAAATGAAAAATTCTAGAATTTGATAGGAGTTATTTTGTTTGAAGAAAAAGTATTGGCCATGTCTGGCCCCTTTCCTCTTCTCTATGTCTGAACACTTTCTTCTCCCTGCCTTTCATTTATTCCTGCCTTTCATTTATTACTTCCATAATTCCTTTTGTTCATTGCTGTCTATGATTCTATTGCTGCAGATACGCAGTATTTTATTGAGATATTCTGCGGAAAACATCCCATGTGACCAGAACTAACTTACAAGTCAAATAACACTGTCACCATTATACAATCGACTCTAGATTTCTTTACACCACCCACCCTGTGAAAAAAAATAAAAAAAATACAAAATAAAAAATAAAAAAAACAAAAGAACGAAAGATAGATCTAAAGACAAAATATTCCCCCTTTCTTTCTAATTTTTATAATTGCCAAAAGAAGCATCTTCTGCACAGTTTTCAGTAGCAGGACAGCAACATGATTTCTTGATCTCATCCTTTTCTTAGACCTGTTTACACCTTTGCATGTCCCCCTTGAATGATCCTGCATCAAAATTAATAAATTAAATGATACAGGGAATACACATTTATCATCTGTAAATTTGTGGACTTGTAGCTAACATGATTCTCACCAGTCAGAAAAACTGTTATGATTTATGTTATTGTCACGAAAGCTAGAAAGACTTGGTCTGGAATCTCAAGAATGAAAACCCATTTGAGAAACTTTAACAAACAGGGTATCAAGTCATGGCTTTTCTGTTGGCTGCTTTGTTCATATCAAAATTTTACAATTTCTAGTATATCTTATACAGTGTTGATCCTTCAGTTTCCAGAATCATAATTTCCTCTTGATCCATCAATTTTGCAGATTCACTTTGCCTCCATATTTGACTCTCAAGAACTTTGAGGGTTTGGACCTTGAAAAAATAGATAAGGTGAGCAGCAACTGAAATATCATCAAACCATCCAACTAGAGTTCTTTCTTTTATTATTCACTGTAGTGTTGTATGCAATGCTCTGCAGACAAATGACTCTGGGATAGCATCTTATTTTGAGGCCCAAATCGACCGCTCTCTAACCTGGAAGGTATGTTTATTATTATAACTGGTGCATGATGAAATAAAGATCAAATATAATTGTAGTCACTGATTTTTCAACAACAATATAGACCTTGTAAGATGTTTGCATCTGCAACTTATGAGACAGCCTTGCCGCTATCAGTTTCATGCTTCCTCACTGCAGGACTCATTGAAATGTTTCATATAGATGAGGGAAGTTGTGGTTTTACCCATCACGCTTTTTTCCAAATATTTTCATACTTAAGAGATTCTAAATTCAAATACATAAAAAGCAAAATATTAGCTCATTTAGGACTTGCTCATTCTAAGTCCTTTGGTTTTACTAGTAGGTTATACCATGAAATGTTCTAAAGTGCTTCAGCCTGATTCTTAGGGTCTCTTTGAGAAGGGAAGAATTTACTGATTCCGAAGGTCTCAGAGAAATTCTAAGGGTAAAGTATAGCATTGGTCATTTAAATAGAGAAATGACGGTAAAAATACTGTGTGAAAAACTAATCCATTGGAAACAATTGCTCAGGATCTCTTCACCCCTCCCTGGATCCATTTAGTCATGATGCTTGGCCCCTTATCTCTTTGCAAACACACCCAGTCACATTTCAAGAGCTTGCCACCCTTCAAAGTGACTGCCATCAACCATCCTCACCATAGACACCTCCATGGTAATGATATCCCTCCCTTCCCTCTTCCCACTCCCAGCTCAGTGAAAAGAAATTATGGCGTGCAGACATGGGGCCCTTTTCCGCCTTCCCCTCTTCTCTCAACTTTGGTGACCCTGAGGCCGTCCACAACCATCAAACCCACCTGGACCAATAAATTGTCAGGCAAACTTCAGATTAAATATAGGGAGACTGTTATTGAGGTGAGGCTTGTGAATTCTCTCTTTGACATCTATCTTATTTTCTTTCTTTAGGGGGGAGTAGGACTATCATGTACCTTAAGCTAGCATAGGTATGAATTGAAGAGAGCATTAGCCAGGGAAACATATGGACTGATGAAGGCATGGGGTTTGTACAGAGAATGAAATTTTGGTGCAACTGCTTTTCACATTGTTTGGAGATCAACTTCAGAGTTTACAAGATATTTTCCATAATTACATTTTTTTTTTTTAAAGTACAGAAGAGGGTATTTATTTTTATATCATCATTTTCTTAGGATAGATAAACTTTAATTTTAGTTTTATGTTCTTTCTAATCTGTTTTCACATCATGTATTTTAAGTTGCAGTGGTGTATTTTCTTCATTTCTTACTTTTATTCTTTAATTTCCTTGCTTCAAATTGCCACAAGTAGTCATCATGATTAAGCGATGGGATTCTAGGTCTTAGATAAAAGCATAATTATTTATTCTCTGAGGTGTCCTGAGCGTAGCGTGTCATTTTAACACTTGAATACCCCATATCGTTAAAGAAATGAAATCGACAAATTCTTGATATGGGCCAATAACCACATTGGTTTTACCTAATCTTTTGTTTTATTTAGTGATTTTTTTCTTTTTCTTTCTTTAATTCAATACCTAAAAATTGCTAGAATTGATAGTTATATGCTTTGTAGGTCCTAGAGAAAAGTTCAAGTAATGGTGCCACTATTAGTGCTTGCTTCGCCAGAGTAAAGACCAGATGGTCTTTTTTGTCTCTCGCTAGTTCACCTTGATAGATTTAGCTAGCACCAAGAAAATGCATAATGTTCTTTTCTAATTTAAAAATATTTATTGCATCTTTTAATAACCTGGTCTAAATTTTCTATTTCTTTATAAGATTACTATCAATTAATGTTACATATCAATTCACTGGTTCATTTGTCTCTGGGCATCTAAGCATGCGATAGACTTAATGCGGTAGAATTTTTCTCCTACTCGATCCTATATTTATTTATCTCATCGAACAAAATATCTTGACCACCCAAACAGGCCTTATTAAAAAAAAATTTCATGTTTTGGAATTACAGAAGAATCTTTGATTTCTCAACATGTTGGTATTTTCATCACCATTGGTGATATCTTCAGGGTATTCATCTCTCTGGCATTGATTGCCTTGGGCCAATTCAATCATCATTTCTGAGAATGTCTCCTTTGTGTTTGGTCAGGATGTTAAGTGGTTGCAGACAATCACTTCTTTGCCAATTTTACTGAAAGGAGTTATGACTGCAGAGGACAGTAAGCATCTCTTTGTCGCTCGTTTTTTCTTTTTTACTTGTTTAATATGACAAATGAACATCCTGGTTGTAAGGTCATGTAGCTTATGGTCCTCTTCTAACCATGCAAATACAGCACGGCTGGCCATCCAAGCTGGGGTAGCTGGTATTATTGTGTCCAATCATGGAGCTCGCCAGCTGGACTATGTTCCCGCAACTATCAGTTGTCTGGAAGAGGTACAGCGGCTTTACATACCACTAGTTTTTTTCTATGGTTTATCCTCTTAACCAGCCATCAACCGAGAATAGTGGATTTTGCCAAAGAAACACTTGCTTTATACCACCATTATATGAAATGAACTCCATTTTATACAGAGATGGTGTATAAACACCATGGTTTCAGGACTGATGGGACATCTGTGGATGCTAGGATGGATTCCTTTGGGACTGGTTTTCATCTCAAATTCAGGATGGGACCGTCCTATTATCATCTTAGTGTCCCAACTGGTGTGTCTAAGACACCCCCTGCCCCAAGGGTAGGGTCAAGATGCATTTCGTTCTACAAAAAAGCTAAGACGGTCCTGTCACATGGTATTTAAAACCTTGATGATGACTATTGTGCTAGTTTCTATTGGTGTATATAATAATGATCATGTATTTTCGAAAATGTAGATAATTCTCTTGTCTTTTTAATTAAATTGGTTTAATCTGTCATACAATGAAGTATTTTTTACTTGCAAGATATAATTTGTATCCCTCAAAAAAAAAAAAAAAAAAAAAAAAAAAAAAAAAAAAGGGAAGAAGAAGAAGAAGAAACAGAAGATGGAGAAGAAGAGGAAGAAGATAGTAAGAGTTTAAGGCTTTGAACATAGCCAAAGCTGCAGGTGCAGGCATGTTATGGCTTTTCTTTCGAGTCAAACTTACCCATGTTCTGAATTCAGGTTGTTAAAGCTGCACAAGGCCGAGCTCCTGTCTTTCTTGATGGTGGGGTCCGTCGTGGTACAGATGTTTTCAAGGCGTTAGCTTTGGGAGCCTCTGGTGTATTTGTAAGTGAATGGTGCATGATTTCATTCAGATAACAATAGTATGTAGTCAAATTGCAATTATTAACATTCCTGATTCTGATAAACCTCTACCCTCAAATTTCTAATGAAATATTGCAATAGTTTCTTCATTCTTTTTGGTTTTTTGGTTTCTCCTGCTAGTCACTCTTTCAATTTTTTTAAACACATATTTTACTCTGCTATTTGATTCCTAATATTGATTTCAGATTGGAAGGCCAGTAGTATTCTCATTGGCTGCAGAAGGCGAAGCTGGTGTGAGAAAGGCGCTTCAAATGCTTCGAGATGAATTTGAACTTACTATGGCGCTAAGTGGTTGCACCTCTCTCAAAGAAATCACTCGTAATCATGTACAGACTGAGGTGGACCCGTATCATGCTCTCTCCAGGTTATAAATTACTCAAGTAATTATTCTTGCCCCATCATAAGGTTGGAACAGAAGATGCTCTTTGATGCTTGGAGAGAGCTTACATGGTTAGTTTTTGTCAAGAGAAGCGTAGCCATAAACATTTCACAAATGCACCAGAATTTTGTTATGGTGGATAATTTCATAAACATCTGCTACCAAAAAAATAAAGTGACATGGCTCTGCAAATTTGGCTATACCCCTTTTCCAAATATAGGAGGTGGTGTTTGAATATTGGGAGATGTGCTTTCTAGTGTTTGACATAGCTAATTCTTGCTTCATCTTTTTGTCAAACATGACTTGGTTCCTCTTTTTTTTTTTAAAAAAAAATATATATATATATCATATTACTGTGGATGATATTTTTCTAGTCTGCAAGTATATCAACTCTTTCTGTCCAATGTTTCTTTGCCATTGTCATCAATATCAATGTTGTCATTGTTATGCATTTTTCAAATAACTGAGGAACCATCTCCCAAGTATTGAACCTGATCTGGAGAAATGCAATCACCAGGCTATTGCTCATTCCATTCTGGTGATGCAACAATGAATCTGAAGTATGTATAAGTCAAGAGAGAGGGAAGTGGGGAGGCAGAGCTCTTGTGGGGTCTAGAAGGCTGGGAAGGCATAAGCGATGGAGATGGCCGCATTTGTAGGGCATGGGAGAAGGCAAAAGAGAGGAGAATATTTAGAGGAGTGAGATCTCAGCATGAGCTATGGAGAGGTGGATTTTGCTGAGAAATAGGTGTAGAAGATAAGGGGAGGGGGGGCAGTTCAATTCAATGAAAGTAATCAGAGTTCTTTATTTAGTTGGAATCAAGCTTGAATTAGGTTTATTTAGATTGGAGCTCAAGTCTAGCTTCATTCAAGGGTTTCATTCAGTATTGCTCCTTTTCTTTCCCCCGTAACACAAATGAAAAAGAGGTCTCAAGTGACTTGAGAGATGCTATAGAACGATGCTCTATTAAGTCTCTCTCTCTCTCTCTCTCTCTCTCTCACACACACACACATTTGGCTCCGGATGAGAAAACTGCTGTAAGTTTGTATGGGAAGAAAGCTGACCTTCATGTATCTCACATTTGAAATTCGTGTTAGACGCAGCCGGACCAGGCGTAGTAGACTCAAAGTAAGTTTTAAACTGATTATATCCATAACTTGTCCCACCATTCATCAGAGCTCTAGGAAATAAGCCTCTGTTTTGTCTTAGCTAAAAGCTTTGCTTAGCAATGCGCATACGGATCGTCAATGTTAGAATTGAAATTGAAATCAAGCTTGATCAGGTCTAGACTTAGATTTATTTTGTGACTCATCTACACTCCTAGCATGTCCTACCAATGACTGACTCCCCGGCATCTCCTCAAAGATAATGATTTCAGGCAATTGGAATACTGAGCCCAACGCATAATCTGACTCGTCCTATTTCAAAGGTAAAATCGATCTCAATTGCATCAGTGACCTGTACATATACATATGATTAAGAGGCATCAGAAGGATGTTGCAATGCAAATATATTGTGAGAGCTTCTCTCCAGAGTTGTTCCTGTGGTTCCACCGTCGATGGTTTTGGAGTGTTTTTTTTTTTCTTTTTTTTAATCTTTTTTCAAAACAATATTCTGGCTGTGATAAGACAAGATTGTAGTCGCACAAATCTCAGGCACTGCTCGATGATTCCGAGCTCGAATTCGACCTGATCCGAATTGCCAACTCTCGATTGTCTGTGGCTTGAATCCTGTTGCAAAAATGGACCGTTTCGTGGCCCCCTGGATGTGATGAGGTTGTGCAGGGCTGGTGGGATGCAGGTAGGCCTGTTCCCAGCCACCTGGGTGGGCTTGGATATTAAAGCCCGATGGGGTTGGACCAGGCCTGTAATAAACTTGCTGGGCTACGGCTTGGATATTAAAGCCGGCCCGAATCCTTTTTAAATATGCCATGATTTTCTTGTGTTGTGTTATTTGTTTTTGTTTTATGTATTTGTAGGCTTAATTGATAATTGCCATTAGTTTGTAAACTTAAAGAGAATAGACATGCTGGAGGTTATCGGGAATATTTAGTTACTTATATTGAGCTCTTTTTTTTTTTTTTAATAGAATTTTTTAAATATTTTTGTTATTTTTTAAAAGATTAGAAAAATAGTTAGGAAGTTCGGGTTGCCTAACTCGAAGGCGACGCAATAAGGGCCGAGCTTTGGCTTGGAAGGTAGGCCTGAAGACCGGGCACCTAGCACTGTGTTAACTTTGGGCAAAGGCCGGCCAAGCCCGTCCTGGCCTGGCCCATGAACAGGACTCGATGTAGCGTGGTTCCTGATGCCAAACAAATCGTCCGGGGGGGGGGCACGTGGAAGACCGCCGAGTCATGACCGCCTGAGGTCCACAATCAGACATCTCTGGCTTAAGAGGATCGGAAAGGAGTAGAACATAATTACACTTTGACATAAAATAAAATTTGTGGACTCAAAACCAAAGACTGACTATTTATTAACTGATACCATACATGTACCACCTTCACAAATTTAACTCATTTATACAGATGATGTTCCATATTTGATGTCAAACCCTGAATGCTAGTCTAGCTTACTAGATGAGTCTGCAGGGCCTGATATTAAGACATAGATAGATACCAGTTGGGTTGGGTTATAAATCCCACAAACAGAACTACTACTTAGTCACCCAACAGAAATTGGCCAAGAGCTCAGGTCCCATATGATAAACAAATCTGATAAACAAAAGTATCCTGGATCTGGCCTCAAATAAGATTTGAAAATAATTACGGTTATTACAGCCAGAACTATATTTCATCTTTCGTGCTCAGGGACAATTACCCTATGCTATCATAATTATCTTGATCTAAATACTTGAAATGCACTGTTCAAGACCAGAATTTGGGACCTCCACTTTACATGGTTTCTTTTTCCAAATGATATTTATGTTGGTAGTTTTTTTTTTTTTTTTTTTTTGCCTGAAAAGCGATGCTTACCTAAATCAAAGAGACATAACGGCACGTAGAATTAAATAGTGCTCTAAATGAAGGGAGGAGAGGGGAAGGGAGGAAAAAAAAAAAAGAAAGAAAGAAAAGGAATAATAAGTTTCAGAAGCACTAGGGAGGGGGAAAGCGATGGTGGGCGTTATTGTAAGGGGAGGAGGATTCACGGGTCCTGCTTTTTCTCTTTTGCAAGAACCGCTGCAGAGATCGCTTCATCGAGAGGCCTGGACTTAGCAGCGGTGGCAATGCTGGTGGAGTCAGTGGAGTCAGCGAAGTTGGAGAAGGATGATATGATTCCGTGCCTTGATGGTTCTCTTTCTTTGCCGCCATTTCCTCCATCTTCCACTTAGCCATGCATATGATGGCTCTGGCCTGCAACTCCCTCCAATCAATGGCAACACAAGGCTATGAATAGTTTATAGTAAATCTCAAAACACTGTCAAATTTGGACTTGTAAGCAAGTTTTGAAATAAAAACCGTCTTCATATTATAACTATTCTATTAAAATTTTTGGAGCCTCCTCCTCCTCCTCCTCCTCCTCCAAGTTATATGTATCATAAGAAAAAATTAAGCTACAATACATACATACATATGTATATATTTGTCTTGCATTATTTTGTTATAAGGACTATTAGATAATGAGAAAAACGGCTTTGATTCAACAATCTCATGTCCCTCAACTAAAATAATGGAAACGAATATTGCTGTTACCTTTTTAACGTTGGCCATTAATATCTATCATACCAGAAGTTAACCATCAATAATATTTGGACAAAGAGCATAATATGGAGATGATGCAACAGACACCTATAAGACAGAACACGTTCAACGCATTCATAAATAATGCTTTCCTCTTGTAGTCCTCCTTATATTTGGAGGAAGGAAGATTGCTTTAGTTTCTTTGTTCTGACCGGGGATACTTGTTGACGTGGTTTTAATTATGTATACGTGTTGTTAGTTCTCCAATATATAAACATAGAATAATATAATAGGAGGGAAGGAATGACATGGACCTGGAACTCTGTTGCATCACAGACGCAAACTCGACCACCATAGAATATGGTAATCTGCTGCTGCTGCTGCTGCTGCTGATGGGATGTTCTTCCTTCCTCTCCCTCCTCCATCCTTTGATATTCCAACAATTGTTTAGAGTCAAGAAATAAGGAGAGAAATTGTAGTTCTTCATGCATATTATACCTGCTGGAGCCCGCGGAGTTGGAATGCGAAGACGGGCAATAAAGGCATCCTCCAGGACTCAGGCATAGCTCGGTATCGCATTCTGTATCCCCTAACATTCTTATTCTTCTTCTTCTTCTTCTTCTTCTTCTTCTTCTTCGCTCTTCCTCCCCTGGCCTTCACTTCTTTTTCCACGAAGTATATCCTAGAGAAATATATCGCTGCTTTTTTTATATCAGAGTTTGGAAACACGTTACGTTTAGAGAGAGAGAGAGAGAGAGAGAGAGAGAGAGAGCACGAGATTCCATCACATATTTTTCGTTTATAATGTGCTTTTCCATCTCGGGAAGGGAAGGGGAGGGGAGGGGAGGGAGTGCGAGACTTTGAGGCGGGAGAAGAAATGTGAGGGAAGTTGGGTACAAAGGCACGCTGAACATGAATTTCTCATGCGCGAGACTATCGTGGCCCGGTCAGTCCAACTCGAGCCCGCATGTGGTTAGATACTCCGGGGACGAATCGTGGGCTCTTTTTTTTTTTTTTTTTTTTCTTGAGTCCCTTTTCTTCCTTCTTTTGGTTCGTTTCGTGCCGTACTTGGCCATTTCCCTCTGGGTGAGGAATATGGCTGAGGTGACGCTCGTGTCTATCCCTGTACACAAAAGTTTCGGACTGGACGGGTCATGGTCCCAATGCTCGTCTACTCCTTTTCACAATCCATCGCTTGTCTTCCACTCCCTCATAAATTTCGGGTGGTTAAACCAAACTCGTGCCCTCTTTGCCATAATTTCCACTGATGTCTGGAAGGAAGAAAAAGAATAAATATTAATTGGGCCAATTTTAATTCAAATTAATAATATTCTACGCCTTCTTCTTAGAACCAGATCGGAGAAATTGGAGCGAAAAGTGCACGGGGATGGGATGGGATGGGATGGGATGGGATTTAAACCAATTAGTGATGTTCCGATTATTTCTAATTTTATCCATATTTTAAAATCTCTCAAGGTCACGGTCACCACTGTTGGGACCACCGCTATCGATGATGGCGGGACCATACACATACATGGCTCATCACGTTGGTGGTAGGAAAGTGCATGTGGATTTCGGGTAGGAAAAGTGCCGATGGATATCTTCGGTTCGCACTTTAAACCTAAATATCTCCGCTAAGCCGTAGAAGAAAAAGGGGGCGACAATCTCGAATTGCCAAACCGAATAATTTTCCGGGTCCACAATGAGCTTTGGCAGACTTACCATTCCCGTATTGCCGCCCCCAGCCTAGACTTTTTTTTCTCCTCCTTAGCTACCCACGACTTTCTATCAACTTTGCCCCACGCCGTATGGGAGCTCCCAGTCTCTTGAATCGTGATATTTGTAGAGCTACCGCATCATTTGAGGGCATAAAATTAGGGTTTTAGTCCACTTTGCCCTCATGACCAGGGTTATCATACAAACATAATCTCATAGCGTAATATTGTAAACTTGAAGAATTAAGAGATCAATATATAAAAACAATGATTCTTGAAAACGGCAACAGCAATAGCAAACCCTTAAATCTCAATCTATTTATGATTAGCTATATGGATCTTTTTCGTTTATTCAAATCGAATTCAATCATATTTTCGATAAAATGCTTGCATTTTGTTAAATCATTTAAGTCATTCTTCCTTTAATTTGTTCTCAAATGATATCAATTAAATATAAAAAAAAAAATTTCTTTTCATTAAGTAATCCTTTTAATTTAATAGAAATTCTTAAATTGGCACTTCCTCGGCCTTCCATTTATTTACTTTACCTTAGCCTATATAATAAATGATCGACATGTCTTTGTATGTCTTTTAGGTAAAGTAAGAGATGTGAATTTAATGTTTCTTTCAAAAATACTTTTCTATCATCTTCTCATTCCCTTTAATTATTATTTTTGAAATATTTTAACAAAACAAGAAAAGATGTAATTTTTGATGCATGTTTTAGTGAATCATTAAACAATGTTTTTTATCATTTTTTTCTCGAAAAATTTCACAATCAATTGATGATGAAGCTTCAAGGTCTCATGGAACAGAGGAGGGCTTGGCCAAATGAACAAACTGAAATATTTGTTTCCGCCATAATTTGATCCAACTATGAGGCATATACACGACAAGTGGATGGAATGCATGTGTTTATTTAAAATACTTAGGGAGTTAAACATACAAAGAGAATATTTTTGGGATAAATGTTGGAAGACTGTTATACAGTTTAGGGTCAAAATTACCTAAACATCTCTCCATTAAGAATTTAACATCTATTAGAGGATATTTCAGGAATAGCCATTTTAACTAAGATTACCATAGGAAATTCATTGAAATAAATTATAGAATCTGATGAGTTCTAAATGTTTAAAAATTGATTGACTGAAGTATTATTTTTTTTTAAAAAAAAAAATAAAATCTAATGATAAATGTATTAGGCATCACGGTCAAAGCCAAAGCAGAATACAGCATGAAAACTTCAATTATTTGCCATCAGTATCATGCTCTCTGGTTTCACGCATCCTGCATGCAATTTGCGTGGGGAATTGCGGAGGATGGGGGTGGTGGACTTTGCTTGTGCCGTAGTGGGCATGAGGCATGCGATGTCTCGTCTTCTCATCCCTATGAAATGAGGAAGGCTTGTGATCCCACGTGTCTCTGAACTCGACATGACATGGCTGGAGACATGACCCCGAGGGCTCACGTGACGTGGCCTGCCACATGAGGGCGAGGCCTCTCTTGTTCTTCCCCGATGTCTTAGCCGAGATCCACGGCGATCCGTTCATCTCTGATATGATTTCCAAGTATGATTTTAAGCAATAAATGATGATTACGATATGTATTGATTGATGATCCCAAATGAAACACCCAAGAAGAGAATTACCATATTTTAATATCATATCAGCTGATACTCATATTCATATCATCCCAAATATCAAGAGTATACATGGCATGTTAGAATGGTGCATCTTTTCTTTTCAAGTCTTAATCAATAATTGTGATATAATTAACCATAAAATGTTTATTATTCGTGATTGAAGTCCTGTAGTATATATTAGACATTTCATTGATAAATCTCTTAACTCATGAATTGTTTTAGCTCGATTATATCTCTTTAAGATATGATGTTTGATACGTGATGGGCACTCGACTCGATCTCCACCAAGTCTGGTAGGCATTTTTTATCACCTCAGCCGCCTAGATCTTGACCGATATTTTCAACATACCAGGTATTAAAAAAAAAAAAAAAAAAAAAAAACCTGAAGCTTAAATGGTCCAGCTTTAATGAAAGTCGGATTGACCTACCACAATGGTGCCTAGATAAAAAATATGATTGATATTCCTCCTTATATTATTTAGGATTTAAGATATCTGCAATATTTAGTTGCCACAGTGGACTTTAAATAATAAAAAATGACATCAGTTTATCATCTTTCTTTCCTTCCAAGGTAGGATTTTCTTGACCAAGATATAAAAATGGCATTCCAATTTGTTATATCGACCTTCTAATCCTATGGGTTGGTTATTTGCTCCAAAGGGCAAGCCTCACTATGATGGTAGGATACTTCGTTATTACATCATGTCCCAACAACACCACTCCCCCCCACCAATATTTGAAGCCTTGCATGCTAAGTAGTCTTTTCTGTGTTCTTTTTTAATCTTACAAGTCACTTGCTTGACCAATCAATATTCCATCAGTTCTTTGACTGATCAAAAGAAACGTGGGGTTCAATCTACTACAATCCCTGGACAACCAACTCCCATGACCCCCCAGGTTCAAGATGAACAAAATGGGGGCAAAGCAAAAGAAAGAACTTCTCTCTAAAAGTGAATGATAAACCTCAACATAAACCAACTTTCGCCCACGGTCTAAAATATGGCAAAAAATTCATATCTTTTGATGATGAGCCATAGATTATTGAGACACGTTTATAATATGTATCTGGGAGTTATGACACCAGACAACTGCATTTTGGCACCATTGTGACCCTCCTAATCCGAGATCTTGATTGAAACAGGAACGCCCTAACTATTGCACATATGTAAGGCATGCCTCACAAGTCTGCAAAACATTCACTATAATACCATTTAATAATTAAATAATAAAAATAAATTTTAATTTAAAATTTATCATATTCAAAATAAATTTTTAATAATTAAAAATATATCACTGATTATAATTATAGTCTGATCAACTTGATCATAAGCATAAATCTCATGGCAACAAATTTTTGATTAAGTAAATAAAAATGATATAAATACCATTCATGCACAAAACTAAAATAATTATGTCTCAATTAAAAAAATATATGATAAATTTTATATAATTTTCAGTTATTTTTTTTAATTTTCTGTTGAAATTTTTTGATTTTTCTGTAATTTTTGCTAATTTTTCTGTAATTTTCTGTTTATTTTTTTGATTTTCTCTTGTAATATTTAACATAAAAGATTAAAGAAAAATCCTTTTCTATAAAAACAGAAAAAGAGGAGGATTAATGGTTAATTTTACAAGGAAAAATTAACAAAAAGTCCTTACTATTAGTTAAATAATTTAATAATTCTTTAAATGGTAAAATTAAAAGTAGGTATCTGAGGGCTTAAAAATTACCACAAAGTCTCTCCTTTACACACACACACAAAAAAAAAAAAAAAAAAAAAAAAAAAAAAAAAAAAAAAGGGAAGCCATATGGTATGGCACATGAGTGGGCTCCGTGCTCATATGACGCCATATCATCAGCCACATGGTATGCCACACGGTATGGCTACCATGCAGGCACCACATAGGCATCTATATGGGATAGAGCATAGATCATGTCATCCTACGACGTTCCTACATTAGCGCACACGTGGCTGCCACGTTACCACTTAACTAAGGTTTCCATACCAGTGCTAACCATTTTTAGCTAAATTAAAATGAAAAAAAAAAGAAAAAAAAAGAAATTGCCTCTAAACTTCTCGGAATTTATGGATAATGCCATCCGTAAATCCAAAGAAGGCCCCGTAGCCGGCTGGAGTGGTTCCGGCCTTCGACGGTGAAAAGGAAAAACCTCCCCAGCCTCTTCAGCAGCTGGAGAACGCGACTCCAGCCGTCTTTTCCAGTCCGATGGCACCTTCCACTGATAGATAGAAAGGGGGCAGCCCAAGCCGCTCTCGTGATGACTCGCGAGGAGCAGGCCACTGGCCATCGGCCATCGCGCCCCGCTCCTCCACCTCCTCCGACGTCCACCCCGCCAGAGGCAAAATAAAAGGAGAGCCCGGCCACAACCTTGCTTTGATATCAGTGTCGGCCTCTTCATCGCTAAGAAAAAAAAGGAGAGAGAGAGAGAGAGAGAGAGAGAGAGAGAGAGAGAGAGAGAGAGAGGGAGCGCGGAGCGTTATCTTGTCGACGATGTCCGATCATCGGACGACGGGGAGCTATTATCTCACAAATGAGAGAGGAGGATATAAATCCGTTTTTTGCTCTTTGGTATGGAAGCGACACATGCCCAGACCTCTGGCATACCGGCGGTAGAGGGGAGCCTTCTCTTTCACTGTGGATGTTAGGCTGGTGGGTGGAGGAGGGGTTTTGGTTAGTTTAAATAAATTTTATAAGACTTAGATAAGTTCGTCTCGATTTTTTCTTTTTCTTTTTTTTTTTTTTTTTTTTTCACTTCATGCTGGTTTAATTGGGTCTTAATTCAGGCCGGTTAAATGGATCAAGTCTGATCTTGAGATTAGACTTGGTTCAAAGATAATCAGGTCCCACAGGTCCCTACGAAATTGGAACTCACGAATAGTACATGACATGACTTGAGTTGGTGAGCGCGGGTTTATCTCTCCTCTGCCTCGTCGAAATAAAAGACTAATGCATGACCGGACATGCTGCTCCTTTTCCAGTGAAAGTCCTCTAGCATGCACAGGCCAACAGAGCTGTGCGTTTGTTAGGAGATAGGGCTACTTGATCGGGATCCACACCATCATCCTTAGGAGGTTTTCTGATTGATGAATTAGAATAAAAACCTCACAAATTTCTCAGCGTTGTTGGTCAGTCATACATGCTTCTAATTTCTTCATATTAAGTACCTATCGATCAATTATAAAATGGATCGGTAGGAAGTATGGTTAGACTAACGTGTGCTGACTCAAACCACTTCATTATTGAACTTTATAAGTCAATCTCACCAATCATTTGCTCATAAATTAAAAATTAGGGCAAATATAATCTTTTAAGGAGAAGTCTTGAGAGACACGTGAACGTTAGGTCTAGAAATGAAGCAATGCAATCCACAATTGAGTTACCAACTACGTAGCTTACAAGTAACCGACATGTAAAGTCACCCTCTATGCATCCCCGAAATATTTATTGGTAAGCAAAAAGGATGCACGTAGGTTGTTATTTATAAATTAAATGGTTGCTATTTGATCGTTATGGCTGCTGTTTGCATTTGCTCTATTTTTAAATAAATTATAATATATTTTTCTCAATGCAAAATTCTAAAAAGAATTTTTTTTTTTTTTGACTAAAAAATTGTATCATTTAAAAAAATATTATATTGAGTTAAATAGATAAATCGTACTATGATGCAATTATTCTTTTGAGGTTATTATTACTTTTGATTATCACACTGCCATATTGGGTGTCAATGGTTGCATATTGCAGCAGAAAATCATCCTCGGCATGAATGAGCGAGCCTGCGAGGGCAGTAGTTGACTCGTGATAGATATTCTAGAATGCAATTATGGCGTCGAACAAGTGCCAAGTCAAGTCGACTTCGGCGATGGGTTAGCGTTAGGTGCCCATCATTGTCATTCCATACGCCCCCTCTCTATTTCTCGTGGCGCCCAGGCTGTCAAAAATTACGGAAAAGGAGGAGGTGAGCTTCCCAGCTAAGACTTCCATAGCAAGAGCGTTGTACGATCGGGCGGGGCGATAAAAGAAAAACAACCTGTTTGCTTGTTTTACTTGCCCGTGATAAAAGAAAAGCCGTCCATTTTGGCTCGGAGCCTCTTATTATTTACCGAGAAATGTAGGTTGTAAATGCAGTATTTTGGCCGTGATAAATACATAATATTTTGGCCTACTCCATAGGGTATAAATATAGTATTTTAACCCTATTGCAAGGTATAAATGCAGCCATATATAGTCTTAAAGGTTGTACAGTTACAATGGATTTGAATTTGATGTCAGTGATTGAGCATTAGTTGCCCTATAAAATTTATATTCGAGAGTGTTATTTCCATAAATGCATTTTGTTATCTAAGGACATGCTCATATTGCAAGTTTCACTTTGATCCTTTGTTACAATGAAATTTGATTAAATGCATTGCTTTATTCTTTTAATAGCTTTAATTTTTGGATTTGTTAAATTTGAAATGTCCTTGATTAATGTCAATGCATATATATATATATATATATACATACATACATGGTCCAAGTTGTGTCATCCTTGACTAAGGCTTGTGATGGACATGGCAAGGATCCATTTGCATAACCAAGAAGATCAAAGCGAAATATTAAAAAGTAGAACTAAGCTCTTCAAAATGAATAACTTGAGGGATTAAGTTTGAGTGGGAGTTGTGCTGCAGCATTTATAGATATTAGGATATTAAAAAAATTGAATGGTATGGTGGAAAAAGCAACTAAAATATTTTGTCAAAATTAGGCCATAGCTATAAGTCTAGGTTGCTGCCTGTTGGAGCTAAAAAAGCTCTAATACCATGAAGAAACAAGAATACAAATAAAGATGAAAGAATAGAAGACAATTTTTTTATTGTAAGCTAAATACATATACAAATACATACATATACATACATACATATACGGCTCAAGTTGACCATAAAATTAAAATAATATAGAAAGAAATATTTTGACTTATATCAAAGGAAATTTTAACAGCTTATTATTCTTCATACATAGAATGGTAAGAAAATCTAGACTAAATTAGCATCCTTACCTTTTTCTTATCATAATTCTTGATATAATTCATCAAATCGATCGATTTACAGCATCTTTGATAGGTTGATATGATCATGCCTAATTTGAAATTTTCTTAATACCATGATTTAAGGTGGAAATCCAAAACTAATTTGCAGCATCTTTGATTGCTTATTATGATGGCTCTTGATTGGAAATTTTCTTGATAGACTCCTACTTTTTTTCATTTAAGTCTTTTTTAATTTTTCCATGTGGCAGACACTTGACGTTGCTATGGCAGCTATCCTAAGAAAATTGCGAGGCATCATTTTAGGAAGATCTCTTTGTGGGTATGATTTGTATAATAGAGTTATCCTGTCATAACTGCAACCTCCTAAAGCTATTGCCAATCCCATAATTGCGCCCGTGTTCTCTTCTACTCGTAATCCCAAGATTTAGAGTATTACAAATTTGGTTTCAAATTTTCTCTAGCAAATTGAAGTGAATTGAAATAAAGATCTTGCTTTCATCACTAATGCTTTAGCTAGTCTCAGATTATAACTTAATAGTTCCCTCAAAACTTTCAAGTCATTTGAAGTATTTGCTAGGTTAAAGTTCATCCCATAAACATAGTACTTTTCAAGTGGTTCCTCATAATTTGGTTGGTTGGTTGGTTACCAACTATATTAGGATAATAATAATTATTATTGTAAAATTAGGGGGAGAAGAAAGAAAGATGGGTTGAATTGGTAAGAAGTTTTTTTTTTACCTTTTTATGGAGGTGTTTTTTAAGTTAAATATAGAAGTTTTTTTTCCTTTTTTTTTCCTTTTATATCTAATAACATGTAAGTGCTTTTTTAATGGAATTTTATATTTTTTAAAAATTTTATATTTTATAATTTTATTTTTTAGAATTTAAAAATTATTTTTTTTAAAATGTAATTTATGTTATTTTATAAAATAATAGTTTCGATTCATAAAATTGGTCTATAAATAATATTTTTAAAATTTAATTTTTTTAATTTAATTTTTATTTTTACAATTTAAATCAAAATAATGCAAGTGCATCGACTACTTACGAGGCAAACAAAAGCGTGAAACTTAAATACAGCTCATTGCATGTAGGTTATTCAATTCTATATTTATTTTCTTGTTACTTATCAAGCTTAGCGAGTATTATAGTTATAAAAAAATAAGGTAAATAAAAAGAACTGAATGGTCCAAATCGTTTGAACATAATGAATCACGCTTAAGTTCCACTCCAAACAAAAAGAGTTAAGAGAGGTTAAAACATGGATGATAATTATTATAATACTAACATTATATTCAATAAGTAGAAAATATATGGGATATCAAATAATAGTTCAAAATTTTATATAAAAATAGCATTAATATAATATAAATTAATTAGTAGATAATGATTTATTGTGATTATTATCAATAAATAATTAATACGAATAATATAATATTTAATATATTATTAATAATATGATAATAATATAATATTGATATAATAAGCATGATCGCATTGCAACAACCATCTATGATAATGATAGTTGGGGGCTCCTGGTTCTTATTATTATTATTATTATTATTATTATTATTATTATTATTATTATTATTATTATTGTGAATGAAATAAGGAAGGATAGATAGATGCATGCTAGCGTGTACATGGGGAGCGCGACCTGGCCGCCTTGGTGCAAGCAATTTCGCTCTCGCCTTGGAGATGCGGACGTAGATCCCTGCCGGCCAGCGGAGAGTTTAGTGGAAGGGGCTGCGAAAGGACGCGGCACGTGTCCCCTCGGAGGGCCTGAGGGGCGGCACAATGGGAACGGTTCAACGGGAGGCGGTGGCCCCACCAGCCCACGATCCGGATAACGCGGCGGGTAAGCCGACGTATTGCGACAACTGGGTGGGGCCCCTACCGCACTCCGTGACGCCGTCGGCTCTTGTTTTTTTTTCTCCTTAAATCCCGCCGCCCCCGTCTTCCACGTCCGTTAGCGAATCACGCGTGGCTGGAGCGACAGCGCCGCCCCAGGTCTGCCGTGAACCGCGTTTCCACGTCATCGGATGCCATCAGAAAACGATAATGCTCATTTTAAATTCCAATAGCTAAAGCTAAACCCATGTTTCTCTTTCTTGCGCCTTTCTCGATGATTAAACATAGGGACAAGCCATCGAAGGCGCGGGTGGAAAATAAAGGAGCGGAGTGTATCTATCAGATCTATCCATTTATCCTAATTATATCCAAGCGCGGGCGGCGGCCAAGGGGCGGTCGAACCGCGGGTTGACTGCTCCCATGTATTCAATTTCGCCGCTCCACCACTCCCTCTTCCTCTTGCTTCTCTATATAACGCGCCCCCTTCTCCCCTCCCTTCAATCCATTCGAGCCTTTCTCTCTCTCTCTCTCTCTCCCCTTGTTCTTTGATCCGGAGGGAACGCGCTAAGGTAGCGAAGAAGAGAACTTTTCGGGCTTTCATTGGCCATGGCTCCCAGGGAGAAGGCTGTTCCCGCTGCCGGGGGGAGAGGCGGAGGAGAAGGGAAGGAGGTGCATTTCCGGGGGGTGAGGAAGCGGCCCTGGGGGAGGTACGCGGCGGAGATACGGGATCCAGGGCGGAAGAGCCGTGTCTGGCTCGGTACCTTCGACACGGCCGAGGAGGCCGCCAGGGCCTACGACGCCGCCGCCCGCGAGTTCCGCGGCCCCAAGGCCAAGACCAACTTCCCCTTCCTCGACCCCTGCTTCAACCCCACCTCCCCCGTCCTCGCCGCCGCCGCCGCCGCCGCCGTCGGCCGCGGTGGGTCCCCCAGCAGCCCAAGCAGCAGCACCGTCGAATCCTCCAGCCGGGAAACGGCTGGCCCCGCCCGTCCTGCTGCCTGTCCTCCACCCACGGATCTCGGCCTCCGTCACCCTGCTGCCCGTTTCCCCTTCCAGCACTACCCTGTTGCCACCGCCGCCGCGGCACCGCCGTTCGTTTTTCTCGACGCGATGGTCAGATCGGAGAAGGCGACGGCGAGCAGCCACTGCCTCATGATCGATCGGCCGTTGATCTTTACGGGCTTCACGGATTTCCGTGCGCCGGTTTGCGGCGGCGTGCAGAGCGACTCAGATTCGTCCTCCGTCGTGGATTTGCCCCGTCCATCGCCGGCGCCTAAGAGGCTTCCATTCGAATTGGACCTTAACCTCCCGCCGCGGGAGGTCGCCTGATCTGCTGCTGAGTTTTCAGATCTAGATCTAGGCAGTGGACAAGTTTCCAAAGAATCTATTTATTTATTTTTTTAAGTCTTAATTAAAATTATAATAGAACGTGTAAATAATTAATTAACATGTTTTTTTGGCACTGTGATATTTGGGGATCTGTGGCAACCGATGGGAGATCCAGCTCAGTGTTGTAACCTATCAATGATCAATTTCTTTTTGATAGTTTGTGGTTCTTGTTCATGCTTTTATGTCTGTTTATTGAATCGCAATATTTAAAAAGCTTCGGATATAATTACATATTTATGTCTTGGTGGCAAGGGCAGTCCGATTCTTGTTAAGGATTCATTTCATTCAATGTTTTTATGTCCGTGCTGGTTTGGCTTCCCCTCCCTCTTTTCTTCTTTTTGGTTTATTATTATTTTATTTTATTTTATATTATTTTTTTTCAGCATTATTACTGGAGAATTACGTCCAGATTGTACTTGTAGCTCCTCATTCGTGTAAGCCCAAAACAACTTTGTAGCCTGCACCGCAATAATTTCCTTTTTCCTTTCTACATTAAATGGTATACGTCCAAGTCAACATCCTACTAAGTTGAAGATTATTTATTAATCTTAATGAGGAGATAAGATGGTTAAGAAGTAATTTGAATTATTTTATTTTAACTAATCATTATTTAATATAAAATTTTCTTATTTATTTAATTATTTTTTATATTTATCATCATTCTATTTTAGCATTTATCTTCGTGATATGCATTTGATAAATTTAATCTCATTATTTGCCCTCCATTTTTGAGGATTCGAGCTTGTCTTTAAAATTTTGTTCTTGGATAGAAAAATTTTAGGTAATTCTTAACCATCCACAAGATATTTAAATTGGTTTATCATGGACTACGTAAAATATTTTTTTTAATCTTTCTCAAATATTTTTATACGAGCATGATTCATTTTTTCATTCTTAACGTTCGTGAAAGATTTTATAATTAAAATAAAATATCTTCTTATAATATAATATATATTTTATGAAGAGATATAATATCATTATTTAATTAGTAAATAGTATTTATGAAAATTTATTTTCACTGTAAAAAATAAAATTTATATGATTAATCTATGTATCAAAAGTATGATTGAAAATATAGTTTGATAAGAGAAAATTGAGCTTTAATTATAAAATTAATATGCAAAGTAAGTTTAGTAGCATAAAGGATATTATGAAAAAATGAATAAATTTTAGCAACTTATCGGAAAAAGTTATAATGTAAAAGAATATGGGTAATAGATATCAAAGTCATTTTCTTATGTACAAAAAAACATTAGTAAATTATTTTTCCATCTTAGTGTTACCTAGATGACACTTACTCGAAAAAATATGATTTTTCGAGTAATTTTGATACCTTCTAAAGAACGAGACAGAGTTTAAGCAACAAAACTAACTAATATTTAAGGTGTTTTAACAATCTTGTATCTTTGATTCTAGTTCACATCATGCTAGATACAACTAACTTTTAGGAGAAGGTTCTTTCTTCTGCTTGCAGTTAAGTAGATATTATTTTCTCATATTTATATGGTCTTATGTGTTTTCATCATAATGTACACATCATAATGTATTTAATATTTTATCTTTTTTATTAGCTTTTACCATTCAATTTTTTTTTTCAATCAATCTTCTTTGGCCAATTTTTCTCAGCTAATTTTCTTATGATTTTGCCCATTCTTTAGCCATTCTTCCTTGATCAATTTTTATTGGCTTAACTTCCTATACTTTTCTCTGTTCCTCGACCAATCTTCCTCAATCAATTTTCACTGGATTAACTTCCTATGCTTTTCTCTATTTCTCGATCAATCTTTCTATGTTTTTCTCTATTCCTCAACTAATCTTCCTCCACTTTTTTGTATTCCTCGGTTAATCCTCCTTTCTTTTTTTTTCTATTTCACGGTTAAGACTTGTTCAAAGTAATGCCTAATACATCTTTAAAATTTTTCAAAATATGCTAGGTCAGCTAAAATAACCTAGATTGTATAAATTTAATGATTGCTGATTTTGAGTTAGTATTTAGCTTGATTAGCTGAACTTTAGATCAATCATTTCATAGATTAGCTAAATTTTAGGTTGGCTATTTTATTGATTGACTAAATCTTAGGTCGACCATTTCATTGGTTGGCCAAATCTTAGGTCAGCCATTTCATTAGTTAGCCAAATTTTAATTTAGCCTTATGAATTTATATAAGTATTTTACATCAACAATAATATAATTATAAAGAGACGTTGTAACTGAACGAACTTGATCGATAAAATTTTATCTCAAATTGTATATATGATCATATGTCTCTTCTTTAAGAATTTTGATGTCATTATTTTATGATGGTATTAAGAAACTTCCATATATAATAAATATCAAGGAATTTCCACATGAATTTTGATAAAATTCTCTTCATGGAAAAATACTAAGATTATATACAATGTGATATACACGCATATATAAAGGATAGGCATTTTTTATGTATAAAACTAGCTAAGGGGCATTTGAATGAAGTATCTCCATTATTTGATTAGTCCCATCAAAAGGTATATAATAACTTCAATGGTTGATAATTTGTCATTCCTTAGTAGGTGACTTGGATTTGTTAACTAATTAATACAACAATTGCAATAAATCTCAAGGTGAACAAGTTGTCCATCATTGAATAGATGTTTTAGATTGAAATAGTAGGAGTCTGATTTGAATAATCAGATCCTCAAAAGCTTTAAAACCAATGGAATGGTCGATAGTCTCAAATAACTGCAAATTTTTTTAATATATTCAACAAGATCCATAATTTATGTTCAACTGATAGTTATTTATCTACTATATCAGCTTTAAGGGCTAAAATTGAATTTAATCTCATGAATATTTAGATAAAGATATTAATCCTATGGTTACCTGTCCTTGCATTGAATCTAATGATAGAGATTATTTAAGATTTAATAAGGTCCATACAAAAAAGGCTATAACATCTAATAGTTGTAAATTGATTGCAGCTCAATGCCTCCCCAAAAACACACACACACGCACGCACACACACAGAGAGAGAGAGAGAGATTTCTTCACCTGTTGCCAAAGCAGAGGAACTATTACGCCTTGCAGTCATATATAGATGTAACATCACAATTCTATTACAGTAGGAAAATTTTCTCACAATTCTATTATAGTAGAAAAATTTTCTTTTACCATGCTCAAGATTAGCCAACTTTAATATGAGAAAACTTTATTTGCTGATCAAAATAGTTGAGAACAACCCAGCCTGAGAGTACAAGCAAGTTCAAGCGTACAATTATTGAGCTTCACACTGATTGTATAGAGGTTTTTTTTTTTTTTTTTTTTTAATTTAAGCCAAATGTACGTAGGCAAATTTGTTCACCTCAATTTTAATATTTCCATATGTTCTCTTTTAGCCTTACAAAAGTTTATTTCTTAAAATATCGAGTTTTACTTTTTTTTTTTTTTTAAAAAAAATCCACTAAAGCTTATCCTATCGTAGCTTGACATGGATCTAAAATTTCTGTCATGCGGCTAAGCTAACATTTCATGAGCACTGCCTTTCGAATTGGACCTTTTTTTTTGTCAAAAACAAAAGAGAAGGAAAAAAAAAAAAAAATACTGAGAAAGAATCTAATCACTTCTTGTATTACCGGTCTAACATCTTGGTCTCTTTTGACTTAAATCAAAATGTGCATTAAAATTATCTACATAGCGAATAATTGAAAATATTTGGATAAATCCATGTAACAAAGACTAAATCATGAAATCCACTGAATGATATCACTAGAGATCAGAAAGTTTAGTTAATAGTTCACATATTGATTGCAACTGTCATTTCTTGTTGCTTAAAGCTAATAGGACAGAGTAAATAAGTACTAATAACATTAGATACAGCATGCCCACAATTGTGTGAGAGACTAAAAGCGAATTCTATATATATACGAAGCTTGCTTACACTGAAGATTGCAAGCATGATAATTGCTTTCATCCATCCATGATGTTTTAAGAACAAGCAGATTGTTAATTAAGAAGCATGGATGTCAACCAATCAACTAGATTTTTATTTAATGTTTGGACAAGTCCATTTATCTCAAGTTGTGTGGACAATTTGATTTAACGGCCTATTCTTCGAATTTGCTAGATTTGCTTTGCTAGAGATCGTGTGTGTTGCTTTGATAAGTTGGGTCTCCCAAGACTCAACGGGGCAAATCCAACAATTCATGCGATGAATATCCTCTGGCCATTCCAAACCTTTCCAATAAATTGTGCAAAACAGTAGATTGTTCATATTCCTTTCGAGGGTTACACAAACCAAAGAGCATACAAGAGAATAAAAGAAAACCTGGAGCTTTTATAACTGAACAACCTGTAGCTGGTGCAACTGTGCACGCCAGATGAGATGCTATTCTGAAACAACTCACTCATAATTTTAGAACAGAAACAAAAGATCGCCTCATCTTTGATAGATCAAAAAAGAAAAAAGAAAGCAAAAAACAATGGGCAATTAAAGGTCACATTGTACATGAAATCCATAAAGCGAGCTTTTTGCCTGCAACCAACCCCACATAAATTTTCCCAAGTTCCTTGTTTAAGATGCAAAAAAATTTTACAAATGCCAAGTTACATCAAGGTCTAACCAAAGATCACAAAAAAAAGGTCAACATTGCTTTGCTGTAACACAATGTCGCTAATTGTATATGCTAATTCTCTCACCTGGATGGATTTCAAAGTCATCGTTTCACATGAGAATACATTAGGCCAAGATGAGAAGTTAGCCTGTACATAAACGTAGAATATTTGAAGCAAGGCAACAGAACAAAGTTGAAGATTGCAAGTTCCATTTAAGGCACTCCAATTCAACTAAACCCTGCATAAATCAAGCTCCTTGAGAGTCCAAGCTAAGATCCCTCCATATTAAAAAGATTGTAGAAGGGTTAACACCAATAAAAATGGTCTGGCCTTTACCAAAATAAATAAGGCCTGGCAGTGTAACTAAAGCCTTAATATTAGGCCTATTGGACAATGGTCACTGCCAGTGACATCTGGAAGAATATAGGAGTCATAAACTTTATCCACTATGGACTCTGAGACAAGAAAATAATCAAGTCGCCACCCTGAAACATTAACAATGAGATTAAAAATAAAAGAGATGAAATTCAATAATGCATGTCTTAAGGAATATCAGCTCAAAATCAATGGCACAATATTATAAAACACCTTGCCAAATCTAAGAAGCCAAAACAAGCAGACTTCAGTATTTCCTTTTGGTATATATGGTCAGTTAAACATAAATAGTTCCAGATCACATTCACATTTTTTGCCAAACATATAAATTTATAGCAGGAAGCTAAACTTCAGGAACAGCAATCAATCAAATGACCATTCAAAGGGGGAAAGGAAACAAAAGAAAACCATAACTAGGAAAACATGATTAAAAGTTTTTCATTTGCTACCCAGTAAACATTTTATAAAAGAGACCTATGAACAAACTAAAAGCATGGACTTCTGCAGATGGCAGTATCCCATGCTTTTGCAGTAGTGCCTTTGTTCATCTTCTTTGGGATATATACGGGGAGCCTTAACAAATGAAACTAAACAAGCATGCTTTCTCTTTACCAAGAATTTATGTCTTTCAAACAAACAAAAAGAAAGCCTTAAAATCCCAAACGGGTTGGGGTCAGCCACACGAATTCTTTTTCTTCATTTTTACTTTGTTTTGAGTCATTTTCAGTGAGATGCAAAAATTTTCAATCTTTTTTTATCACTTCTTCCAATGTAATTTTTGATCTATCTCTACCTCTTTTCCTTTTATCTGTATCAAATCATTCGTTCATACTATTGGTCTATGCTACAAATATTTAAACCATCTAACTCGTTCTTCCTTCAATTTATCCTCAATTGGTGCTACCTCTATTTTTTACAAATGATTTTAATTTTTATTTTATCTTTTTTTGTATTACCACATATCTATTTCAATATTTTTTACCTAATACGAGTATAATATGTGATATTTTAATCTTTGCCTAGTCTTATTTGCCAACAAGTATTGATTAGATCTCAATAGAGATAAACAATATAGGAAGATCAAAAATCCATGATAACTTCAGAAGAAAATCAGATAACTAATTACCTTGTAAGGTTTAAAAATCAGATTTCAGCAATCAATAATCAACAATAACAACCAGCTTTCTCCAATGCACAATAGGAATGATTGATAAAGATAATCCAAAATCGATTATGATAAGGAATGATCAAGCAGTTTTTGTTCCGGATTTTATATCGGCTACTTGTTCTCAATATATTGTCCATTAGCTAGACAATTGATGAGGAATCTCATCAGTTGTCATGCTTCAGGTCGCCTGTTCACCACTTTTTTTCTCCTTAACCAATTATCTAGTGGGATCCAGGCCAGAACTTTAACCAGCTAGCAGAAAAGAAATCAGGTTTCCACCTAGTGATGGTTAACTGAAATATCAAATCATAACAATTTTGAAAAGCATAAAGAATTTAAGAGATTTCTTAATTTCTAGTTGACGATCTTTAATGTTATTTCATTTATTCATGAATTCTAAAACATTTCTGTTTCTCAGTCAGTCAGGACAAAATTAACCAAAATATTTAAGCTTATATTGATTGAAATGCAATCTAAAATTGCATATCTTAAGAAAAACTTCTGTCAATTCCAAACAAACAGATAATCTTATACAAATTTCACTAGAAAGAAATTCAGTCTACAAAATTTCACAAGAATGAATTTGTGAACGAATTTGTGACAAAACTGGAATAGAATAAAGAAAACGATAAACTTGGACGGAGACTGTGTCAGATTTTAAGTCTATCAGCAATATTTAGACTAATGCATTATTGGTTAAGAGCCTCCAAGGCACAAATTGAAAATTAACCAATCATTACAGGAAATGAAATACCTTTGTTGGTCTTGCGTCCACCATGCCTATAACCCCAATAGGTATAAGCCACTACACCAGGATGCTGTCTTCTAAAGGTATCCACAAAGCCTCTCGACAAAAAGTTTGACTCAAAAGATTGTCTTTCTTCATCCGTAAATCCAGCACTTCTGCGATTTCCCTTGAATAAAATGTTACAAATAGATAGTATCATTAGGTAGGTCCACAACAAATCATAATTTCAGCAATCAATGCTGTATTGAGAAAATTATAATTTTGAAAAGAAACTTATCTGACTTCCCTAAAGATAAGATAATACAACCATAAAGGTAAAGAGTTCATCATCAGCAGTCAGCAAAATCAATCCATAAGTAACCATTTACAATTGTTCATATAAAGATTTTTTTCTGACACTTCATGTCATGCATGAGTATTATGGATAACAATGGTACTTATGAATAATAATAATAATTATAATAGCAAGTCATTAGTGTGAAAATCCAACTTAAGGCTGAGATTAATTTCTGACTTGGCTGATAACTTTATCTGCATCCCTATTGTTTTGATGCCACCTATAATTTAAGCTCATAGAACCAACATTTTGATGCATAATGGATGAACATTGAAAGCTAACTATTAACTAAGGACTATTTAGGAACTGGATTTGAATCCAGAAATGGTTGATCTGAGTCCAATTAATTAATCAAAAAGATTTGATCTGGTCTAATCCAAATAACCTGACAGATTGATCAAATATCAACCCTATCAGACTGCATTAAAATCAGATATTTGACTTGATGGATCCAACCCAATAAAATGAGAAAGAAATATAAGGAACAAGGCTGCTTGGTTTGGCTCCTCTGACACCCACAGCATCAAAGTTGGAAGCTCCGGACCATCAGCTAGTGTCTTTAGCCCTACCAGGGCAAACTTGGATGACTACCTCTGCTCTGGATCCTCATCCATCACACTATTGAGTAGATAAAGTTGTTTCGAGACCTTATCTGCAGCCGCCAAGATGACTATATGCATTGATGATTTAGTCTTGTAATAAATGCTTCAATATAATATCTTTGATGGTTGGATCTTGATTAAAAAACTTAATTGGTGGCATGCTGATATCCGATAAGCATCATGCTGATTTGAGACCTTCAAAACAGTTGCCAAGATAACCATCATGCAGCTATTGGTCATTATGGTCAAGGTTCACCAGTAAAAAACTATATGAGCTTAAAACATTGCAACTCTTTGCATTGATCTTAAAAGGTCTTTATGTAGTTTCTTCTAAACTTCTCCCAAATACCTCACGTGTATGTCATCTTCATCAAGTCATCTTGAACAAACCTATTTTATTCAATCAGGCAATTATGGAAGATGATTTAATGTAGTGTGAGTATCATTCCATCATGCAGTTTCATGCCTCTCCTCTCGGCCAAACAATTCTGAAGATAGCAAAATTATCTAAGAATTCTTTTAGTTGGATTAAATAAGCCAAGGAGCATTTGTGGAGATGACATGAAATATTTCTATTATTTATGTTTTTTATGATATTCATCCAGGTACATCAAAAATATGATATTCCATGCTCACTTGACTAATAGCAAATTGCACCTGTACCTATTAGGTTTTCTAAGACTTAATATTAGTTTCTGAAGTTCATGTATACTGTTAGCTTGCTATCATTCTGGACAATTTCACCATATTGCTGAACTCTATACGCTTTACCATCATCTACGTGCCATTACCATTTAAAATTAGTATCCCATCTATTTAACGTAGTAAACCTGTATCTATCATAGGAAGAGACCTGCATATGATTTGCTTGGGCATGTGATTCCTTTGATCTTTTCAACTCAGTAAATGCTTCATTTGGATTAAGAAAATAACTTCGTTAATGTTTCCGCCCTTTTTCTTCTGATCTTTTCAACTCAGTAAATGCCTCATTTGGATTAAGAAAATAACCTCTTTAATGTTTCCCCCCTGTTTCTTCTATTTCTTCTTCTTTAAGTTTGAGAAAAAGCTAATCTCCTTCATGTTTAGGAGAAGAAAAAGGAACTTCATGATTTTTGGTACTAATATTTCCATCATGGTGGAGATTGCTTGAGAAAGAACGACAGAAACAATAGAGTCAAAAAAAGAAATGCTTGAAATTTTGAACTGGAATAGTCACTGAACCAATGTGGTTCTACAATTCTATGAAGAAGCACCAGGTCACTACATTCTCTAGCTTCTAAGGGGAAGGAGGTCCAAAAGAGTAAGTTTTTATGGTGGTCATCCATGTTTGACATTGGAAGCCAACAGGACAAGGGAATGAGATATATAAAATAGTGAGTCTCATAGCATAAACTTAGCATTCTATAGATCATCATGAAACATTTAACAGCATAGTAGATAGAACCACTATTAAAGTTAGGAATCAAGGTTGCTGAACCAATGAATTCCTTACCGCAGGATTAAATATATCAATCTCTTGATGAGCACAGTTCAGGTCGCCAGTTAAAATCACAGGCTTAAATTTTTCCAAGTCCTGCAAGGAAAATGACAGAATTATTAGCACATACTAAACATTCTGCTTCTTAAGTAGAATTGAGTTAATTTCTATTGACTTTACATAACATTGTTTTATGGAGGTCATATACGATTTCAAATTTCAGATGCCTTGACATAGCAGCTTACACAGTATACAGATTCCCCAAATAAATAGAGGTGCACACACTAAAAAGCCAAGAATTTTGCATGAAACAGCAGCTATGATCTAGGAAATCAAACCTAAAATGTATATTGTGATGCATGATACATATGACACTGTTGACTTGAAACAATATAAATAAATATCTTGAAGGTCATCTATCAAATAGATTAACTCAGTTCTGACTAGTACATTATTGTATTTGGAGAAGTTTATATCTAAGATGCATTCATAAAAACAGCACATAAGATACATATGCATCAAGGCAATATAAGTGGAGCTCATATTTCCAGACTCCAACCTTTGTAACCATTGTCTTTATGAAATTTGTCATTTATAGTATAGTATTTGGGGAAGTTTATACATAAGATGCATGCATACTCACTGATTTGTTATAAAAAAGAATAAAATATACATAAAGGAATCATCATTTACAATGCATGGTGCACCTTAAAGGTTGAGAATTTTTTATATTCATAGCAATAAAGCTCATTCTAAAATATTATTTCGGGAAGAGATTACTTTTTTTTCTAAGTGCACCTTCATATATCTTCTGAATGTCCACTGACACATCTATAAATCTTTCCTTGCCAACGAATATTGGATCGGTATGACAAGGTATGGTAAGTATTTTGCAAAAACTGTTGAGTCATAGAGGTAAGCAAGTTCTAGAACAGCTCAAGAATTACACAATTTGGTGCACAAACAAAGAAGATATATCCTTTCTAGTTTCTACAAAGTCTGGCACAGGTATCCAAAATTATGATCTTGCAGCTAACACTGCTCTTTGTAACACTAAGTCCCAGAGAAATTTAGTATTTTCTGAGTTTTGCAGATGCTTTAGAACTTATCGCTATCAAAAGCATTTACACTGGTATCAATGCCTGGGTCATATAAAAAATTTTCAGATCGTAGTCAGACCCTAAAGCTTGGAACAATTTGTAAGACTAGTTGTTATTTCCAAAAGCCTTATAACCAACATGACAATGGCATTTTGTCAATGTTAAGATATGTTTTCCTCTTAGGATCTTTGTAAATACCTTGTACTAAGTCATATAGAGTATATTGAGTGTTGTACTTTTATTACGGAGTGAGTACTAAACAAATGAGTTACTGGAGATAATTGCAGGCCTCAAGAGCACACTTACTTTCATGTAATTGCTAAGAGATGGGTCCCATTCGCTAACCCTGTAGGTCTAACACCAAGACAGTGTGAAGACAGGTTAAGTCTTTATAGAAATATTACAATGATAACCAAATAGAAATAACTGGATGACAAAAACAAAACAAATTGAAAAAGATTGAAAAGAATCTACTTACCAATCTTCTTAAGCCATCACCAGAATTAGGCACATATCCACTAATCAAGTAGAATGAATCAAACTCCACTGTAACAAGCCTCCCTTCACCATCATGATCCGGTATGCCAAGTCCATACTTCACTGAGATGGGCTTTATCTGCTTGTATCAAAAGAAGAAAGAGTGATTTTTCCCCCAAAAACATGTTAAGATAAGGCCAGGTTTGCATTCACAACATGATAAAAGAGGTCTCATATTCTACCAAATAGGGGAAAAAATTGTACGATCAATTAAGATGCAAAAATGGACCTAAATTGTTACGAACTTTATTTAGAGGTAGTTTAGGATTACAGCTGAGTTGCATCAAGCTCAAATGAGAAGGATTGCTAGAGGGTCTAATTTTACCAGGGCAGGTAGAGATGCGAATGGTAATGATAGGATTTGATCTCGACCTGTGTGAATCATAAATTTGGAGGCTTGGCTATCCTTGGCTACCAGACATCATAACTTTTCTACCACTATAAAAAGATATTCGAAAACATCATCCATCAGTTCTTGGAGAAAATGGTGCACTTGTGATTACTTGAGGAAACTAGCTTTGTAAGGCAAACGTTTCGCTTATCTATGCCTTGATGTTATTTGTCATCTTTTGCACTTTAATTTTCTTCTGCTTAAGAGAGGAGATTAACGAAGAAGAGAATAGATTAGTTTTAAACTTCCATTACAATTTTGGATCCTTCTAAAATTCTAGGGTGACTTTTATTATTGTACATTTTGTATCCTATTTTGAGAAGGGTTCATGCATACAGCCTTTACAACATTGGTTTGGGGATGTCTTCAACTTATTAGGATGTGATTTCAAAAGTAGACATGATTTTATGTGGGGTTGCATTAGAATTTGAAATTTGTCATATAGGAAACATTTTGGGCATCCTTAGTGGGGTGAATTTGGACCTCCTTGTACACTCCCGATCAATGTAGCCTCAACACAGGATCGCGTACATGTAGGAGACTGTTATGGTAATGGTATTCATACCATACTAAACTATACCAGTAAACTAAATATATATATATTTCTACATTTTAAAGGTTTTTGAGACTCCTTTATTTAGTTTTGAGTGGAAAATAGCATTTTGTGAGTTCATTTTTGATGTTCAAATGTACTGTATTTTAGATACAAAATTTTAGAATGATTTTTCCCCTTTTTTTATTTTTTCCAATTTATGTAATCCAGCAAAAAATAATTAGGAAGAAAGAAATACCTGAATCAAACCTCACCTTTCTACTCTCCCTCTCTTTCTTTTCTCTTCCTCCTATCTTTCTCCTCTTTTATCTTAAAACAGAGGAACAAAAGGGTGTCCAGCTCTTTTTCCCTCAATAATGGAGGACTTGAATCGATTATGGGGCCCTTACCAGGCTAAACCGCTTGGAATTGGTCGGTACAGTACAATACTTACCAAACTGGACAGTCTAGTTCGGTATGGCATATCATGGACATTGATTGAACTCAAATTGGTAAGCGAAAGAGGGATGGGGAGGTATTTAAGTATAAAAGAAGAACATGACCAGCTTGTCTTCTAGGACTATTACTAGTTGTATTGAGGATTGCTTTGTTTACAGAATACCTAGAAAAAAAATTTATTTGATTCTTTCCTTTCTCTTCTATATCATTTCCTCTTTATCATCCTCTTCTTTCTCTTTTCTCTTTCTTCTCTCTATTTTCTCTATATTTCATTTATTTTCTTCTTACCAGTTGCTCTCTCTGCTCTATACATATGGCAACATTCCTGTGATCACCATTCATATGACTGAAATTAAAGTGATAAAACTTGTAATTCCCTAGAGGCCTATAGCTGGGGCTCACCTTTATTATCATCTTTTTATTAATTAAATACACAATATATAAATTATGTATTGAATTCTTGTCCCAAAACCTTAATTACTACTTGGAATTCATCTTCTGGTCAATATCAGAACCTCTCTAAATGCCTCAAAGCCTCTAGATTAATCTTTATAATGTCCACATCCATGCTTTGAAACCGAAGCCAGAACTACAAACCTCGCATATGTCCTTTGATCCACAAAATTGCCCACTCCTATCCTGTTCTAAGAACAGAGAGTAGTCAACTTATACCTTGGTGTAAAACATCTCTTATTGGTCCTATGTCAAAGATTCTTCTTTTGTTTTCTCTATTTGTTTAATAAATTTGCATATTAGCAAATAAACAAACATAACAATGAGAGTTACAACTTTCCATTTCTTCTCTTCAAATATTCTCCTCAATTACAAATAATTCCTGTTAAAGCTTTCAAACTCTAAACATAATCAATAAGCTTTATCTGGTATACCTTGTTCCAGATGTATGTTTGTGCATATGTTTCCGCTACATATTGATGGCTAATATTTGAGGTTGGTTATTAATAGGTTAATATACGTAATATAAAAAGAATAAGAGCTATGCTGCTACAGAACTGCCAAAGTGGGTACTTTATCTGTTTTCCAATCATATAAAGTGTATAGATCCATTGTTCTTGTAAATATGAGAGAATATGGAGATCTCACAATTATCACAATGAGATTTCCATTAAATTGACGCCTATGCTGATATGGGACCTCACATGTATTGCCTATATATATTTTGAACACTAATGCCCAAATTCATGGAAGCACAAAAAGACGAGAGCAGGGCTCTTAAAGTCAGTTCAAAATATAATTAAGCAATCCCTGACCATGATATATGAATACAAGATGATAACATACCATTCTTACTTATGAGGCAACACAGCCAAATCTCTCTTAATCAACAAAACCAGTGATGCCCATGAACTTCAGCAATAACACAAACCAATGCTCAATACTGTCCTCTAAAGGAACCAGTGTTATGCAGACAAAGGCACAAGCATCAAGTGTCCAAGCGTCCTAAAGAATCCAACACAACGTCAAAGTCTCAAACAAGAGGGAAGAAAACACAGAATGAGAGATGAAGAGAGGAGCTTTGGGATGCAGAGAAATGCCCAAACAAGAGAGATGGTAAGAAGGAAGCTGCGCATCGTCCTAACCTCTATCACTCCCCTCTTTTTTAAAACTCTCTCTAATTATTTCCTTCCAATCTTTTCCTTTTCCATTCCTTTTCCCTTTATTGGCTAACATGACGAGTGGGTACCATATCAATATCTAAAGCTAGAGATAGGCAAAACCTTTTATTTCCTTTATTTTCATCATCTACGTAGGTAAGGCATATGTTATTTACCTTCCCCCATTAGTTACGCTAGGACATCTTTTCATAGGAGCAAGACACAAAACTGGTTGGGTTAGAAACACAACAAGACACACGATTGACCAACTATGCCATGACCATGGCATACTCCACTTATATAAATAACTTTTCAACCCCATCAAAACATAACAAGAAACCTACATTTTGCCATATCAAGGTAAGACCGAATCAAACCCAATAAACCAAAAGCCTTTCATGACAATAAATATTGCAGTAAAACCAACATACTTCTACTTTTTTCAAGAATCTTAGTGCTGTTAGCACAAGACATGCCAGACATTGTTTTGTGTCATGTGATGCTGAAACAAAAATGGGACTTCAAAGCCCTTTTTCAGTTAGAAAATCAAGAATAATAGTTACTTGAACGATAGAACATCTAATACTGAGACTTACAGCAGAACTTGAAATCACGATTTTTTTGCACATTAAGCAAATTATTTTTGCATACTTAATTGGTGTTTTGTAATTTGATAAATATTGTTGTTTTGTAATTTGATAAACAACAATCTGACATTGTTCACATTTTAATCGCAAGTCATCTCATTTTGAGCACTTGCATTGTTCTCATTTTTTTTCCTAGGCCAAATAATTCTTCAAACTACTCTAGGTAAAATAATGAACAAAGAAGCATTAACTATTCATAATATATTCACAGATTGTATGATTTATTCCTGAATTTTGTCACAACTAATTCAAGAGGCCTTTGTGAATTACAAATTGATGACACTATAATGTTTCCATTGGCGGTTTAGTTCTCCCATCATTATCTTAGCCAGGCTTGTTTTCACAATTTCAATAATCTTATGTTCTTTATTTTCATTTGTTATTGACTTATAATTATCCAAGACCTTTCCAAACTTACGGCAAACTTTCTTCATTTTCTCCCAAAATCGGGATCTTTACCTCTAGCCCGGTTGCTCTTGAGCTTGTGATGGTTCTTGCATAACCAAATTTAGAAGCTGGTAGCATTTCAAAAGTAGAAATCATCTAACTATTTATCCTCCTTGCACAAGGTTAAACTTACTTCAGCTAGCTATTTTGTGGAAAAAGTACATTAAGGATACGAGGTTATTTGGATTATGAAAGCAATTCCTGAGGTTAAGGGCTTTTTTTGGAAGGTTGGTCATCCCATCAATGGGATATTCCTATATGGGCAGGAGTTGCAACATAATGGATGAAAAAGGAGAAAGAACTCAGATGAAATGATAGAGGCCATTGCTCCCCAAGCTCAAGTTATAGGAGAGCAATTGCAAGTCCACAGATTCTAATAGTCTCCCCAACATTTTCATCCTAATGCATCCTTCCTATTCATCTCTTCATACTTCATAAGAGTGAGAAACAAGGTTTGCCATCTCGATACCACACCCTATATCAGTGCCATATTGGTACAGTACCGGTAAGTCCGATACATGGGTCGATTCAGCATACTGAGAGTCCGAGACTCAGCACTGAATCTCAGTTCAATACCATTACGATTCCTAATACAGGATAGTATACACTGAGATAGCATACCATAGTGCGAAAGATTATGCATATAAGTCAAGTGGCCATCCAAATAAGCCCTAAACATCTTATATGGAAAGTGATAGGAAAAAGTACTATTTTTAACATTATGGCATGAGATCAAAGAGAATCAAAAATATTGTCACCCAGTAAATAATCCAAAGATCCTCCAATCCTTTGAAGTATGGCTAGACAAAAAGAAACTAAGGTCAATTTATCTCATAGACTTTAGACATTCATGCTTGTGTTGGAACTTTGGGAATGCCCGACATTGCAAAAGTTTTTGAGAGGAAGGCAAGGTCAACTAAATAGCTAACCTATCTAGAATGCATATTTCAGCACAGTCGAGTCTTTGATTATGTAGTTTAGATATATAATTTCATGTAACCATCTTGCTAGGTGTCCTGGGTCCTAAGTTGAAGAAGCTGCAATGCTCACAGCTCCTAGAGAAGCCAAGGGCATAATAAATAACTCATACTCCTTACCACTAACAATCATACAATGGTGAAGGTGCAGTTTTTAAATGATTTAGTTAATCAAATAGCTAAGTCTCATAAATGCTACAAAGAATTCCTGTATCTCCAGTTTTATACAGACTTTAAAATTCAAATCAGTTAGCACTTCTTAAACAAACTAGGTGATGGCCGTTGACTGAGTAGAGGACATAAAGTCTTTACCACCATGGAAAATAGAACAAAACCAACCCACCCTCTCAAAATAAATGTCAGCTCCATTAAATTCAAAAGGTGTGCATTACTAACAACATAGACAAACAAATTGCAACTCTATCCCTCCCTTTCCTTTGTTAAGCTGTCACTTACGAGTTACATCCACAACTATAGAGCAGCAAATTATGACGCTACTGTGTGGCATGGAGAAGACAAAATTGGCAAGGGATTCTGTTATACCAAACAGAAGTCAATGTACAAGGAGGATGTACATTGAATTGGCCTACCCGTGATATAATGGCAGTGCCAGAGTAGCCAAGTTTTGAAACACTGCATGTCCAGAAGCTGTTATCATAGCCCTCGATCAGACGCTCCTTGATCTCTTCTACATCCTTCTCCTGTCCAACTTTACTAGTCAATCAAGTTAGTCTGAGAAGAGGCAAGCTTATAAAGTGAAACAGAAAAAATTTTCCATTCCAAGATAGATTAGAATACATACATATACACATATAGATACAAATATGCATGTATGTCTATTAAATATTTATGTACATACATAAATAAGCATATCTATTTATGTACACATAATATAGATACACAAACATGCATACATATGGAGAGAGAATTGGCTGGATGTACGTCACACCTGATATATTCTATTAGAATCTTTCTGAACATAAGACTTTTCTTGTTATGCAGAACAATGAGACTGCTATGTAGTAAGAAAGGGATTTATCTTTAAAAAAGAAAATAAACATTTTTGCCTGTATTTTTGTCTCTTGCAAGCATAGCACATCAAAGTCTTCCTTTTGTGCCAATTGAAGTGCAGAGAAACTCTCCAACTTGAGTAAAGCTCTCAAGCCATTTACATTCCAAGACATAAGCTTCACAAAGTTTGCATCTCTAGTAAGAGGAGAAGGCCTCATTGTCTTTGGATTATATGGAATCCACCCAGCCTGTGGCTTCTTATGGGCAAGAAAAGTCCAAGGTTCAGCATGGTTCACGGAGAGAGCAACTTGATCCATGACTCCTTTATTGCTTTCAATGGTTGAGGAATCTTCATTGCTTGACCGGGACCGTTTTGTATCTACAATCACCAATTCACAGAATGGACCTTTTGGACAATGCTTCTAAAAGTAAGAAGAAGAAGATCAAGAAAGCATACCTCGAACTTGTTTCGTTTTGACAGACAACTTTTTCTTTGTTACTACAGTACTGGAACAATCCTCAACATTAGTGCTCCCTACAGAATGTTGTTTCCTTCTACTGTTTTCTTTGCTTTCAGTAATTTCTGAGACAGTGGTCGTATTTTGAGCATCCTCTTCAATGGGCAAAGATTTGGCCTTTCTTTTTGAGAGTAAACTTTCAGACTGTACAGGATTAGCTGCTGGCATAATATCACTGCCTGCTGAAATGGAATTTGACCCTGCACTAGCTGCAAACTTTAATTTTTAAGAGAAATGCCATGTCTCGTGCAGACGCTACTGAACAGCTCACATGCATGAATCAAGACAATAAATTACCATTTTCCACTGTCAGTGAGTAATCCTTCAGGGCTGATATCAGATCCTTCTTACTGCCTTTTCCAGGGATTCCTATATTCCTTAATAGTTGGAAAGAAAAACAACAGCGACAACATTAACAATTAGAAACAGATTAAACTACTGCAATATAACAACAAAACAATGGAAAAGTTATACTTTGTTAATCTCCTGAGTTCTTTTACAGTCATAGAATCAAGTATACTTGGATCACTTCTGATAGTCTCAAGTCCTACATAACTGTCTGTAACATCCTCCTGTAATCCCAAACAACTGTTATCAAACTTGTTCATAAAAAGAAAGAAAGAAAGAAAGAAAATTAAAAAGAAAAAAGAAACACTATGCAATTCATGAATTGGAGTTGCTTTATCAATCCAACAACCTCTACAATACTCTTTTCAGATTGCCTGGTGCAACCCACAGATCCCTCAAGTTTTTTATCTTTCCGGGGGTCAGCAGTGGTAGAAACTGCCGCTGATATCTTTGAATGACGCATTTCAGATCCAATCCCTTTCAAATTCAAGAATAGCAATTCTCCAATCCTCAATTTCCTTGGTGGCAATGCACTACTAAAAACACCAATTTGAAAAATAAGAGGTCCTTGCTATCATCCAAATATTAAAACTTTATTAGCCATTTGCATAACAAAAAAATGGTATCAAAACGAAAAAGAGACTAAATAGCAATAAATAAATAAATATAAAGCAAACTGGAGCAAACCAACTGAGACTGAGATGACGAGAAAAAAAGTATATGTTTTTCTTCTTTATTTGCTAATTATCAATTCCAAATAAATTTGCATCGAGACCAAACGAAAGAGATTGATGGACTAAAGGCTAAAGCTATAAGTCAGAATAAAATAGAACGTAACGAGGCATCCCAAAGAGAAATAAATGGGCAACTACAATCTAATATCAACAACAAAACATTGAACGAGTTTTCCACAAAGCTATATCATACGGTTGATCACCAATGTCCAGAGGCAGGCTCACAGCGATAGGATGCGGGAACCTTTAGAGTGATAGGAGTCGGTAGCGAGCAAAGGAGACAACCCTTTGTGCGGAAACCCCAATCCTGTGACCCTAACCCTAACCCTAACCCCAAGAGGGCAGTAGCGTTGGAGAATGGTTTAGAGAGGGGGGCGTCGTACGTTAGGAAAATGGACGGGGCGCGGATCACCGGCATCGCCAGTAAATGCCCCAGCCAGAGATGGCCGCAAAGCGATTCGTTTCTGAGCCACCCGGCGCGAAAAGAGATAGCTGGGCCGGACGAGCATCGGCAGCACCGTATGGACTCGCGGTGCGACGGACGGTCCTCCTCTTCAGCCTAGCGGCCTAGCCTATCTTACGGACGGTGAAATCAAAATAAGCTTGCGATCCCTGGCCCAATATATATATATATATATATATATAGACACACACACACACACAAGTGCATGCATGTAAGGCCTCCCTCGATCGGAGCTAGCCTGCTCCAAGTTGACCCATTTCGAGGGCTAGACTAACAAAAATATCACCATTCAAAGATGGGAGTGAACATGGAGTGGCCGCTTATGGTTATGCCAACGAGGGGACCCGTCTTCCCAGTGTTCCTCCGTGGGCTTCTTCTCAATCAAACCCCTACTTTTTTTTCCCTTTCCTGGTCAAATTTCTGATGATCAACGCTGAAACCATCTAGTCCTTTGTTTCTCGCTATCACCATGGTTCTCCTCCTAAGGTAGTAGAAATAATTTATGATGGTTACTTTGTTTTAATTCAACTTTTTTCTATATTCCACCTTCTGGTCGCCATTTTGAACTAACTATTTTTTACTTAATTTTTCAAAGCTATCCAATGTAAGAATTGCCAACCTATTTTATTCTTCTTCTTGCAAGTTCTTTTCAATACATTTTTCATTATATTTTGAATGAAATAATTTATAATTTTTAGTATTTTCTTAATATAAAATTATATTGGATAGGTAATCAAGACTCTCAGCCGAATTACTAGGAAAAATTAAAAAAAAAAAATTCTATCTAGCTATTGAAAAAAATAAAGATAAATAATAATCTAATACGTGATAGTTTATCATAAATATGAGACAAAGAGTTATTTCTTGGTGTTTTCTAAACTTACCATAAAATAATGTCACAAGTTCTATAACACTTATCAATTTATCTTACATGTAGGGTAAAGTATTATTTCTCTTTATTTTTAAAAATGCCACTAAGATAATATCATGAATTCTGATAATTTATCATACATATGAGTCAAAAATGTTATTTCCAGACATTATTTAAAAATACTACTTAAATAATCTCATGAATTCAATGATTTCTAGGAATTTATCTTATGAATTCTATGATTTCTAGGAATTTATGTTAAATGTAGGGCAAAGTATTTTTTTGATAGCATTTTTTTAAAAAAAATGCTACTAAAATAATATCGCAAATTTTATATTTTTGTGCAATGGTCAAGTCTTGTAACCTTGAAATTAAAATAATGTGGTGTTCTGGCTTATCACAAAAATATATGTAGCTATAATTTATGACCATGACATGGCGTAATCGTAACAAGATAACATGCAAACTTAAAATAATGATTAAAGATGATGATATGATAACCATGATGACATGTAAATTCTAACAAATGAAGATATGAAAATTGAAAACAGGAATATTATATTAAATGAAGTAATATAGAAAATATGTTTAAAAATACTTCAAAGATTGTAAGCATTCTAAAGAAAAGAAAAATGACAATTATGAGATGCTATATGCTTTTAAAAGTTTTAAAAGGATTAATCTTCTAAATTATAAATTTATAATTAGTCTTATTTACTGAACGTGGATTCATTAATTATTTTTGTTGTTTTTCAGAGCCCATAAAATAAAGAGGGACTTGGGTAGAAAGCAGTATCTGTCAGCTTGTTCTAATTATATTAAGAGTCATTTAGATTTACTAGTTGCTAGAATACTTATTTTTTTTATATTATTTAAGTTGTAATAAAAATTTTATTTTATTTTTTTATAAATGTAAGTTTTTAATCTCTTAAATGAATTTCTATTATTGAACGCCTTGTATATGTTTAGCGTGTGATACTCTGTTAGCATTCAAAGCCACAAATATCTTTAGACAGGAGAATCAATTGCAGATCGGTTAGTGAATCAAGGCTCAGATGATGGCACTTACTTTGATGCAGAAGCTATCCTGCCTCCGTTTTCCTGTCTGTTAGCTGCTGATATTTTGGCCTATGGAGCCTCTTTACCTCATCCGTAATTTTCTTTTCATTTTGGCCCTGCTCCCTTGTACCAAGGGAAAAATGTTCGTCAACTTGACTTTTTGTGTAAGTGCTAACATCGGAACAAAATTACTCAAACTGGTATTTTCCTTTACTCCTCCTGGATTAACATGCTTCACGCTGTCAGGCAGAAGATATGATAGTTACAAGCCGAGGGTTTCAAGTCTTCATGTGTTGTTGGTTACTAAAATTTTTCCTGCTGATAAAAGTAACAATTCCACAACCATCCCAATGATTCATGCCTTGAAGGATTCAGAAGAGACATAAACATTCTGTAAAAGCTGTCTTAGGTGGATTAAAATGCTGAAAATGTAACAAATGTTGTATGATTGGTTTCTAGATCTTGAAGAGAATGACTATTAATTCTTATTAATTATTCCTGCATAAATAAAACTGTTATGGCTTTCATTAAGCCAATATGCTCAGAATAATAAAATAAAGAGGACAGCCGAATGCACAAGGCTCATGCTATTGTAGGATCTGACCTTATTCTCATACATACATACATACACACATGCATACATACATACATACATGCATACATGCATACATACATACATACATACATACATGCATGCATGCATGCATACATACATACATACATACATACATATATATATATATATATATATATATATATATATATATATATATAAGTTATTTTTGTATTTCGAAATCATGACATCCAAATCACAATGTAGCAACCTTGCTAATGCATCATCAAAGCTCACCCTTACATCAAAATGAAAACTCAGATAACAGAATAAGCAAAACTGCTTCCATGTTCAACTTGGGATTCCAACAGAAGGAATGTTAAGTTACATTCATCAACTTGTCAAGAATATGCAAAAAGAGGGGACAACTGGAACAAATTCCATGATTTAGGAGGGCTTATAGTATTTGGGTGGAACAAACGGCATCTTTGTCACCACTGCATCATAGGATTTTCCACGGATGATAATCTTAACCTCAGTCCCAGGCTTGTGGAGACCAGATTTCACATAACCCATTGCGATGTTCTTTTTTAAACATGGGCTAAATCCACCACTGGTCACCTCCCCTATGTTCTCCCCAGTACTGTTCAAAATCTCACTGTGGCTCCTTGGGGGTGGACCTGATGAGAAGAAACCGGCACGCCTAACAAGTGGGCCCTCCTCAAGCTGCTTGAGGATTACATCTGCACCCAGGAATCCACCTTCTGCTCTTCTTCTCTTACCAATTGCCCATGTGAGGCCAGCCTCAACTGGGGTGACATGTTGCTCCATATCATTACCATACAAACAAAGGCTAGCTTCAAGACGGAGACTGTCACGAGCTCCTAATCCTGTCAGCCTCACCTTCCCTTCAGACTTTTCCAAGATTGCTTTGGCAAGATCTACAGCATGCTCTGAGGGAACAGAGATTTCAAAGCCATCTTCACCTGTGTACCTGAATTTAGGTAGGCGAAGTTAGCTGCTACCCACTAGTCATGAACTAGGATGACAAAGAAGCTTCTGAAGTTTGGCTTAAGAAAAGGTCCTTTTTGATATTAATATTAGTTGCCAACAGTTGGTAGCTCAACTGGTTGGCGCCTACCTCTCCAAGTGAGTAGTCTTAAGTTACTGGTGGTGAATAACCACCTTATTGTCAAAAAGATATCAAGGTTTAACTATTTGAAAAGAAAAGAAGGCTAAGAGATATAATTCTGTATGTCCTGTTAAAATATTCTTGGAAGCTAACAGAAATTTTGACAAAGGGAACAGAGATTTCAAAGCCATCTTCATAAATGTACCTGAAGTTAAGGAAAATCAAGAAGTTTGCTACATTCTACCTCACTGGTCATAAACTGAGGTGACAGAAAAGCTTCCAATGCATCCAGAAAAGGCCCTTCTCAATATCACACATTTGGTTATTTGAAAACAAAAGTGGGATGAGTGTCATAAAAAGCTTCCAATGCATCTAAAGTTATTTGAAAAGAAAATTGGTCATAAATTTGAAAACAAAAGTGGAAGTGAACAGAAATATTGATATGCAGTATTCTAAATCTAGCCCATGTAAGATTAAGAGGGAAATGATGCCATAGAAATAAATTTTCAATGAGTTTACACTATGAAGATGGTAATGATCAACCTTAGAATTAGTATATATTTTCCAATATCTACAAAGAAATTAATGATGCAGTTATAGCATTGTTAAAGAATTCATTATGAGAAGAAAAGATGAAATACACTGCCGCATTTGCCAAGCTGTACACTACCATAGCGTTTTTGCATGGTTTCAAAGGAAACGGGTACTACTCAGATATATTTCTTTTATAAAACAGAGTAGAATGAGAGATAGGAAGGGGAAGTATAGAACTAACACCTTAGGAAAATCTACCTAATATGAACATTTCTACAAGATGAAAGTTAACACCAATACATCAGTAAATCAGTGTCAGGCTATAATAAGGACTACTATAAATTATCCAAGAGAATAGCTACAGAACCACAAATTATAAGTAATGTCTCAACATATCAACTTTCCCACATGTGATATGGTTCATTTATTCCACAACAATTCTTCCAATCTTTGGTCCTACTCTGAAAAAACTAGTGATTTCTTTTATTGCAAATCAACCAGGTAGCACCAATCTGTCCGTTAGAGAGATGAGAGAAAACTCTTAGTTACATTTGCCAAAAGATTAACATAGCTTGCTTGCAAGAGACCAAGTAGATAGATGAAAAAGCAAAAGAGATTGATGGTTTTAAACTTTGGTATACAAACAAAGATAGAAATAAAAATGAAGTAAGAATTATTGTAAATAAAAGCCTAAAAAATGAAATTGTAAACATTAAGAGAATAAGAGATAGAATAATTTTAATTAAATTAGTGATAAATGAGGAGTTAATAAATATTATTAGTACTTGTGCTCCTCTAATAGGTTTAGATAGTGTGACAAAGCAAAGTTTTTAGAAGGATTTGGATGGACTAATTTAAAAGATTTCTATTGAAGAAAATATATTTATTGGAGGAGATTTGAATGGATATATCAGAAAGTACAATATAAGTTTTAAAAGAGTACATGAAAGTTACATATTTAGAGATAGAAATGATGAGAGAAATATCATTTTGAAGTTTGCGATGGCATATGCTTTAATATTAGCCAATACATATTTTAAAAAGAAAGACTTTCATTTGATAACTTTTAAAAGTGGATATAATGCTAATCAAATAGATTTCTTCCTTTTGTAAATATTGCAAGGTTATATCAGATGAGGGTCTAACTATACAACATAAATTAATGGTTATGGATGTATGCATTTAAAAATAGAGAAGAAAGACTACAAGATATAAGAATCCAAGGATTAGGTGATGGAATTTGAAAGGAGAGCAACTATAACTTTTAAAGATAGAGTGATGAAAGAATGAAAATGGAGTATAGATGGAGAGATTAATACCATATGGGAAGAAATGGCTAATAGTACTAGAAAAGTAGCTACAGAGGTATTGGGAGAGTTAAAAGGAAAATGATCATATGATAAGGGAACTTAGTGGTGGAATGAAAAAGTTTAATTAGCAGCTAAGGTTAGAAGAGAATACTATAAAAAACTACCTAAATGTAAGAATAGAGAAGCATATGAAAATTATAAGATGGTTAAAAAAATGTTAGAAAGATGATACGGAAAGCTAAATGTAAGGCATATGAGGAATTATATCATAAGTTAGAAACTAAAGATGAAAAGAAAGATATATATATATAAATAATTGCAAGAGTAAAAAATAGAAAAAATAGAGATATGCTTCAGGTTAAATGCATTAAAGATGATGATTAAAAAGTTTTGGTTAAGAAAAAAGAGATCAAAGAAAAATGAAGAAGTTATTTTAATAAATTATTAAATGAAAACTATGTAGATAATTTCGAATACCCTATTAGCTCCATTGAGAATAAAGTTATGGTGTATACTCATAAAATTAGGACATATAAAGCAAATGAGGCAATAAAAAAATAAAAATAGGAAAAGTTGTGAGACCTAATAAAATTTCTATAGAAGTTTGGAAATATTTAGGTAATACTGAAGTAAAGTAGATGACAAATTTATTTAATAAGATTTTAGAAATTAAAAAGATGCCTAATGAATGAAGGAAAAGCATTATAGTACTAACTTAAAAAAGATATTCAAAACTATTCTAATTATCATGGTATCAAACTCATGAGCCATATTATGAAACTTTGGAAGAGAGTAATCGAACATAGTTGAGATGTTCTATAAAAAAAATTAAAGAATTAATTGGTTTTATGCCAGAAAGGCCGATCATAAAAGTTATTTTTCTTCTTAGAATGTTAATAAAAATGTATAGAGCAAAGAAACAAGATGTTCATATAGTTTTTATTAATTTAAAGAAAGCATATGATAGAGTCCCTAAAAAAATCTTATGGTGAGTGTTAAAAAAGAAAGGAGTAGCTCTTAGGTATATTAACATAAAAAAAGATATGTATGATGGGGTAGTTACTAGTGCAAGAACTATTGGTGATAATACTAGTGAATTTTTTATTACAGTAGGCTTACATCAGGGATCTGCTCTTAATCCCTATCTTTTAGCTTTAATTATAGATGAGCTTGCTAGACATATTTAGGATGATATTCCATGGTGCATGTTATTTACAAATGATATAGTACTAATAGATAAAACGAAAGCTGCAGTTAATCATAAGTTAGAACTATGACGAATTTGCATTAGAATATAAAAATTTTTAGGTTAAATAGGATAAAAACAGAATACATGAAATGCAATTTTAATACAATTAAAGATGAAAATAAATGTAGAGTACAAATTGGGGACCATGAAGTTATTAAAAATGATTATTTTCGATATTTAGGATCGATTGTTCATAAGGAGAAATTGAGAATGATGTTGTCCATAAGATTAAAGCGGGTTGGATAAAATAAAGAAGTACAATTGGAATATTATGTCATTGTAGAATACCTACCAAGTTGAAGAGAAAATTTTATAGGACAGCTATACGACCATTTATACTTTATGGCATAGAATGTTGGGTAGTTAGAAAAATACACGTACATAAGATAAATGTGACAGAAATGAGAATGTTAAGATGGATGTGTGGTAATTTAAGAAAAGATAGAATAAAAAATAAAACCATTCATAAAAAGGTAGAGGTAGCTCCAATCGAGGATAAATTAAAAGAAAAACGACTTAAATGGTTTGAACATATGCAACGTTTACTAGAGATGCACCTATACGGAAGAATGACTTGATACATATAGAGAAAAAAAGAGGTAAAGGTAGACCGAAAATCATATGAAAGAAAGTGATAAAGAAAAACTTAGAATTTTTGCATCTTACAAAATATAAAGTGATAAAGAAAGACTTAGAATTTTTGCATCTTATAAAAAATATGACTCGGAATAGAGTTGAATGGAGAAAAAGGATTTATATAGCCGATCCTAACTAGTTTAGGATTAAGGCTTTGTTTGTTGTTGCTGTACGTTTGCCAAAAGAAAACCTTGGAGCTTCCCTTCCTTTTAAGAAGTACTAGAAATTCTTCTCCTTAGCAAGGTTGGTGTCCCTAAATAAAGAATTATGTTCTATGTGAGACATTAGAGGCATATCTAAGAATGATGTCTGAAAAATAACCAAAGCCTTGCTTCTAATGGGATAGCTTGTTAATGGAAAGTAGTTGCTTAAGCAAGGAAATATTATCAAAAATAGCAGGTAATAAATAGTTATAAATGCTGAACATCAAAAAATGGTCTCAGAATGTTGTAAATTAGCTTAAGGAAGGCTTCCAAAGAGAGCCTAATGAAATTGGTTATCTTTTCACCTTCCTTGCATAATCTTGCATTATACTTTGCTTATGAGAGATAAAATGAAATCTGTATCAGCCATCATATGAAGATTATGTCAAAAGTATACACTGCATTGGTTACTCATGAAAAATAAGATTTTATTTTAATAAAGCAATAAACAGCATCAAATTTGTCAAATCTTAACAAAGTCCTACAATTTTCTTCACATGTCAGTTCTCTTCTGAAGCTGCTTCTCATATAAACTAGTCTGAAAGACCATATACCCACCTTTCGGATCAAAATAGGTTGCTGAACCTCAAAGATTTTGAATTATGGACTAGAAAAATGTTGGACACAGAAAGGAAGAAGAAAATGCTGTGGAGAGATTTATAAGAAGTTTAAAACATCAAGAGTAAAGCTCAGAACCAGAAATGTTGGTTTATATCAGATATACAAAATGATTGCTATTTTAGGATCACAATAAATGAAGGAGAAGAAATATTGCTACAAGAGAAATTCGTGTATTAATTCATAAAGAGATAGAACGGAAACAGAGAAAGTACTTTTCCTCAAACAGGGATGTAAGATTTGAGCTTCTTTTGCAAGATTATGAAAGAAGGGAAATCATCATCAAGGAAATAAGAGTCCACAGAATCCTTATAAGATAGTCAGAAGTGCTTCCTGCCGTAATCTTTTGTCAAGGGGTAGGAAACCTCTATTTCCAAGAAAACCATTACCCCACTAAAAGATTGGGTTTGAACTGATGGAGCGCACAATAAAGCCAGATCAACAGATGGTTTTTAAGCATTAGACATCAGGGAGGGAAAGAAGATGGCAGTGCGATCAAAATGGTACCCAGACCAAAGTGTAGAGTAATTCAATTAACTAATATTCTAATCAAGAAATATTTCTTTGAAAACTTAAAATAGAAAAGATAAGCTTTTGTTAGATATTGATTGATATACGTAGAATGAAAAAGATGTAGATGCAAATCAAAAATTACATGGAAAGAAATAATAAAGAAATATTTAAAATCTTTGCATCTTATAGAAAATATGACTCAAAACCTATCTGAACGGAGAAAATGGATTTATGTAGCCAACCTCAACAAATTTGGGATTAAGACTTTATTGTTGTTGTTTTGTTAGATATTGATGCTAAATTTATTTAGTTATTTATTTACTTTTATTATCATTAATGTTTTAAATACAAATCATGCAATTTCAAAGATCACAAGGTTGTGATTGTTGATGCAAGTAGCTCTTTTCGGTATATCCAGTCAATGATTCTAAACAAGCATTGGATGACAGCATAGGGTGAGTATTTAATTTGCTCTTGTGCCCTGGTTGCCAAAAGCAGGTGTGGGTGCAGGAGCAGATTCAGCTGCAGGTGTGGGAAGTAGGTCCCCTTTTCTTAAAACAATAAGGAAGTGGGTATAGAGATGAGTTCTAGGGAGACTGAAAGGTAGGTGCAGCACCCTCAGCAGAAGATTCCTATTACCAAGTCTTGTTCTAATTATAGGGTCTAGGTGGGTGTTTCATGATAACTTGAAATGCACCCTAAGAAAAACCTAATCATCAAGTAAAGGAAATTAAGGATCATCAAATATAGTTTTACATTCAACCCATGAGGCACAATACTGATTTCATCTATGGTTTCAAATCCTAGCGGATCGTCTTGCGAGACATCAAGACAGGACACCATCTCAAGTATCAGGCTGGAAGCATCCCACCACAGTCTCCGTGTCCTCATTAGTATGTTCTGAAGCATCCCTTATCCCAATTGCTAGGATAGGACAAAATGGTGGCGCGTCCTGTTCTGTAGAAAAGCCAGGGTGATCCTATCCCATGAAATTCAAAGCCTTAATTCCATCAATAGTTCTATGACTGATTAATCACATACTGATCAGATAATGATTCTGAACTTTCTCTGTAAGTAAGTTCAGCCAGCACAATCTCCCCTTACCAAAAAAAAAAAAAAGAGAGAGAACTAACTAGTTCTGAACCCTACTTTTTTCCTCTAAACATTTAACTACAATTATCCTTTTTTCCCATAAAAACTTGAAACCTAACATACATTTATCATTTTATTCTTGGATCAGTCCTGATATTAGATTTCTAAAAATCCTCTTTAAGCTGAAATATTAACCAATCTCTTACTTTGTAAAGCTGATATAAGGTTATGGCAAGCAAAACACTAGATCATAGTCAATTTCAAGTTGAATAGCATCCTAAAATCACTATTATAAATATAATTCAATTCTAACTCAAAATAACATATAAGTTCCAAACTGAATCCAATATAATTTAGTGAATTTAGACCCACCCAGATTTTGATTAATTTTAGCTTACCTATTTATCCACCCTAAAAGGAAAGAACTGCTTCGAGTAGGACAGGAAGAGAAAGGATATCCAATACAAATATTTTAAGGATCCAAAGATTTCCAAATCCAGTAAAGCCACAAAGAAGGCATCAAAGTGTCATTATCTAGGAAGAGCATTGAGTTGAAAGGGTTGGGGTTTCATTTTTGGGAACGCAAATGGTAACGAGATAGCGTGCACGCACGCGCACACGAGAGAGAGAGAGAGAGAAAGATATTTCTTAGGCCTCCAAATGGGCAATGTTGAGCATTTGGTGTACCTAGCATATAACAACAAGGGTGGGACAACTTCAATCTAAGGCAAGCCAAAGAATGAGCATCCTTGATATTCCCCACAACATCTGCTTCAATCATGCCAACAAGAAGTCCCTCATCATTGAACCCCACATTTTCATATTTGCTAATCAAAATAAGGGAGCAGAAAGGCCATGATTGGCCTCTGTCATTGAAAGGAATAAAGAAAAAGAGAAAGTTAGTCTAATTGGTAAGTGTTGAGATTGAGAATGAGTCAAACAGTGTCACACTCCTTAAATGGCTGGCTTTTGATTGGTTTCGAGGGTATTTTACAAAGAGATGATAGTGAAGTTTGAGTGTAGGTCTTTCAGACATGAGATCTGTCAGAGCAGTGAAAGAATGAAGATCAGGAGTCTGGAGGATGCACAAAAGTAACTTCTACTTTTGGGGACAAGCAAAATCCACAAATTCAATTTAACAAATATAGCTCCTACCTAGCTCAGAGCATCGAAACATAGAAATTCTTCAATTGCATGGGTAGGCTTCCATTGACCTAATAAAAATGAAATTTCAATTGTAATTGATTCAGATAAGCAGCTTTTCCTGTCTGTAGTTTCCCCAATTGATGCTTATTATGCCATATTATAATGGTTTTGAAAAACAAACAAATCATACATGGGTCTTCAATCTCACCATGTTTCTCTGTTGGCAATTTTCAAAGCGGTATGGATGAAGTGATTATCAGAATAAGATTTGGAAGTGACAAGCTAACTGCTGAAACAAAGCAAGAAACAACTCCCAAGTTAGTGAGTATGCTGTGATGGTTCTTAGTTTAAACCTATCAGCTCCAAAGGGCTTCAGTTTGAAAATTTCAGATAACAATATTCACTTGAAAGTCCTAACAAGCGTTGAGGAAAAAGGCATCATCTCCATTTTCACAGTATATTTCCTTTATTTTCCTTACATTTAACCATTTTCTCATTAGCATATTTTCAATTGCAAGTTAGTCGCATCACAAACTCATGAGAACACAATGGATGCCATACTTTTTGATCTCAATGGGTGGATAAGATTTTTAAGAGGACATCAAAGTCTATTTGTCAAACCATGAAACTGGGTATCAACTAAAATGATATAAAATTTGCTCACATGCATAATAAACATATCTAAGAGAGGATGAAAAGCCCAGTTAATCAGAGCATGAACATGAACATTCTACAGAGGAAAATGTAGTGAATGCTTTAGTTTATGTATTCTCGTGATATCAAGAAGTATTGCTGCTTTTAACAAAAAATGAATAATATGTTGTAGAAATAAAGGATGATAAGCAAAAGGAGATAAAAGTAACAAACCCTGTTCTTGTGAGGAAGCAATGGGCTCCATTGATGTCCAGCATTCGGAACTCACCAAAGTATACTTTGCTCAAATCCTCCTTTGTTAGCAACTGAAGAACTGGTGCAGCCAGAGGACCCTGAGCCCATTTATGAAAGGCTTTGAACCAGTTAGAGAGTAGACCAGTGAAGTTGATCCAAGAATGCAGGAAGAATTTCATGATGAAGAAACTAAGGAAATGTGTTAGGCTCCATAAGCTGCCTCATACTTTTTTCTATAATTGGCACAAAAACGTCAGTTGCACAAACATATGGCCTTTAAGACCAAGATAACTAATAAAATCATGAAGCATAGTAACAAGTCTCATCTCTTTTACCACAGAGTGCATAAAAGGTCTGTCTTTGTTCTTTGAGCCTTCCGGTTTAAAGGAAGCAGGGAAAAGGAGGTATCAAGAAATTAGGAAAACAGCATGTCTGGAAGGTGAAATGATAGTAATCTAAAAGCATGTAATTAAATTCATGCACAAAGAAGACCAAGCATAGCAGACATTTAATGCAGTGATCGAAACCTAACTATCCATTGCAGTAGATTACTTTGTTCTGCAAGGGATAACATAAAGAGTGTGATAACTTCACCACTTGGACATGTAGGTTAATCAGAAATTCATCATATCCATCGTAATCATTCATTTTATTCTTCAGATATTTCCTAACAATAAAATAATATATAAGATTTCGATTTGGCTGTTCACATTACGTTCAAAGGTTCACCTTACAGTCTAGTTACCTTAATTCCATCGAATTTTTGCCTACTCATTTAGAGGAGTGACAATAATTACAACTCAAATAAGACTCTGACCAAAACATAAGCTGTCCTTTTTGAAAATCTAAGCACCATTTTGGTATCATAGTTGTTTTGGAGTTTATGTTTATGTGAAAATAAGTTAAAAATATCAGATGATATTGAAGATACCAGTTGTGCAAGAAGATCTTCAGCTATTCGCTGCTTTTATTTTCACTCTTTTTTGAAAGCAATAGATCTTAGCTACCGAAAGCTCTAAACATTTTACCAACCATTTCATTAAAAAAGGGGTCTCATCAGGCAAGTTGATCGTCAGCCTAATTGATTTCTCTTCTTAGATTTGTTAAAACAAAAAACAGAGGACAAAACCAATCCTAACTCCCATAAAAAATCAGATCTAGAACATCGAGAATCAGATTTCTCCAAAACATGATCAAAATCCATTGGGATAAAATCGCCATGATGATTTCCATAAAACATACATAGAATAAAGAGAGGGCGGCAGACCTGGAGGGCGAGAAGGGACCTCTCATCGTGGATGTGCATGGCGACGTTACCTCCCTTGGCCTTGAAGGCCTCCATGTGGGCCCCGATGTGGGCGAGATCCTTGTCCCTGCACCCGGCATTCACCACGAGGTAGATGTGGTCGTCCTTTACCTTTGTGACGACGGAGTCGTCGATGGCGCCGCCGCGCTCGTTGGTGAAGACGGTGAGGGTGCCGGTGCCGTCGCGAAGGCCGGCGACGTCGGCGATGACGAGGCGCTCGAGAAAGGACACGCAGTCGCGGCCGGTGAGGCTGAGGCCGCACATGTGGGAGACGTCGAAGAGGCTGCCGTTCTGGCGACAGTTGACGGTGGAGTCCATGATGGAATCCTTGTACTGGATGGGCATGCTCCACCCGGCGAAGGGCACCATCTTGGCCCCGTGCTTCACGTGGAAGTCGTACAGGGCCGTCTTCTTGAGCTGCGCATCGGCGGCGGCGGCGGCGGCGGCGGCGGCGAAGGGCTTGCGGTGGAGGGGTCGGGACGGGGAGAGGCGGCGGGTTAAGATTTGGCTCAGCTGCCAGAGACCGCCTCCTCTCATCTTGGATGGACGGATCGGAATGGCAGTCACCGGTCGAGAGTTGAGAGATGTAGGTGGGATAAGGGGATGGTGGGATGAAACTATCGAGTTGGTGTGTGGGGACGGGGATATTGGTTGATTACTATTATTATTTTATTATTCGGTGCGGGGAGTGGGTGGAGGAGGATTCCTTCGCCGGATCAAGAGGAGATCGCCAGTGTGTGGCGGCTATGGATCTGGAACGAACGGGATCCTCGCAGAATACCGTACAAGTTTTGATGGTCACCCTGAGCTCCGTCCCTATAAAGAGCACCCAATAAATACCACTCCGTTTTTCTGCTATAACGCAGCATCCAAATTTACGTAGTATATTTTACCTTAACAAAATTTATACCACGGAGTATCCATGCTCGCCTATTATCAATGGTCACTCTTTTCCCCCGAATTCTCATGGCCTGGCTGAGCAAGAGACACTGCACAGAAATTTGATATCATTATAATTTTTATTATATAATATGAAACTGATCACCATAATTTTCCTTAATTCCTTTAATACTTTCCCGATATTTTATGTCGTTAACAAACTAATTTTGTATTAAACTTATTTACAAACATGATAGTTAGCCCATTAACCTTTGATTGCATTCATTTATTTTAAAAATATAGCTATCTATTTAAATAAAAAAAAATATATGTATACTGATAAAGGTAAGCATCTTTAATATTATTAAATCAAATCAACACCATCAACTTGCTACTATTTCTTCTAATCAAACCTTAAATTCTATAAAAAGATTATTTAGAGTGAATATTTCGAAATAAATTTTTGAATAAATTTATCGGTGTCTAAAATTTTTATATTTAAAATACAACAAATTATTCCTAAGAATCTCATATGCATTCAGTTTTTAAAAAATAAGCTTAACAAAAAAAAACAGAAGAAGCGTTAATCTTTAATTCAAGAAATAAAGAGTTATCATAGAAATTTATTTCTCTCACACTGAACAGCCCTTTAGAGATATTAAATATTTGCTTTTCACTCTCTTGCCAAGCTATTGCGTGGGCATTTCCATGCTCAATTCTCTTACTCTCTCATTCAAAGCTTTTATCTAGGATCAAAATCAGGCTTTTTGAAGTTCATTGATGGTAACTATTTTTCTTCTTTGTTTTTATTGTTTCTCTCCTTAGAAGCTCCATGGATGCAATTGAGAATTTCCTTTTAGTAGAAAAAAAAAGCTTTCTACTTCTACAAATTTTCTACGGATCAATTACAACTATGTTGCTCTCTATTGGTATTTAAGAGATAAATACAATATTAATCTACTGATTGGCATTGACTTTGAATAAAGCCTTTGAGCTTTTTCTTCATTTTTTTTATTGATTATATATTCACAAATAAACTTAGTTTGAATTTTTTTTTTTTTTTTTTTTTTTGAAGGACCTATGTTGGTTACTGAGTCTGTAGTAATCATGGATCCAAACTACACCTATGACCCTACAGCTGCAAATGATGAAAGCGTGCACGACAATCAGTGATTGGGAAGCAAATTATTATCACAAAATCTGAGTCAAAAGTAGAGCGGAGGTTAACACCTATGAAATCATGTGCATAACCCAAAGCAGGTAAATAATAGGATTAATTATGCAATAAGGTCGGCAGTCTTTCAAAAAAAAACAATTCAAATCATATTGCTAATAGATATATCCATCGCTCCTTTTTAATATTCCATTGCTTTTTTTTAGTAAAGTAAGCTTATTTCTGTTTGATATAATATGTAAATTTCCCCCACATTCAAGTTTCTCCACATTGCTATGGTAAGCAAAACCTGCTCTAGGTTTTAGTTACATAAATTCCCAAAGTATATTCTGAAAATTATTATTATTATTATTTTTATATATCATTACTTGCTTTATGATTATTGCCTTGGGGAAATGGAAGGGGAGACAATTTATACTTAAAGAATCAAATTTGCAAGAAGTTAATTCACGTTAATGACTACAAAAGAAGTATATGAATGTCAACTAAATTGCTAGCTATAACTACTTCACATTTTAAAAAAGAATCTTGAAAGCTAAAAATAGCTTTTATTATTGCGGCTTTCTAGGTTCTATATAAATCAGTTGCTGATTTTCTTTTTTTTTTATTTATTTATGAATTAATTCAAAGTTTGTGTCCCATTGCATCAGCAGTCTATGGTTGCATCATACTGTCCCTATTGGACACTGATTTTTTAGGAAAAATTGAGCTCAAAAGAAATTTGGTGATTCTCTAATTGAATATAAAATTCTATTGGATCATGATTTTTCCTTTCAGTTCTCTTCTAAAAATCATGATAAGTCCAAATTGTGATGGGCCCGTAATAATGTGTTCTTTGCTATTGATTCCTTTTAGAAGTTTCTAAATTTTGGTGGGATAGGCTACTAATATTATTTGGAATTTTCAAGCTCTTAGGATGATCAAATTGTTTGTCTCATTGCTTTTAATGTGAGATTTTTCACTAGTAATAATTTAATTAACAGGTCCCAAGTATGGTGATTCTTTAAAATTAAGGCCGGTTGTGAGGCTTGGACTAACATTTTATGGATCTTTTAGGTGGTTGAAAGATCAGAAGAATTATAAAAAAAAAAAAAGAAAAAATTGGGAATTGATTAAGATATATTAATAGCCTTAATATAGAGAAAGTTTGTGAGTGGAGGTGTCAGATGGCCAGGCTCGGCTCAGGGTGAGCCGCACTTGGCCCGCATGCCAATCTTCTTATTTTTTTAATATTATTTAAATAAAATAAATTATATATATTTTTGTTTATGAATAATTTAATTTTTAAAGGCTCAATCAACTCTCACTTAAAGGCCAAGATAGCCTACTATATTGCTAGTGTTTTACCGTAGTCCAATAGTGTGTGCACATTACAACCCGTAACATATATGTTACTATTTACAAGTGCTTAAATTTTAAATTTTAAATTTGATGCCATATATGATAAAAAGCAAAATTTAAAATTTAAAATTTTATGTTAGCCTCATATGTATTCACACTGCACATATGAATGTGCATGCCACACCACACCTTACCTCGTACTAAAGCAATTAAGTTTAAAATTTAGCTACTTAAGATCTAAGTAATGAAAGCAATTATATGTCTTAAAATAATATACTTGAATATGTAGGATTTAAAATCTTTAAATGTAGTAATTAAATTCAACAAAATGTATTTATAAAAATTTAAATTTACAAGTGCTTTATTATAACAAAGACTATTTAGTTGGGGGTTTCAAAATACAATATTAAATACATTTTGATGTTCTACAATTTTAATTTGAATTTTAAAAATAAAGAAGAGAACACATATGAGTGCGGAAGTGCAAAGTGAGCATGGCATGCGCGTGCTTGCATGGCTAACATAAAATTTAAAATGTAAAATTTTTCTCCACATAGATTTAATTATACTATAATGTATCATTTAAATAGCTGGCAGTTTAATTCGTATACCACAAAGTATACATTATAGGTCTTAATGTGCATCCTCTAAAAACTAATTATGAGGTGCTAGTTCTAATAATAAGTCAATATGGCCTTATGAAAGAGTCATTAAGGCCTTTATGTGCTTCTATAATAATTATCTTGATTAAGTGTATAAATAAGCTCTAAGTCTTGGGTCTTGGTTTACAACACATAATATAATATGGTAGGCTTTATGTTGCACTATTAATCCAAGAGTTACCGGCCACTGGCCATTCTTACTTCTTTTCTATTTTCTTTTAAATTAGTCCTTTAACTTCTTTTCTTTTTGAGTTTTCATCTTTGTGGCTGCAAAGAGCCTATTGGTTTACGCCTCTTTCCTTGCAGTCGCACTTGTGATTGGAAGATCAGCTTGAGTTGAGTTATTATAACGACATGTAAATGAAGTTGCTTTAGACCTGCACGAAAAGAGAGAATTTTTATTCCTAGAACTACATTTTTCATGTGTCTCGATCCAAGCATGCCTGGCTTTTTTTCTCTCTATTATTTACTTTTGAAATTATCTATTTTCTAATTTTTAAATTAAAAAATTAATAATTTCTAGGACTTATTTCCATCAATCTAAGAATGAAAGATAATTAAACTAATGCAACATCTATCTAGGACTTCATCTTGAGTTCTGATAAAATATGTGTAACAATCCATGAAGAAGTCATATATAAATATTACAAAGAAACGGTTACATTTCTTTCAAATCATCTTTATTTTATTATTAAAAAATAATTCCTAAAGATTGCTAATTTTGTAATTTAAAATTTAGAAAATAAATTCTTCCAAAAGAAATAATAGAGTAAAGAAATTAGGCATGTCTGGCTTGATGCATGCGAAAATAATGCCTATGCAATTCTAAGGTGGCTTCATCCTTCTCAAGTATGGTAAATCGGTTTAATTCAATCCTCCTATCACAAACATGATTGGGTGGAGACTTGACCCAATGGATTGTTTCAACTAGCCATGGAGATGAAAATTTTTTTATAAAAAAAATGTTGATGGAATAATAACAAAAAAGAAAAGAAGGAAAATGGTTTGCAATAAAATTTTAAATGTATATAAATTATAAATGCCACAATGGTCTATTAGCACTAGCACCTCATAATGGCCCAACAGCGCATGCATTAAAATTTGTAATGTATATAAGTCAACAAGCCACGCGTTTAAATTTCAAAATTTAAATTTTATGTTAGCCGTGTGCAAGTTCCTATTGTGCACATCATGTCTGGACTTGCATGCAAGGCCGAATCCAGTCAAGCCAAGTCTACACATGTGGTTGGTTACCAGCTTAAAATACTTAGGCTCAACCACGAGTTACCACGTTTACATATCTGATATGGGACCATTAACCAAGCACGTGGTGTGTTGTTGCTAGCTTATTATATTTATGGCTTGATGAGGCTAACTAGGAATGAACAGATACGATCGAGTCGATTTAGTTCTGGATTTAGACCACTGAAACCATTTAGATCTAACACGAGACCCGGCTTTCCTCTTTTTTATGAGAACCTACCATCCTCTTTTTGTAGTTTTAAAAAAAAAATACAATACCTCAAGAGTTGTTGTTTACCATCTTCTACTGAAAGACTTTAAACATTAGCTTACTTGATAAATATAATATCTCATGAGGCGTCAAGCTCCTTTAATCGAAGAGACAAGTTCTTTTTATTGAAGAGTTCTTCCGATGAACGGCTGGATAGGCTTGGATCCTAGAAAGGATAGCATCATTAGTGAAAGTCCTGTGTCATATGGAGCTTCCCTTTTTTTTTTTTGGAAAGATACGTGTTGCCTTTTCTCTAGGCATTGCCTCCTGATCAGCTGCCACGTGTTGCATTCCGATCAACTTATTATCTCATACCGCATCGACTAGATACCACATCAACTAGATATTTGAATTAAGTTTCAAGCCTCATCCACATATGCTTCTTTGTTACCAAAAAAAAAAAAAAACAGAACAAGGATCTCAAGTCTTATTAATTCATACTTAATTGACCTAATCAACTAAGCATCCAATAATAGTCCTCATGGATTGTTGTGGGAACCTGATACCATATAGATATATTATGCTACCCAAATGTACTTGGATAATTTAAAAAAAAAAAAAAAAAATTATTCATGCCCCAAATAATATAGCTCATACCATAATCGTGGTTTTGTCATCTAATCTCTATGAAGCTTCTGTCACCCCCTCGTGACATGAATTTGGCCTTGTTATGTTTTAGAGCGGTCTAGTTCGACGACCTGATGCCCGGCCACAGAGCAAGGCATTCCTCGGTATTGGATACTCATCCCTCCATGAATTAGAGGGAGAGTATACACGGAGATAAAACTGCTGCCCAAGATACTGTCTAGCCCAATTCTCTGACCTTATGTTCCACATGCCTACATTGTCCAAAGCCATGTATATTGCAGTCCATGATTTGGGGTAGACCTGAAAAAAGCAAAAGAACAAATCCTGTAAGAAAAACTGCGATTTACAAAATTTAATTTTTGTGAAATCCAACTAATGCATGCAAGCTACTAATTTTATGGAATTCAATTGCATCTCTATTGCTTCAGTTTACATGTATTCCATCTTGGTGTGATATATCATGATGTTGGGAGGCAGCTCATCAGTTATTTTGAAATTTTTCAAGAATATTTTCTCCAAATTTCTACACAATCTTTAGCAAGGTGTGAAAATATATAATGGTTCTGTCCTCGTTCATTGTGGCATCCAGCGAGCCGTAAAGATAACTGTAACAAGAGATGCTGCAACACAATGAAATAGAAATACCAGCTTTCAACAAATCTCCCTATGCCATGCAATTTTTGTCTTATATGCCTGTAATAAGCCTAGCCGTGAATACTGTCATTAAAGAATTTGCCAAACATTTAATTATATTTAGAACATAAATACCTGAACAGTGCAACGCGCAACAGTGTCTCTAAGGTTGTAGCTCTGCCTGCTTGCTGGAGTCCATTGCCCTCCATCCATTCTGACCATTGACATGATAAAAGTCAGCAAGGCAATCTGAGAAAGGGTGGGAGGAATGTGGGGTGCCAGAAAAACTATTGACTAGAAAACTTGTTTTAGTGTTCTTACCCAACAACAAAGAAAGAATATCCATCAATATGCCAGGACTGCACAATATCTTCATTGTTCTCAAAGACAATCTCAATATAATCTCTGAAATTGGCTGCCATAACAGAGGTCTGAAGATAACCACTACCAAAAGTCGGGCTATCAGGAATACTTCCAAGAGCGAAGACTCCAGGGATATTGTAGAAGTCAGCAATTTTCAGTGGAGTATCAGCTGGGGTGAAGGATACACTGTTTACAGCAAATCTCTGCTTGCCATTGATGATGGGTGCAGAGTTGGCTAACCTGATGGTTCGAGTGGTGTTGATCAGCCCATAGTGATACGAACCTTGTGGATTAGGTCTCGGTCCACTTGCTGTCAGATTCCATCTGGATTATGATTATAATAAATTCAGAGAACAGTGCAATGAATTGTATGACTTGCAAAATAGAAGACAGTTTTATGAACAAAGAAATAAAGCTCAGGCAGAATAAGTTTATTAACCTATGTTGTGTTTGAATTTCAGAGAATGTATTTTAACAGGCCAAAAGAGAAAGGAAAAAATATTTTCCTTTTCTTGATTTTCCAACAAGTGCTAAATAATGTTGACCCGAAAAGAATGCCCTTCTCCTGTTCATTCTCTATTTATTGAGGGTGAAGAGAATGATTCTGGATTCTGAAATCAAGAAAATATGTCGAAAAAAGATTTTCGAGATAAAATGTTATAGGTAGTGAAGATGAATGTCTATCTATTCCTGAAGAGTGAAGAGAATCCCATAGCAGGAAGATTCAAGGAAACTAAATATTCACTACATTTTCTGCGGAGAACGGTTGTTGTGATCCTGAAAATATCTTCTTTCTGCTGTTGGTCTGCTGTCTAAACTGAAGTATGGCCATAGATTGGTTATCAAATTGAACTTGACAATTACTGGTTACAGGTTCCAAAATACACTCAAAACCAGACTAGTTTTGATAGTACAATAACCAGACTTAATATCAACAACCAACAGTGTAAATGCCAAAATATAAACATTATGCCAACCATACATTTTCCTCAGCAGATTGATGTCAGTGTTAGTAATGCTAGACTAACTGATCTGATCTGATTGTCTATTTCAGTGTAAATTCGCTTGGCAATTTTGAACATAACAACAACAATAACAACAAATTTTAATCCTAAACTAGTTGAGGTCGGCTATATAATAGTGTGTGATTATAGTTTTACACTGACCGTCAACCTACTGCAACTCTCTTTATTTATCTGGACTTAGAACCGGCTATGTATAATGATTGGCAATATTGCTAAATAATCCAAGCATGCATACAAGGCCTAGATAAAAAGGAAGAAAGGTATTCTTTGCTATGCAGAATTTAAGTTGATTGGCACACAGAGGGCCAAAGAATGACCAAACCTAATTGATTTGGCCTGGTTGATGGAGAAATCAATTTCCACAGTAGGCCCCCCTGGTGGGGGTGTCTGAGGGCCACCAGCAGAGTTGCTGTAGCGTAGAATGGCACTGGTGGTGAGCACGGGGGTGGTAAATCGAGTGGAAATTACAATGTAGTAGTCTTGTGCTGGCTGATCAGCTGTGACAAGGACTGAGTACGACTGACCGAGATGGATGTCAAGTGAAGAGTAAGTGTTTTGGACCGTGTGAGACCCTTCCACCTCAACCAAAGTCATCGTATGTCCTTGAAATCTTATATTTATGGATGTTGCCAGACCCACATTAGAGATCCGGAACCTGTATGTTTTACCTGGAAATATCAGAAAATAAAATCTAACTTTCACACTCATCATTTATTGAGAAGTACCATTCAGTTTACACAGCATTGGTAAGGAAAAAAAATGAATATAAGAGGCAGACTGAATTTTAAAACTTTCATATTATCTAAAATGGTGAATATAAATAACTACATCATAAGGGCAAAAATGTTACCTTGATCAACGGTAAAGGTGTTCCCATTCCATCCTTGGCCATTAATAAGAAGGCCATCGGGAAAAGGAAGATCCTGCCCATTGTCCAATAAAGCTTGCAGGTTCTGCAAAGGAGAGAATTTCAGTCTTGAAGATGACACATAAATGAACATAACAAATACATGAGATAATAAAGTGCCATTCGATTCACGATAATGTAATAATCAAAAATTTTACATTTCTGATAATCTTACACTTGATAATCAGATTCTCAAAAATAGAAAATTATTATGTTTGATTCATTATAACAAAATATGGTAATTAGATTACGATATTTTTTAATTTTTATGAGTTTTGTTATAAATCTTTTTTATCTTTTAAATAGCCCTCTTTTTTTTTTTTGCTAGAATATGAAATGTTCTAATAAAAATTAAAATTCTTTATCAACTAATTTAGAAATATTATATATTTAAATATTATAAATATTAAATATATATTTATATAATATAATATATATTACGATATTATTAAAGATCCATCACATAATATATATTAATATGTAATATATAAATATTTAGTAATATATTATATAATAATTTAAAATTTAATATTTACATATTATTATATAAATATATAATTGTATTTAAAATATTAAATATTATATTAATATTAAATTTAATATTAATATAAAATATTATAATATATAATTAATTTTAAATATAAATATAATATTAAAATATTTAAATATTATTTTGTGTAATTAAATATGTAATCAGATTAAGTATTATTAAATATTTATATGGAAGTTAAAAGCGTAATTTAGATTATCAAACTTTGCTAATCTCACATATCCATCTTTTATATGGAAATCAGATTATCATGACTTGTGATAATCTTAGATTATCACAAATCAAATATTACCGTCGGATTACCGAGGTAGATTACCATGAACTAAACAGCCCAAAAAGTTATGTCCAACATAATATCTCATGATATGTAGGATATTAAAATTTAAACTGTAGAGTTATAGAAGAACAAAAAGCTAAACAATATCAAATATTTTATTATTATGCAGCAATGCAGACTTCCATTATAACACATTTTCTTGGAAAAAAAAAAAAAACTGAACTAAATAAGTCAGCACTGAACCATATGATTGAAAAATTTTACTACATGAAGCACTACTGGAATGCAAAATTCAAGTGGTTTCAGACATAAACATACTAATGGGGCAACACAGATTTGCGGCTTACAGTGTGGTTGGCTTTGAACCAGTCCCCAGCCAATAGGGTATAATCACCGGCTGGAGGAGGGAAGGGCACAGGGATCATTGGTCGGCTCCAGATCTTGATGCCACCAAAGCCTCCAGCAGCCTTGTGGAATGCAAGAGAAGGGAAGTAAAAGTAGCTTCCAATTTGATCCTTCATTTGTAGCACGTACGTGAAATTTCCTCCTGGTGGGATTGGGCAATTTGTACCATAGACTCCATCTTGCCATGAGTTCTTCCTCTGCTGTATTCCGTTCCTGCAAAAGTAATTAACAAATAGTTTACATATCGTATAAAGATCATTTATGCCTGGGATTATCAGAAAGCAGGACAGAATTCATAATCAAAATAAGCAGAGAAAGTTCAATTACAACAATGATGGGTCAAAATCTCTGTGCTTGCATGCAGTTGTCTAAGAGAGTATGTGGGAGTGACTTTAGTTACTAGAGTGGGAATTTAAACTCTCCAAAATCCAGATGCTGAAGCACTTTAAAACGACAATATTAAATAGAACAAATTATTCGCTAGTAATAAGAAAACTTACTTACCTGTTTGATGCATACTGTGGAAACTGATTAATGGGTTTGAAAATGCTGAAACAATATAAAAATGCGATGCGAAGATTGATTTTGATTAGTAGTTGCAAAGAAACATGATAGACTACAGTGTTTATAAAGCAGGAGAGAAATGTCAGTGGGTATGGCACTGTGTAGAAGATTCTAGCTGTTAAATATTATGTTACTTGCATAATATCTTTTCACAAGATTGAAGAATGAGATCCACCAACTATAAGATCCCAAAAGGTTTGGTCCAAAATATATTGTGATCCACAGCACAAAGAGTTGTTATAGTCTTCCCAAGCATCATTTATCTGGATGGGTAAGACCATTCTCTGGGCATGCGTGTTCTTTGGAATTAATGGAATTTCTCTAACCGTTAGATCATAAAGATAGGTTATATTTTTTATGAGTCATCAGTGCCAACGTCAGATATATCATCTTATCATTTCCTTAACATGATCTGTACAACCTATGCCGCCATGTTCTATAGATCAGTTAAAATTCATCTTCTTCTCAGATCTGCTTCATGGCTCTGTTTGATGCTAAATTCATAATCCAGCATACCCAGCTTATCTTGAAATCATGCGATATATTAACCTATAATTACATCAGAGGTCCTTGATATTAATTCAAATTAATCAAATAAAATTTGTTTTCCCTTAGTTGACTTGCTTATTTCTGGGTATAATTGGAATACTATAATACCATTATATTCTTAAGTGAATTCTTTTTTTTGGAGAAAATAAGTGGAATTGATATTATAACTTCATGGAGCCTGAGCATATTCTCTATCCATCAATAATACCCTTGAGAAACCAAACATTCATAGAAAGACCATGGAAGGAATCCCCTTGTCTAGTTGATCTACAAGGCCTTGTTTAACATAGGTATTGTCCGTTAATTTTGGTTGACCATATATGAAAAGTACTTCAACCTACTTCCTGCATAAGACCAATATAGTTTCAACTTGTTTCAAACTTCTTTCTGACTTATTGGTTCCCCTCCTCCATTTTGATTCTCCTACATATATTAAATTATCACCTCATCTTGTTATTTAAAGCCTATAATATACAAGTCCAAATCACGTCATAAATTCTCTCATTTTGCCCTATCATTGCTTTTTTCACATACCTAGCTCGACATTCTAATCACTGCTCCAAAATGTACATCCTTCCCTAGAGTTTCCATTGCTCCATACAATCTCTATTTGATTCTTAAACAACTTTAATATGCATTAGTACATTTAAGACACTTTTTGTATGATCCATTATCCATTATTAGATACATCTTGTATGTTTATCATTATTGAATATCTCTCATGTGCATCTGTCTTGAACTTGAATAATAAAGATTTCTAGAATTTCAGAGTCTGCATGACACCTTAAAGCATCATCATTCAATTCACCAAAATTTGATAAAAAACAGAGGGCGAAATAATCCTTGAATCATAGAATACAATGGAATTCGCCATCATGTCAGCAGACCATTGGGAGTTATTTGCGCTTAACAAGCTAATCCATCTATACCAAAAAGGAGCATGACAACGCTAAAGCAATCAGGGAAATGATATAATTTTTACATATCGCTAGCATTGGAATAATATGGTCAAATAAAATATAGGCAGCTGCCTCGGGGATTCTTAAAAATCTCAACTCGCTAAAAGCTATATGTTCATTGCTATGCTTCTTGGCCAATGCACCTTATTCTATAACTAGCATGGAAGAGCCCTCCCCCAATTCCCCATAGCATGAGTGTAATTTAAGGCAGGGAGGCCTACAGCAGCAGACACTTTATTAGATATGGACCGACTGCTTTTGGATTCGAGGATGGACACCGGAGTTCTTTTGCACTCCTCATGAACCTCATCCCAAAATGAAAATAATAACAGCTGTCTCAGCTCACTAAAATTTAATAATCACTCCATCCATCAGCTTGTCTCCTCTCCAACCAGATCCAAATGCAGAGTCATATCCATTGGTGCTTCTTTTTTACCTCATTTATTAAATCCACATAGCAGTAGTTTTTATGAAAATTGCATATTAACAGCAGGATCATTTACGTAATTATATAAAGGAAGAAAATAGTTTATCTTCCCCAAAATCCCCCTAAATTAGTTCCGCTGATGTTTTCTTCTGAACCATCGGGGACAAAGTTGGTACCCTGGCCTCTGATAAAATGATCTACCCTTGATACTTGGCACCAAAAACCAGAGTTACTCTAGATCCAGCGACATTTATAGCAGCATTCTTATATAAAATGGATAGAGGCTCTAAAGTGGCATGGGAACGTCGAGGAGTTTTGAATCACCATCTGTTGTGGGCATGGATCAAATTCCCACACTTGCACATGCATTGGGCCCATTCCCTTCTTTATGTAAGAACAGTGCCATAAACCAAGGGCAATTGGATCTGATCTACAAGCCTCTGTTATCTACATTGGTCAACACAGATCCCTTGATCTGATTAATTTTCAATTATGCTAGCACCAAGCGCATGTAATGTACGTTTCAAGAAAAACAATATAAAATTTTTAAATCATACTATATATAATTTATGAAGAAAAAAAGTAAAAGTAATTAGATCTTTCATTACTTTTTTGCAAATTTGTTGTAGTTTTTTTTCCAGATTCATCTACTTTCAAATGTCATAGTTAAATATTTCTCTATCTATCTAACCTCGCATTTCTAAATATTGAATTTGCTTCCTCTCATACTTTATCCATTAAGTTGTTCCGTCTATTTGTTTGCAGCATGATTTTAAATTCCTTATTTTAATTTATTTTTAAATTCTCTCGTTTATTTTGTAATTTAGATATCAAAAGTTGCAGAGGCTGCCTCAGATATGTCGAATCCAGTTGACTTGGATTTGGGTCATGGTAGGTAGCATAGGTTATGAGTCAGTTGGATTCGATTGGGTCACAAGGCCTTGACTCGTGGAAAGTACAGGTCCAAGAATATAAATCCGCTGTCGGAGTCGGTTAAGAATGAGCCAAGATTTCAATGTTATTATTCTAACAAGACCTCACCGACGGTAAATACAATATCATCAAGCTCAATGTAATAAATCAGAGAAAATGTGTCAAAAAAAAAAAAAAAAAAAAAAGTTAACGGCATAAAGGAAGGAAGGGAGGAAAGATAGAAAAGGGATTGATGATACCCACCAGGAGATGAGGAAGGGATCAGGCAAGCTATTGAAGACGTTTATTATGAGGTTGTCGTTGGTCACCGCCTCAATCTGAGGCCCAGGAAACTGTCCGTTTATCAATATCCCCTGCATTCAAAAGAAACATAAAGTCTGTTAAAGAAGAACAGGTTGAGAGAGCAACTGATGGAGAGAAAGAGAGAGAGAGAGAGAGAGAGAGAGAGAGAGAGAGAGACTTGTTGCTTGACGCCGAGGGGGTAGATATCGCCATAGGTCACGTTCCAGGTGAAGAACCTGTAGGGATTCTCCCCTCTGACCCAAGGAAGAGGACAGGAGAAGGCGACAAGGAGGAGAAGAAGAAGATGAAGCCAGATGGGGAGGAAAGAAGTCGCCATTCTAAATTTGCCACCCTTTCGCGCTCTCGTTCGGTTGCTTTCCTGTGCCCCCCTACAAGAGGTTCAATGCCTCGTTAGCTGGCTTGAAGTGAAAAAGTAGGCCAGATCTGGGGCCCGACAGTCGAGAGTGCTGGTTGACTGAATGTGCCGGCTGGTGAGTGGTTTCTTTAATCCAAGTAGACCATGAGAAAACTCGAAGAAGGTGGGGGTATGAGCTGTCTCTTGACCCTTAGAATCCAAAACTTGCCAAACTTTATTCATTCCACGAATTTAAAATGCCAAACAGCGGTAGTTGCTGAAATCGGCTAAAACGAAAAAGGCATGCATGCATGCATGAATGCGTAGCAGCGTTATTTCCATTCCATTCGGGCCATGCGGTGTGTGTTAATCGCGAACCGTCGTCTTTTTCCATGGAAACCAATATTTGACCGGGCGGTAAACAAGGCCTGACAGATCACTGTGTCGAGCCACGGTCTGCTGCCAAGCCGACCAATAATCTGACAAGGTGGTCAGCTGGCAGTACGCTTCTACCACGCAATCTAGATTCTTCTCACTTTTTTTTTTTTTTGGGTTATTAATATTGTTTTTAAATAATTTCTACATTTAAAAAAAAAAAAAAATTGGGTCCTACGAGATTCAGAGACGCACGGCCTATCAACATCTCACGCGTATCCTTTTTGAGTGAAAATTTTCACGCCGGTCGCATGTCCGATGAACGTTTTGAAAAGCCACGTAGGACGCCAGATGTGGACATTTGGTACCCTCCTCCCTTTGTTATTGCCATCTTTCTTTCGGGGTTTTTAAAAAAAATACAGTGCTGACTGTTCCAATTTATGAGTCACCGTCCCCCATGCGAATGGAGGATACGTAGACCCTAGCTTTGTACGCATCTAAAATCCAAAACTAGGACTATAGCTAGGTTGGGTTAAAACCGATGATGGTATGCCTTAGATTTATGGCTGAAACTAGTTCGGACCAGATAAGATTCGGGTTGGGTTTTGGGTCTACACCTAAGAGATTAAGCTAAGTTCAACCTCAGGTTTTAGATCATAAATCTAAAATAAATGTAATCTGAGCTTAGTCCCAAGCCTAATATAGGATGGCCCACATCCTTATCTTACATATTAATCCATCCCCACCCCTCCAACCATCCCACACCCTCTCTCTCTCTCTCTCTCTCTCTCTTTCAGGAGCCCCATTTAGAGGCCTTCTCAACATTCGGTCACCTTTAATTTATAGGATTTATTTGGATTAACTACTAAAACGTCTTCAAACAATTATTTTTCAATTGCTATATGAAATAGTTATTGATCAACAGTTGGAGCTAACAGCTAATTCAAACAGATTCTTAGCATTCAATCACTAATTACTGTTACCCCTTAAGCCCTCTTACTTATTAACCATGTCTAAATTTTCCTAACCTATTGCTTAGCTTCCCTTAGACCTCTAAGTCATCAACCACCTCAACCCTAGTCTTGAATTTTACGACCCTAGCATTTGCCACCTCTTAGGCCCTCCAAGCCTTCACTAATGATCAAAGTTGACCTAAAAGGAAGATAGGTTAATTACTATCAATAAGACCCTTATGAGATCTCGAGGAGTACCTAACTATAAAGAATACAGAAAATATTGATTAATTTATAGCAAAAGTCAATCAATAATAAAAATTACACCAGTAAAATATATTGATAGTTGGATGTACATCATTAGAAAGAATTTTAGAAGGAACTCTATGTGAATCAAGAGGAAGACCATCTAATGATAACATTTTATCATCTATGCAAGTTGGCTCTAAGTCATATTGGAGGAAAACTAAATCATCACTAGCCAAACTAGGATTTGGTGCTTGCCATTTTCACCATCAAAATTTCTTTTTATTTCTAGAATCTATCTTGATGGGATATTTTACTCTAGAGAAATTCTAAGGGACCCCTGAGTTTTCTTTGATGCAGGGACTATCCTATTTTATGTACCTTTTTTTTATCATTGAAGTATCTAAAAGGTTTCACTTAAGATTTTTCTCAACTTCTTGACCAGTGAGAGGTTGTTTAAGTTTTTGTGGTGCATGAGCTAGTTAATTTTCTAGACAAGTATTAATTTTCTAGTTTAGAAGGAACACATGAAGTTTGGAGTTAATTCTCAAAGAAAATAAATTAAATATGCAAGGGAATATTGATGTTTGTGGCATTTATCTAACCATTACACAGATGAATTTGAAGGCTACTATATCTTAACTCACATTGATTCAACAAGAGCCAAATCTTTCTAATTAAAGGGAATTGATGCGGTCAAAGAAAAAGCTAACTTGAAGACTAATTCTTTAGACAGTGAAGATTTCTTAATTATCAAAACTAATGTGAAAGAAAAGATTAAAGATTATGATGTTCATCTAATTTATTATATAGATAAATTTGAAGGTTATTATATTTTATGTCATGCCGATATTTTAAGAGCCAAATCTTTTAAGCAAGAAGGGATTGATACAACCAAAGTTTCTCATATCTTTAAATGGTTTAAATCAAAAATAATGATTTCTAAAAAGAAGGCTTATCAGGAAAACTCATATGGTAAAGAACCATTGAAGCTTGAAAGAAAAGTATAGTTACATCATAAGTTATATCTGAATAAGCTTAAAAGGCAATTCTATATGATTTATCTTTAGCTACATGTCAATCTTTCTTGGGAAGTATTGATAAAAAAAAACAACATCATGGAGGTAAGTATGTATGCAACTATAATATATTTAATATTATGATTGTTATGTTGTGACTATTTCTGTTATTATAATAATTCTTGTGGCTATTGTTGTTGTTATGGTTAAAATTCGGTATGCTAGTATTTGTCTAATGTTGCTTAAGTTGATTATGTTGAAGTTGGAATTAATGGTAAACACCTGTAGGAGCTACTAGCAATCCTTACAGGATAGTGTTGGCAAATAAATATATTCTAATAGAATATCATATAATCTACAATTTTAAATTGGCATATTCTTACTTGATTTATTCATGTGTAGGAATTAAGATTTTTTTTAAAAAAAAGAATATAACTATCAATTTGGGTAGATCTTGGATGATGCTTTGATTTATTATTTTGATTTTTATTTAACACTAAAATTTATTTTTCTTGCAAGTAGAAACATTGTACAAAGGGTGCCATTATTGTTAGAGTTCCATTTGTCCTCTACATACAAATCTTTTGAATTTTAAAGACTTTAATGAAGTTACATTGGATGGCTATTTATATTTTTATGTGTAAAGCTAGAAGATAATAAATATTTAATTTATGGTTTCTCAATCATCTTCTTTTATATTTAGACTTTAATTAGTGTATGAAACAAGTTTGTGTTTTGTATTGAAATAATCAATAAGGTTAATACTAACTGAGTAATTGTGATTTCAATATTCAATTAATGGTATAGCTTATGATTTTTATTTTGATTTTGCACCTACAATATAGCCATTGCACCTTTCATAAGAATATAATAGAGAGAGCTAAACTTAGTATTTACGAAAAAATAACATGCTAAAACAAGGCTGCAAAAAAAATATATCTATACTAGTAGTCACAAATTGCCAATATATATATTTATACTAGCTGTCGCAAAAGTGCTAGCATATGTATCTACATTAATAGTCATAAACCGTTGACATATGTATTTATACCAAAAACAAATAGGGCCTTTATAAGCAAATATAGGGTCTAACTAAGATAAAAGTCTTTTCAGCGCTGATAAATAACTACTGGCATACATGTCCTATGCGGGAAGTTTTTTAGGTTCTATTCTAATAGAAATAAAAGTGCTAGTAAAATTACTCTGCTGTAGTAGTTAGTGAAACTACTGAAAAAAACTTATCCTGACATTCTATCCCAACGGCCATGGGTTCTATTCCAATAGTTTGACTATCCACTAGCAAATATTTTAATAGTGGATGGTTTTAATTCCTGGTATAGTCCCTACTTTTTGTTAGCAATATAAAGCTACTAATTATCTTAATAACTACCTAAACATGCTAACTTGCTATTTATAATCCATGAAATCCATAAAAGTTTGCTCTAGAATCTATAAAGCTTACACAGAATACATTAAGTAAAAAGTGAACAAACAAGCAAATGTGCGCTTAAAAGAAAAGAATTCATTGATTGAATTTTGAGTTCCAAAGAATGGTATTTATAAGCTCTAGGATTCCGTACATTAATAAAGATGAGTGGATGTCCTTAAAGTTCAACTAAGACTCAAATCACTCAAGAATTAAGTCAACTAGAACAAATCCTCATGTTCTGGGCACAAAAAACTAATAATTGATTTTATATAGTTTAGAATGATATGAAACTAGATGACATAGTGATTGAATTGGATATAAACTAGAATAACATTGTGGTTGTCTTCAAAATGAATCTAACAACACAATTTCTGCCATCCAAATTAGCAAATAATATAGTACTAGAATTAGATTTTTATCTTGAACCACAATGATTCTCCTACAGAATTTTGGCTATAACTTTCTCATACAAGCTCCAATTGAGATGATTGAAAATGTATCGAACAGTCGGCTTGATCATAGGTATAATAGAAGTCATGGTTTGAGCTTCAGGTTCAATTTATGATGATTAATATGAAATCCTTACAAGGATATCCTTAACAAAGATAGACATGCAAAAAAAAAAGAAATTGTAAGATAAGTTTAAGAGTACATAAGCAAATAGGAAAATTTTGAAAAGATATACATGTAATTTTAAATATTTATAAGGATATAATGTAGAAAAAAATAGGTTATAAAAATATGTCAACAATAAATTTGTAATGGTTTATACATAATTTTAGATAATTATAAGGTCATGTAAGCAAAACAAACTTAAATAAATTAGTGGGGAACCCTGTATTTGCTCCTTTCTTTTAAAAAAACAAAGAGAAAAAAAAAATCTTTAGCTATTAGTTGGAATCCTTGAAAGAAATTGAAGATAGTCTCTCTCTATCCCTTTCATGATTTCTTAGGGCACATTTTTCAACCATTAAATGAGTTGTTTCTTTCTAAGCTTGTAGTCCAAAAAAAGTCATGTTGATTGGTTAAGACACTTGCTTTTATATTGATTTTTTTTGCCAAAATGTGCATATATGTACCTCATCCATCAAACGAGATTAAAAAAAAGAGCTTGACTATTAAATGTATAATAAGGAAATTCTACTAAAATCTTTGGTTTGGATTGGATTTGTTGCAAAATAGTCCAATCACACTTGAGTTTTATTGAGAGAATCATATTTATAGCCCTTTGACAGACCAAATCTTGAAATATGAGATTTAATCCCATTATGACTCAACAAATTTTGGATTAAAATAAGTTAAAAAATGTATAACAAAAGTCTCTTCATTCAATAGCTGCAAGGCATCGTTAATATTGCTTAAAAGGTATATTTGTAAGATTTAAAAGAAAAAGATACTTTTGGAAAAAATAGTGTTGGGCAATATCATACGAAAATATGCTTATGCAAGAAAAATGTCAAAAAATAAAGTTAGAAAAGCTAGATTCTAACTTCTCTTCCTTTAAATTAGGTGTAACATCAAACTTCTGTTCCTTCTCTAAACTAAGGGCAACATCAGACATGCCCTCATATTTTTTTTATTTTTTTATAACCATACTTCCCTTCACTTATTAACCTTTTTCCCGCTTCCCTTAAGTCTCTCCTTTCTTCGCATGATGCATTTAGATATCTTTTTAACTTCATATTCTTTGAATTTTATTTGATATGAGATATTGATCTCGTATTAATCTAATGTTGTCATACTAATTAGAAGAAAATTATAAGTATAAATGATTGTAGCATTGAAAGGTTTTTTTATTTTTAAAAGAGGTAAAATATTTACAAGATAAGAAAGTTTTTTTTTTTTTTTTTGTAGCTATGATAATCCAAGTAGAAGCTAAAAGACTTAAGAACATTTTTTTTCTAATCAAAGGTATCACCCGCCACATCTCAACTTTTAACGGATCTTATGAGTATGGCTCTAAAAATTCACTTTGCTATGATGAACTTATTTAAAATTTCATTTTATTTCCATGCCCATAAATGGTTAGCTTAGTAAACTAATCAGCTTATTATATAATTCCTATTTCAAATTTTTGAGTAATTCAAATTTTATACAAATTAAAATTATTGATTGCATAAAAAATAAATATTTATTAAAAAAAGTAATTAATGTGACATGTATTTGCATGCATGGTTTTAATAGTTAAATGGAGTATATAAAATATATTATGTAGAATATAAATAAATATGCATGGAATAAATTACACTTCTCTTAACGTAAGAGGTAGTACTTCTTTCAAGTTCAAAATCAATATTAGGATACCTAGATTAAGGATCTACACCAATGATTATCATTTATACCATTAAAGCTTAAAAATCAAAAATAACTTGTTTCGTGGTTTCTAACTTATTCATCAAGTAAAACAAAAAATAGAAGATTTCCATTATATCTACGAACTAAAATATATGAAAAACATTTAAATTGATCATTCACATTAATGATTATGGTCTATATATTTAAAACATGTGCAAATTGAAAATCAATAGATTTTTATATTTAGATTATAGAAATACATGGTTGCATTTTACTTTAGCTATACATTTTGTACCTACTTTATATATAGACTAGAGGCTACCAAAACACGTAATTTATAGTCTCTAAATATTTTTAATGATGTAAATCATAATTAACAGTGTGGACCATCAATTTCGGTGCATGATTATTGATTTTCAATCTAAGATGAGTAAATTCATCCATAACTCACTCTCTATTAAATTGGGATTTTTTAATTCAAATCCAATTCAAATTCAAAAATTGTTGCCCAATCTAACCTAGCAAGCTTACTTTTAAGATTTTGGTAGATAAATTGTTTATAACAAGCTTCATTGAATAACATACATTAGAATAAGATATAAATCTCTTTCAACCATCTATCAAACATATCGGTATCATATGCCTGAAGTTTAAGATTGACAATATTATGGGGCATATCATGCCCTACATGTATATGACACATACAACATGTCTAATACTAATGCTGAATGATGAAATGTTATGTGCATGTGACTATTCCATTTCTCCCACTAATATGTTCCATCAGGAATTTCAAAGGAATGTAGGGAGGCTATCCTGAAGTAGTGCATCGCTTATTAGATTTGGATGGCTAGAAATGATTGATTATTTTAAAACACCATGAGACGACACGGGTGACTAAAATGGTCAAATCTTTTGCTATCAAAACATCCTTGACTATAAGGGAACCTTTGTCATCTATAAAGCAAATTTTGTAACTCTCTAAACTATCTATTTCTTATAGGAGCTATCATCTTTGTGCTTTTTAGGAGACATTTAGTTTATAAGTTAGAAGATTTCATCCTATCATCACATACTAAGCATGTGATTTCTGAATTTTAAATGCTTAAGCATGTAGGATACTCATATTTGATTCGCACAGTAATCTAATTGTAAATAATTGATATTTCACATTGATATATTTGGTTGACAAAACAGATTACTAGAACGATAAGTAAGAAATAGGTTAAAATTTCAAAAATACTCTTATCTTACAAATTGAAAAGAAACCAAAGCAGAATAATATTTTTAAATATAATAATTATATATTATATAAAATATAAAATAATTAATTATATTATTATAGTTATTTAATTATATAATTATTTTGTTATATAAAATATTATTATTTATAATATTAATGATAATATATAATATATTAATTAATATAAAAATATTATCATAATAATCATAATAATAATTATATACATTTATTATATTAGCAAAAATATTTATATATATTTATAATATAAAAAATATATTATATTCATATTATATAATATATTGTATTATAAAAAATTATATTTTATATATATATATATATATATATATATATGTTTTGTGGTAACTTTTATATATAATTAATTTATTGTTATATAATATATAAGTTACTTGAGGAATTTGTTTTATCTCAGATTTTTTTTATTATAGATTTCAATCTTACATTACAACTTCTTAATAGTAATCACATTAACATGTTTTGTGGTAATGTTATTCTCATGGGCATCTTAAATTCATCCGGATTTGCTGAACCAAACACTAAAATCCTAAAATATTTCCAAAGAATGCCTAAGAATATTTCAAAATTTGGTGAACCACTCCCTTAATGTTAACTTTCTTGCTAATGAATTAGATAATGGGACTCGTGGTGGAATTGGATTTATTATTCAAAACCATAATAACACTTTAGCGGTTGTTGAAGGCATCCATCTATTTGATATTGTTGATCCAATGACTGAGTTGCAAACTGCTTGAAGGACATTACATATACAATTAAAAGGTTGAAAACTACCAAGCTTCAAGGATATTTCACATACAATTAAAAGGTTGAAAACTACCAAACTTATTCTAGAAGAAAATTCTAAGATAGCACTTTCTAGACTAGAACATATAGAGACTCAAGTGAAAGAAATCTTCCCTTTATTCCTTGATGCCAAATGCTAGCTACCTTAAGCATATCTATCCAAAAGCACACACAATAGCCGACTGAATGACTAACTTTGCGGCTAATCAACACATCAATACCTTCATGACTAATCAACAAATTGATACCATATGAGAATCCAATGTCGACGTTCCTTTCCAACTCCGGGATGATCTCCCATCTTCAGATTTATCTTTATGTATTTATATAAAAATTATATAATTTCATCCACCTGAGAAAAGAAATATGCATGTCGCGCCTTGTGCCAGCACCTAAATCCATGGCCAAAACAAGTTTCACACATTCGACTGCTCAGAAGTATGACTTGGACACATCAAAGAACCTTCAAGTATTTTCCAAATGCCACCAATTATTGGACCTGCACGAATAATACCAAAACAACATTTCATCTTTCCTCTGAGCTCATTTCCGTAACAAGATCTACATTCAAAATTCCGAGGTATAACAAGTTACCTACGATGATGACTAAACTCTCTACAAGCAACCAAAAAAAGGGGAAACAACATCAGGTTATTGGGTTTCTGTGAATAAAACCCTACTGTGTTGGATGGTAAAATGCCATGCCGGGTGGTTGTAGGGGGCGATAACTAGGTGGTGCAGGCTGCTGAAGGTTGAACTGTGCTGGCTGTTGATTTATTGCCATGGTCTGGTTGACTGGTTGTTGACTTATCGGCAGCAGCTGATTTATAGGCATTGATGGTGGCGGCGGTCGTTGAACTAAAGCTACAGACTGCTGCTGCTGCTGCTGCTGCTGCTGCTGCGTCAAAGGCACAGGCCTTGCCAGGTTCATCATCTGAGGTGGTGGCGGTGGTGGGGGAGGTACAGCACCATAAGAGTAAGGCAGACCTATCATCACTCCTCCAGATGGTTGCAGATATTGCTGTGCTGGACTCTGGTAGAGGTTGTATTGGGGCTGAGTTGCTGAAGCTTGGTTTTGCATAGGAGCCTGCTGAACTAGAACTGTTTGGGGCTGATGTGCTGCTGAAACAACCATCGATTGAACAGGTACAAAGGCAGTTGTGGTGGCGGTGGGATCAGAAGCTGGCATGGTCTTCTCAAGTTTCATCTTCTTATCTGGGGTTTCAGTAAAGGAAGCGGTTAGACTAGCAGAATTAACAAGACCAGCATTCTTAGCTTCTTCCGCAGCGAAGGTGGAGAGGACAGATGTCATAATCTGTTGGGAATGAGTAGAAGCAGCAAGCTTATCAGCAACCTCTGCAGCAATGGCAGCAGTACTCTTCTTTAATGGTTGAGCTCCAGGACCATTTAAGTTTGGTTTAGGATGTTCTGCTGGAGGTGGCTTTGCTGACACAACTGGCTCATTGTTGAGCCGCCTTCGCATGTTGGCAGCTACTTCTACCATTCCTTGGGCCAGCTGCCATTATAAAATATTGTTAGCATATACAAGGGACAAAATTATCACGAATGTCCAGACATCAAATGAAATTGCATGTGCCGTTGCCAATTAACTGAAAATATTTGTTATCATGAGTGATTATATCAAGAAGGGGAGAGGGTGCAGAAGAAGGGAACTTTATCTTGCAAATAGGAGGTTTAGTTCCATCTAATCAAAATCTTTCCATGCTAAGATTACTTTGTCACTAACTTAAAACAAGATTCATCATGAATTTGGTAATATCAACACTCTGCTATGTTGCAAAAAGATGCTACAAAACTCAGAATATAAGGGTGACAACAATTGCTTGTCAAATCAGATTGCCCTAGCAAGCACCATACACCATGCTTGCTTCATCAGTATAGGTACTCTGAGATCCAAATAAGCATCAGATGATATATGCACTAGAGAATACATCATGTTCAGAAAACAGAACTGTAAAACCAAATTACGCACCTGTAGCTGAGTGCGGACATTCTCCAGTGCAGATTCCTGAATAACTTCAATAAATTAGTAAGCAAATTCCATGCATTCCACGGTCAAAATGGAAGTGTAGCCAACACAATTACAAACTACAAAGATCCAACCTGTTCCTGCAGTGATTCTTTTAATTGAGACACAAGAGCTTCTCTGTTTGCTTCATATGATTTGAGCTTCTCAATGAACTGTTTTAAAGTGGACTCATGCTCCTGTAACTCATTTGCTAAAGTTTCCCTCCCAGGTTCCCCTGCTAAAAACATAGAAAAGTTTTGGAGATGCCATTCAGTATATGATTTGGGTTTACCAGCAATGGCAGAACCCCCAAAAGAGAAACTATGCATAACGGCTAAAAGCTTTTCAAATCACCTCGACTGCAGGCACAGTCAACATCTTTTTCCAGCTTCCCCACATGCCTAATAACATCCTTGCATTTGTTCAGGTCCATATCCTCATTGGGCTCTTCACTGATCATTGTGAAATGCAGATACTATCTTTTCTGCCATTCCCCCAACAGATAATTTCTGGATTTAAGATAGTAGTTGTCCAATTAGATTCCTTCGTTAACTTATTCTGTGAAAAATAATTGATGTTAAAAATGTTGAAGGAGCAAGGAAAAGATAGGGACCCTCACTATTCTTACAGTACGAGAGTCTCTTCTTACGATCCGAATAGAACTACGAGAACACTTTTTATTTAATTCCAATGCAGGTAGAGGTTCATTTCCAAGCATCAAGTCCTTAAGGCCTTGGGCACGTGATCCAAAAACTCTTCTCTCTTCCCAAATGTCAACCTACAATGATAAATAAGCAACTCTAATATAAGAAGCGTTTTGGTGATACATTGAATATGTATGGCATCTATCAATCTATTCATCCATAAAATGTCATTGAAATTCAAGATTTGGTTATCATTATTATCAGATATTGTATATTATGAAGTTTTCTTCACTTCAATATAATTCAATGGATAGTGAGTCATACATAAAACAATTTCTCTTTTTTTTTTTTTTTTTTTTTGAAAAATAAAACAGGCTCAAGATTCATAGCACCAAACAATGCAAGTTCACATGTATCTTTGTGAGGCCCAAGTATATTCAAAAAATTTAAGTATTCATAATTTAACTGTTGCTCTCATATTTTATTATGATGTATTAGCATCACATAAAAATATCACATATGCAACCAGTTATGGTTAAATCCAATTAATGATCAAGGTATGATTAGTCATAGATGCTTAAGATAGTTAAAGGTCATATTGATGATGTAGGTTCAAGACTTTATGGTAGAAAAGAAAGTGGAAATGGAAATCTTGGGAATACCCAAAGGATTGATTAAAGAATAGGAATATCTTAAATTAGCTAGTAAATTAATTGAAGTTAAGCACATACACCTCAAATACTATTCTTGATATCAAATGCATAGGCAGCTTAATCAAGTGAAAAGGTACCACATGCCACTGATGTCTTGATTGCAGATTGAGTGCATGCAGAATGGAGAATGGAGTATTTGTGGAGAATGGAGTATTTGCTATAACGGCAATTTATTCCTTAGTCAGGTGCATGACAACTGAGATGAAGTTTAAAAGAAGAAATAGATTCAGACATTTCATTTCTTATTCTAATTGATAATTATCCAGCACGTAAAAAACAGGCAAGGCCACAGGCTGCTCACTTCCAATATGCACAGAACATTAATAGGTGGTTGGGTGGATAACATTAATAGGTAGACAGCTCTGGTGAACCATGATGAAATCGAGGGTGATGGTTGTAATCTTTATAACAAAAAAGTCTTACAAGGAGATATATGAACAAGTTTCATCCCATGTCATATAACAAATAGCAATGACAACCACAGTTTGGTCATACATGGTGAAAGATGTATGGTGGAACATTGTGATCTCATCTCAAGAGAGGATGTCTGGAGATGTTGATCAGGTTCTCACATAAGATCAATGGTCAAGGGCTTTCTAAATGAATGAGAGAGAGGAAGGATGGTTGAGACCAGTCTGAAAAATAAAATTTTAAACATTTAATGTTAGAATTTTTTCCTTTTCTAATTTAAACATTCAAGATAAGTGCAGAAAGCTTTCTTTCATTCAACTTTGCAGATGGATGAAAATGGATCACGAACAAAGACTGCAAAGGCATTCACATTATAATATCGAGCAGCTGGCAAGAAAATACAATCATAAGGAAAAGGATCCATATAATTAATGCACATATGTTTATAAGTAGAACAGATCCAGATAAAAGTAATTGACGATGTAATTTTGACGCACCAGTCGAGAGACCAATTCTTTCCATGATCATCACCTTTTTCGATAACATCCTTAAGGGCTGCTGGAAGAACCTTCCAAAATTCCCCTACAAATTCAGTCCCAGTACGTTTGCTGTTCTGTAAGATGTCATTGGCAAGATATAGAAATGGAATCTTCTGTTCCTTTTTTTGGGAACTATGGAATTGCTTGTCCCATGTTTGGACAACCTGTTCTGCATTCTTCCGGTGAAAAATACACCAATGTGACAGAGCTATTGACAAATAAGTTAAGGTAATACATCTGACTGCAGAAAAGATTACCCTACAAAAGTATTACCAATATAATGGAAACATGATAATGTCACAAGAACAAACATATATCAATATACTATCACAGGAAAAAGCATAGTTTGATTCTAACTTTCCATCCTATGGCACCAATACTGCGAGCTATACCTAATTCGCATCTTATTAAACCTGTTGTTGTCGATTTGGTCAACACTACCTTAAATTTTGAATAAGTCATCTAAGATTTCCCTTGATTCATACCAAGCTCTCATGCTATACACAGTTCATGCCCTTAAAATGTCAGAATATAAAATTCATAATGACTTCTAATGCTTGTTTACTGAAGAGATAACCATTTTGCCGACATTATTTTTTGATTTAGGGATGTTCTGGCTAGAACTTGAAAGTGCAGCATACTTCAAAATCAAATTTTCAAATGATATTTAAACTATATAGCCCAAATCCATTGGTTTTCCAAACCATTGTTCTTCATGTTCAACTTTCAAAGTCTTAACCCAATATGCTAGCAAAAATAGATCAGAGTTAATGGTTTTCATTCAGGCTCCTGTGTGTAATATTACAGCAAAAACTAAGTTACTTTTTAGAACCAACAACAGTATATTGATACAGGGGACTTCACAAGAACATGTAGCACTTGCCCCTTTCAATAACATAATGAAGTGACACAAAGCATATAGAAAGCAAGAAAACCAGAAATAGAAGCCCAACAAATTGTCGAATTAACAGCTCCAAGAAATCCTGGACGTTGCACCAACAATCACGCACTAAACAACATTAGTTACACAGACAAGGACAAACCTAACATTGTTTTAATGAATTTTAACTGCTGCTTATGTATACCAAATCATGCCTAATGATTGTTTCATTAGTAGTTCATCTGAAACCACAGGAGCGACTATTACAAGGAGATTCGCAATAATCATGAAATATCATCCAATCGGCAAAAACATTATCTGTGAAGGTTTAAATTTTCTTTTAAGCATCATAAAAGACAATGAATTCACGTTCTCCATTATCATCAAAACCTTAATATAGATATAAGAAATGACCCATAAAAGAAAAAAGAAGAAGAAGAAAATCCACTCCTGCAATCTTGATTCTAGTCCAACAGAAAAGGGCAATGATGGGTATTGAAAACAGAGAATTCCTAGAGTAAGAATTCTCAGGTCGGCTAAAGAGATCAGAAAGAATTCTCAGAAAGGATACTCTCGATGCATTGCTGAGTGCTGTTGAGCCTGGAGAGCTTTTCTGCCAGTATCTGCTCACTGAAAACACTATTCATCCCACCACCTCAAGGTATGACAACCCCCCTCCCCCTCTCTTCTGTCACTTTCACAGCAGAGCCTTAAAAACAAAACCCTAAAGATTGCCCAAAAAATCACCATCAGAAATTCAATCTTTGAGCTCTCAACACAACGGCGCAATTAAAATTAGTTCATAGAAAGATAAAAACATGAAAAATTAAAGAAAAAAAAAAAAATCGAGCACCTGAGAAAAGGAACGGCGAACAAAACCCTAAAGCGAAGACGGAGAGAATCCGAACACAGCTCCACTATCCGGCATTCGCAAGAAGACGCCAAGGTCTCGAAAGCCTCGAAATAGGAACGAAAGCAGGGATTTTTACCTAGGGTTTTGATAAGAAGTCCAGTTTCGAGGATTCCATGGTATGACCTTCCACACCCTCAGAACGAAAATTTTCTCTCTTTTCTGACATTTCCAAATTAAAAAAAGAAGAAGCCTCTAGGAGGGGTTCGAAGACCGGACGGTCGATCTCAGCCTACCGTATTTATACAGTGGGTCCTTGGCTTTTGGTCAATCACGGACATTGAAAGCAAATCCACTAGCTATGGCGACGCCACGTTCCAACGGCTATATCTAACGTGTCACTCTTTTTTTAAAAAAAAAATCTATTTTTTCTTGATAGATCGTGTCCCTTATTTGTTACGTGTCATTTTTTTTAATATTTTTATTATATATTCTTTAATGCGTGTACGGTTACCATATGGTTCTGCCACCCTATGCTTCCGATCTTTGCCAAGTAAAAGTAAAGGTTGGATTCAAATCTCAAAAGCTCATTACCCATTAGTCGCTTATATCAATAAATTTCATATGGTGCAGGTTGTATTTTTAAATCTAATAAAATAAAGTTGACAATTTCGTACTGCTTTAATTCTTAAAATGGACCAAACATGTTCCAAGTGATTGGAACTAAGGTTTTATTTGCTCGGTAAAATAGCTCTTCAACTCATCGGCTCATTGATTGATCTCAACATACCATGATGCGTGACTTTTTTTTTTTTTTTTGACTTTGATATGTTAAATATTTTTCAAACTATTTTTTTAAATGATGGCAAGAAAGATTTTAGATCAAGATTGTATAATGTATACTTGCTTGGAATCACTACCACAAATCCTTTTAGATAAATATGAAAGCCAAAATGATTTTTATGAAGTGAAACTATACAATATGTGAGAGACAAGTTTCAATCATAATAGAGGTTGGAGGGATTCAAAGGGATTAGGCAATCTATGGCTAATCTTTGTTGTCGAGAATAGAATATATTCTGTGAAACAATTTATTTTACTTTAAGAAAAATAAAAATTTATGCCAATAGAATACTTTGGTCATTAGAAAAAAGTCTTCGTCACATAATTTTTAGGTAATCTTGAACTAAAATTATTACCAAGAGGATATTATGACCCTATGAGATTTTCTAACATCCAAATAGACTTCAAATCCTAAATCTTAGAATGTAGTGTGATTCTTGATTGTAGTAACATGATATGTGCTGCTTCTTGTGATGATTTTTTTAAAAATCTTTTTGCTATTTTTTTATGTGTGTAAAAGGTGAACCTATATATGACATCTTAATAATTCATATACATGATAGATAAAAGTGCAATTTGTTTGGGTAGAAATGCCATCCTATGCAATTCTTTATTTATAATATAAGTTTGTTAGAGTATTTAGAAGTTGAATTATTGTGAAACATGTTTAATCATTTTTGCTAAAATAAAATATGTGTTTATCCCATAACATAAGGTCAAATAATAAGCTATTTGATGGTATTGTAAACTAACATTATCATACATATGCTTAGAATTATAATATTTTTCAAGTATTGAATAAAAGTAATTCTTATTTCTCTTAGCAAATAAAACTTTACTTAATTTTTAAGAGTCTGAAAAAGACTTTTCAGTCAATAACTATGACTATATATAAACCTTATCGTGGAGCCATATAATGGAAACTATATTTAACGATATGGCATAGGTCACAAAATGGAAACCACATATATCACTTGTGGAAAGGGCCTCAGTATTACTAGCTTTCATTCAAACTCCAAGAGGTTAGGTTCACATATCACAAACATAATTTGACCGAAAGTCCTAATATGTTTAACTTACTTATTTTTCATACACTTAATTTCAGAGTTTACTTAAATATTTTCAAGTATCAAAAGCAGTTCATAACATAATCTTAACAAAACTCATCATAAACTTAATATAATCTAATCACATAAAGTAACAACTTGATTCGATTTTTCGTATAAACAAAATGTATAAAGAATTATATATATTGAAATCATATTTCACATCAACATATATATTTATAACAAATTCAAATTGAAAACTAGGTCATTCCAAAATAAAATTTGCATAATTTAGCAATTATGATAACCAAACATGCAAATTTTCAAAATATAACAATACCTTATTCAAATTATTAAATCATATTTTTCATGTATATAATTAGATAAAATACTTATACTATTTAAAATATTTTAACAAGCTGTGAATGATTTAATAAAGTACTCTAACTATGATTAGAGTTATTTACCTTGATAAGTCGATTAATGGGATTAAACTTGATCACAACTGGGTCTGCAACTCATGTATACTAGTCAAATTAAATCATAATATCAATATCATATAATGTCAAAGTTTGAGTCCAAAAGCTATCAATTCCAAATCCTATTATCAAAACCTATACCCATTATTGTATATTCAAGATTAGATCGAAATTAACGGAATCGAAGGGTCTAAAGAGAGGGACAAAAAAACTAAGAATCAATTAACATGTAAAATTCGGGGATAAAGCAAAAAGTCTCGGCTAGTTCAAACACAAGGGAAGAAAAAGATCTTGTCAAGGCTAGTCTCATCCAGTTTCATCCCAAGCATGGATGGCCGATAGATTCTTTATTTGATGGTTCTCGGTTGGCACTGATCACACCAAGCCAATAAGCAGGATAAGGACCGATTGAAGAAAAGTAAAAAATCAGAGCTATGAAGTTAGTTTTTTTGGCAAATAAATCATCCTAACCATTGATTATTGATGACACCTATTCTTGCAAGGATTCAATTGCCTATGAGGGTGTGATTAGCCCTAAATCTAGCCATGAATCATCAAAAACAGGGCATGGGGCATGGAACAGAGGTTCATGGCAAGGTTCTAAAGAGACTTCGATTTTAGTAGCAATCAGGGATAAGGAAAAGAATAACAATCTAGAAAAGAGAAGGAGAAAAACTTACCAATCAAATGGGTTGCTGGAATTTAAGGAAAATATGGTGATTCATGGCTTTTTCCCCTACTATGCTTCACCCTAAAATAGAGCACAACATTCTCTCTTTAAGACCTTGAATCTTGATGGCTTATGTTACCGTCATCTAATAGAGGAATCAAGGATGACTAAATGAAGGAAGCAAGAGAGGACTGGAACAAGGACTTACTAGCTTAGTTAGATTGTTGGATTCACTGCTAGACCGAGGGAGAAGATGGCGACATCTTCCATGTTCTTGCCTTCTTCTAACTCTCGGATGTAGAAATTGCTTGATCAAAGAGAGGACTTAAGATGAGACTTAAGGGGTTAAATCGATGAGAGATGAGGCTTGGATAAACCTCATCCTCTCAGTGGTTGAATAATTTTTAGGAGGAATATTCATTTGCACATATTTGATAATGTATACTTGAATAATTTTTTATTCTCATATTATCTTACAATCAATGGTTTGCCATCATCAAAAAAGAGAGATTGTTGGACTTAAGGGCTCAATTATATATGTTTTGATGATAACAAGATATTGATTGAAAGACTAATAATGCTTGAATTTGTGATGGTAGACAAGTATGATGTTTGGTTCGAAATAAAATATAAGCAAAACTTCATTCAAAGATACTTGATTTATAAGGAACTCAAAAGGCATGCAAGGATTCAAAGTCGAAGAAAAATAAGGTTAATTCAAATACCATCCAACTCAAGAATGTCCAAAGAAATGATTTTAATTTATAAATTTTATTTTCCTAAAGACAACCATTATAAAACTTATTAAGGCTCAAGACTTATTTAGAGTGGTTAGATTTAGTTTTGGATTAAAAATAATATGAAAATTAGCTTAAAAATCTAAAACATAGTAGTGAGTGATCGACTCGCTCAGATCTGTGGTCGACCAAAGGATGTGTGCCAAAACAAACATTCGTCCAAGGCCAGCGGTTGATCTGCTTAGGATAGGACTATCAACCAAGCATGAGCTAGCAGTCAACTATCCTTTTATAAGCCGATCGATTATAAATTGGAGATTTAGGCATTGGTTTTAAGTACAGATTTGTACTAAAATTCATTGATATATTATTGAAGAAACCTTATTTTTGAGCCTTCTAGTGTAAAATCTTTTTTATCCAAGTTTAGAGCTTCATTAGCAAATCTTCTTTTCTTTGAGAGAGGATGATTCTTGTTTTTCTTATTTAAGAGAGTGCAGGGTTCCTTCTTAGCTTGTGAAGAGGAGGGAGGGGGTTCATCCTTATCCCGATAAAATGATTGCAAGGATTACTCCTTAACCCGATTAAAAGAGAGATGTAAATGTTTGGCCCTTATCTAATTAAGAAAATTAGTATAGTGAAAATTTTAAGGAGAGTTTTGAGTCTCTGATGTAGACAAGAGGTACCGAATCACTTTAAAATTTGTAATGCCTTAACGTACTTTTCTTTCTTATTTATTTTTTTGCACTAGTTCTTATTTATCATCTGTATAGCTTTCATATATTACTTGTGTTGTATTAATTGATTCATTTATTATTTTAGCAATTAGTTTTTGAGTTTTTATAAAATCCAATTTAGCTTCTAGCATTTATCACTTATCAGATTGTTTGAATCACATCATAAAGGTTAAGGATTGATTAGTTACCAAACCACTAGATTACACTAGCGATAGACAATCAATAGAGATCATATGTTAATCAACCACCAAACTACAAGATCACATTGGTTTACACCAATAAGCACCACTCAACCATACCCTGCACTTAAGGTTGAAAGAGATGAAGGGGTTTTGAAAACGGCCCTTTAATTTTGGTACTTTGTAATTAAAGTGTTCAAACCATCCACTTTAGCTGTTGTAACTAGTTTCTAGTGGATAAATTTGTTTCAACCATTTTGAATCGGGCGATTAGATAGAATTATAGGAATGCTTTTTAAAGAGTGCACCACTGTTGCAATGTCCTTTAAAGAGTGCTACGAGCTTTTATTGACCCACATGCTTACAGCAAACATATTGGTTAGCCAATACAAGATTGGTAGGGCATAAAGATTACCTGGGAGGCTCTTAGCTGTTACTGTCTGTTTGCTTCCATTTCAGCAGCAAACGCCTGTAAATATACTTCCATGAGATTGTTTTTTTCTATTTTCTATTTTTTTTATTTGATTTGATTTGATTTGATTTTATTTTTCAGTTCGCCTCCTTTTTTACGTACCAAATTCCTCCCTCAGAATATTCCCGTGTGAATTATTAAAAAAAAACCACGAAGATGCTTTAAGATACGGGAATTAGATCCACGTGTCGGTCTTGCGGCGCCGCGCACCATATCACCTGTGCGTGGCCCCGCACTCCGTCGGCGTTCACTTCTGAGTTCGAATTTGGTCCACCTTCTCGATAAATCCTAAAGAGGGATGAAGCGTAGGTGTGTTTCGGTCGACTGAAGGGAGGGAGATGTCGAAAATAATTTCCAAGTTACTGGGTTTCTTCAGCTCCCGTACACTGGTGGGCCTGGACAAGGCCGGCAACCGTTACTTCACGCGGAAGGAGGAGATCGATGGAGTCAGTAAGCTCTATATGTCCATCCGCTTCTTCTCTCAGGCTTCCTGAATTGTTCGGTTGGTCAATATCTGTATTACTGCCTCGAAGGACGAGATATTCTGAAAATTTAACGAATTTCCCCCTTTTTTTTTGTCCCTTCAAAATCTGGATGTTGATATTTGGTTCTATTTGTCGAGTATTTTGGGACGAAAGTCGGATGGTTTTGGGTGCTTAATTGTTGTTCGCATGTCAATTTTAATGGTTTCGGTTTCGGACACCATGATGGTGTTTGGTGTTTGGAATTTTGATTCTATTTATCGAGAGCGTTGTTTAAAATTCTTTAGGTTTGCAATAATGTTGCTGTCCTATCTTATGTGATTCTTTACCTCGTACCTATTTGTATTACTGACAGCCATATAGGTTGCTCATAATTTGAATTGATGAGCTCTAAACCTGCAATTTTTTTAGTTTGTTGCATTTGGAAGGCTTGGAAAACTATATATATATATATATATATATATATATATATATATATATATATATATATATATATATATGGTGGTTAACTCTAAATTCAATCATTTCTCTTATTTTTAGGTTTACATAATTTTTTTTACTTTTTTAATTTTTAAAATTTATGAACTGTATAAATTTAAGGGTGAAAGAAATGATCGAATTCTGAAGTTGACTACATTCGAATGTAGCCAAGTCTCTCTTAATATATATATATATATATACCATCCTAGTTCCTGGAGTGGTTCATGCGGGGGCTTGGTGTTAATAAGGGGAGTCAAGCCCTGACACATTCAATTTCTTTCTTATTTAATGTAATGGATGTTGTTCTCAGCTATTCTTTGGGTGTCACTAGATTCAATGTGGGTAACTTATCCATTGAATCTGTTTTCTTCTGCTTGGGTCACTGGCATTTACCTCTGTATGGTGTGGTTGAGGTTGACTTCATGCCCTGTGAAGCAGCTTAGGAGCTTCGGTCATCGTTTGTAGTTTCTAATGTTATCATATATGATGGAAGGCAAAGTTGCTTGGGACTCAAGACGCACTAAGGTGCGAGGGTCTATTAGAGCGTAAGTGCAAGGGGCAACACAAGGCTTGTGCCTTGATGAAGTGAGGCACAAAAATATAAATATGCCTATTGATAATAAAGAATAGACGATGGTAAAACATATTTAGCAATGAATTATCAATTCATGAACACACAGACAAACAAGAAAGTTTTAGAATTCTGGATGATATATATGTGAAGAATATGGCATGTCAAATTTCAAAATTTCAAAAGAAGAATAAAAGAGGGGTTCTGTGTTCTGTCCCCTGTTTTGTTTTTGAGGACAAAAACATAGCTGTAGCAGCAGCTGGAGGAGAAAAAAAAGAGGAAGAGGAAGAGCAGCAGCATCTGTTACTGAAGAAGAATAAGAACAGTGGCAGGAACTGAGTAGTTCTGGTTGGAGTCCTAGTTCTGTCCGTTTCTCTCAATATGTCCATCAGAGCCCTAGACAGCTTTTTTTCTTTTGTCCATCTAGCTCCCACTTTAGAACCATCTCCCTTTTAACCACAAAGCCCCAATTTCTTGACCAAACCCTGATTCATTGATGGCTGAGATGAAACACAACAAAGGGTGCCTTTCTGAGCTTTTTTCTTTCCTGAGGTGCAGAAAAGGCACGTCTTTTTAGTGTCTAAGTAAAAGGGCTGCACCTTGGGGCTTGCACCTTGCTGCACTGGGGTTGTGCCTTGCTGATGGAAATGCTAGATAAATATCATTCATCATATAGGTTTCTATAATGGTGCTTACGCAGTTTTATCTTTGAACTTTTATTTTGGCATGAAATTTAGTCCAAACCACTGGAAGTCCAGTTCTCTTTATTAGTTTCTATTTGGCTTGACTTGCAATTAACATTGATAGAATGACACCCTTGACCTTCAACTATTTTAAGAATGTTTTACTCTGAATTTTAAAGGTTATAATGTCTTATGCTCTGTTTAGATTGAGTAATTTGAAGAAAGGAGAGAGAAGACAGTCAAACTCACTCCTCTGGATAAGAAAACAAGGAGAGAAAAGGGGGAGAAATGTAGACAAATATACAGAATAGATATCTTTTGAGGCTTAGTTTCTTAATCTTTGGGTAAGTGAAGAGGCATGGAGAGAAAAGAATGGGACAACCTATGAATATTTTTTAATTTGCCTTGATACCCTTGCATGATAAATAACTGATTGATATGGGCTTGCAATCTAACCCCTTCAAAATCCTTCTCTTTTCCTGTCACCATTATTTCTCTGAACTTAGCACCTCCACTTTGGGTACCACAAATCACAAACAAGGATACATGTTTCCTCCTCCTCCTTTGCGGCCTTTCATTATGTGTCTTCTTCTTCTTCTTCTTCTTATCATATGCAAATCAATTCTTTTGTTTCTTTTTACCCTTAGACTTGAGGATGTGAACATCTGACTAGGCCTTCAAATTAGTTTTTGCACTCAGTATTACCTACATGTTCATATTAGTGACCAACTACAGATTATCTATTATGCTGCCAATGGTGATTAAGATACTATAGTAATGTTGATATTAATGTTTTGATTCTCAAACTTGTGTTCTATTGCTGAACCCCATAGGCACAACCCTCATTATATACCGTAATTATGATCTTAGTTATTGCTGTTTTTCCTTAGAACTAAAAGCAACTGAAAAGTCTGTAATATAATTGCTTGCATAAATAAGAGGCAAGGGTAGACTGCAGCATGTCATGCTAATCATCAATTGGAATTGCATGTCTCATGCTGTGCTGTTCTAAGACATGTTGTTCATGTTCCTGGCTATGTGCAAGGGCTGCAGACAAAACAAGATGGGTCCATGTCAGCCCACATCTGACTGAACTTGCGTCAACGCATACTGATATGCATGATACAGTGGTACTTGTGCTATGGTGCTACCTCGCTGTTGCTGGCATGGTACAACATAACAAACATGCACGCGTTGACACAATACTTTAAGTCATTGTAAGAGGTCTATGTTCTTATTGTCTAGGAGATACTATTTTCTGAAGTTAATAATGTAATGTGGCAGTTACCCTCATGTTAATTTGTCCCGAAGCCTGTAGTTTCTGTGGAATTACTTATACACGAAAAGATTTCAATATTGCTACTTGGAAAGTTGGGAAATATTGCCTTATCATTTGAAATGGAAATGAATTGATGTTAATAATTAAGTTTGCTTGATGGGAAATCAAGAAAATTGGGAAGATGTGGGAGCTGAATGGGATAGAAGGTGGCAAATGCCTATGATTTAGGTTCTTCTTTATGTCTGCATTTCTTAAACATGGGCTGATGGTATTGCCATAAAAATTACATGGACACAGTGACACTGAAAGATAATAAACAGAAGATGAACTAATCCACCAACTTATAAGAATCATATGCCGTGAAGTTCTATGCGTGGGGCTAGAAGCTTTTTTTTTTCAAAAACTGATTATTTGTTAGATATCCTTAATGGCTCCAATTAGATGACGGCCTGGAGTAAAGTTTGGTTAGAGTAATTTTGTAATATGAATTATGAATTTGCTCAGTCAACAAGGTCATAAATTTTTAGATACTTCGTCAGTCGGTGACATCATTGAAAGGAAAGAAAAGATGGCTTGAAGTTACAGAGAAATAATTCATGATGAAGCTGCTACCACTAGAGAGGGAAATGTTGTTATTAGAGTCCAGCAAGTAAGTACCTAGAGAAGGTTTTTGCTAGATTGATGAATGTAGGAGCTGATCCACACATGCATTACATGGTTGTTTATTAGTCTTGCAAGAATGACATTATTCTTTGAAAGTTGTAAGATGGCAGTTGATTTAAAAACAACGTTTGAACTTAATTCTAGGCCTAAGTAAGCTTGAAATGAATGTAAAGTGAGGCATGCTTGATCTTGGTTTTTAGACTTAGAATTAGTTTCAAGCTATACTTGACTCCTTGGCTTAACTAGTTTTCATTTAATAATTTTCATATGCATATACTTATACATATTTAACATGTATGTATATATGTATGTAATTATCGAGGACTTCAATTAGAAGGGCTAGATAGAGAAGGTATTATTAGGATTTTTTATTTCTATGTAAGTATCCAAAATCTTTTTAATGCACAGCCAATGTGGGATTAAATGTACACCAACATGGGTTTTTACATGCTTCCCTCATCTAAGCCCTAACCTACTTGCTAGGCCAATGGTCTGACTTTAAACATAGTCATATACCATGATCGGTTTATACCATGATCGGCTTATAGTTAGCCCGAAGGGGCATACACTGTGGTGTCTCCTAGTCTGCATGGGCCATGAGCCGGATTTGCTTCGAAACCATTAGTAACGATTCAGGACCTTACCCTACAAGGATAGTTAGAAGGTATTATTTGGTTTCCTTGGTCTTGTATAGGTATCCAATATCTTTTGAATGCACATCCAAAGTAGGATTAGAAATATATCTCCATAGGCCCTCGGCCTAATAGGAGCAATGATATGGTATCAGAATAGACCTAGCCCATGACTTATATAGACTAAGGGACACTATGATATGAGTCATCTTGAGGATTGTGGTGTTTCTATTTGAATTTGATTAGATTTGGACTGCTAACCCGACGAGGATGTTAAAGCTTAAATAAGGGGAGTATGTGAGGATCGGCGTGGAATTATGTTTAGTCCCACATAGTGACTATGTTAGGTGGGTTTTATGCAGGGCCAAGAAACCCAAATTACACTTTTTCTTTAACCTTTTGGATGAGGTTTTGGGGCTTGACATCATACATATGTGCGACTTTAAATATCAGTTTAATGGCTTAAAAAAGCCTGATCTGGGTGGTGCTAGAAAAGTAGATAAGGTGCTTTGTATAAACATGGTCGTAATGGATTATGGATTCGTACAAGCAGGACTTTTAACGTCAAGCTTGAATCAAGCTTGATTCTAGTTTGATATTTGTCTAACTTGGTTTGAGGAAGTTAATATTTTTGGATAACTTATTATTTACATCATTTCATGACTTTGAAATTTATTGCTTAGAATGTTATTGTTTCATTCTGATTTAAGTCTCAAAATCTTGCTTTTTGCATAACACAATTAGACAATATAACCATCCATACAAAGTTATTGTTCATTGAGAAATTATTACCCCACCACACCCCCCCCCCCCCCCCCCCCCCGCGCCCCCCCTCACAAAAAAAAAAAAAAAAAAAAAAAAAACCTCAGAAGAAAGTTTCAATATGCCTAAATGAGCTCATCAAGGATTTTAGAACCATGCATTAAGTTAAGTGAAAACTCCTTGCTCTCCTTAAGTAGACCTTAAGTAGACAATAAAAGAAACTCTTCGCGTTACAGGTTATCAATATTGAAGGTGTAAGCCTTGTACTGTTGTGAAAATCAACTCATGTGTTTACCAATTTGAAAAAAAGGAAATGAAATAAAAGTTCCTTTGAGTAGATATGTGCTTGACTTCGATTGGTGACATTGTCTCCTCTTATTTTCACAACAACATCCTGAATTGCTCCCTTTTAGAATTTCAGCCTGTCTCAAATGACCATGCAACTTTTCCTTAATTGACTTTAGATTGTGTTGCAGACCGAGGAGATGTATGAGAATTTGCTTCAGAGTAAATTGTTGCTCAGTTATAACATGAAATTATTTTCAAGAAACTTAATTCTAGGTCATGTCATCAATGCAATTATAGCCAGAAGCTCTTCACCTTCTGACCAAGCTCACTGGTTCACTTGTCCTATCTTTTGTGACTATCTCTAACAACCTGTCTTGTACTGCGAGTAGCCATCCATCTTTTTTCTAGAAGTTCTTGCTAAGATATAGATATACAATGTTGATTTCATGTATGAAAATGAGGCATTAATGCAGATTGTGGCAAGAAAACACACATTTATAGATGCTTTCTTCATTTGCGTTAGATAATAATGCAGACAAGGTGTTCACAAAATGATGTTATTTAGCCGAAGGTACTTTAGGATCTGTACTCTGTTTTGTTCAGTTATTTTCAATTCTAACATATATGTGCTTCATGAGGACCTATGGAGAAGATTGAAATTTCTAAATTATTTAGAAATATCTATTTATTTTGAAGAACTCTGTTAAAATTATCTGTCATGGCTCCTGTTTTCAATAGTTCATTAGTTTCTGTTCATACCATCATTTTGATGATTTTAGGACTTTGTTGGAAAATATCACCACTGAGGACCATAGAATAGCAGAAAAGTAGGAGGAAAAGTAGAAGGAAAAGTAGAAGACATACTAGTGAGTCGCATTCACATAGTATGCTGGTTTTGCTGATTCTGTTGTTGGTGCTGAAGTCTGGGAACAATACTTGAGGAGCAATGCTGACCACAACAAGGGTTGTCCTTTTTGTTTCCACATGAGCAACAGGGTTAGGAGCCAAAACTAGGGAGGGAACCTAGCATGGTTGATTTTTATGTTTTAGGATCATTTTAGGCAAAAGCATGGCACTCCAATCGTGAGTGTAACCTATATATCAAGTTCTATATAAAACTATATGTCAAACTAAAATGAGTGCTAACTTGTTACTAGCTATCCACTAAAAACATGTTTATAAAAGCATGAACTTTAAATGGTGCTTTCGATAAGCAATTCTTTTCCTATCTGGCCAATCAAACACCCTTGGCATTGTAATTAGGGCTAAAGTTAACATTAACAATTTTATCCTTCCAGAACACAATTTTGAGTTTAGCATTGTTTTGTCCTGCCATATTACCTGGTGATGTGTGACAATCTATGGATGAGGACTGAATCTATGGGCTGCTGGTATTTCAGGTTAAAACCTGTATTTTCAATAAAACTGAACTAGAAAAACAATGTTCTTAAAGAAAATAAACAATAGTTGACCATAATCCAACCTAGGGTTTAGGATTTTAGGCCTTGATAGTGTTTCGAAGGGTCTATAAAATTGAACAATTGAAATCATATGCTTGCTGAAATTTCCCAGAAGAAATAATCTAAGATGCATGTGATATGAAAGATCTATGGGAATAAAGGATGTGTTTTCGATGAAGAACAATTGAAAGAAACATTGATTATGATGGAAAAAATGAAAAGAGAAGTAAAAAAGGCTAAAGAGAAGAGGAAGGATAATACTAGATTCACTCCTAGACCTAGGAATCACATCTTAGGTTTTGAAAATCTCACACCTCCATTGTTGAATTGTGCTCCAAGAGAAAATAACAACTTAAGGAATCATCCCTTTCTTTATTAAACAAACATCCAACTCTGTTGCATAAGATATTATGACCTGGATTTATAACAAAAGAAAACCTAATAGGACCTTTTGACTCCTTAAAATACCCTCATGGTTTTTGGTTTCTGTTCACAGGGACTGTAGCTTGGACGGTACTCTTGTACTACTATAGTAACTTGCTTATCAAGTTATGAAATAAAAATTGAGATCTTTTAATCTCAGCCCTTGATTTTAAATATCCCTTTTCATTACAACTAAAACTAAATAGAAATAAAAGGAAAACACATAAAATTGACAACCAAAATACATAAGTTGCAACCTAAAATGCATCTGACATGATTTTGGATCTCCATCACTGGGATTACTCAATTAAGATTACATTAGTGAACTTTAGGTGTAATGACAATGACTCTAAATTTATGGATGACTTTGGATAAGACCATTGTTTCGAGTTACACTTAAAACCTGGAGTTTGATTAGGTGAAGTTCCATTGTCATATTTTAGTTTTACTTCGTGGCTTAAAGAAGTTAACTAAGGTGGGATTTTGAAATGTACTTCAGTATGAAGCCATTAGTTGATCTTATGTAATGCACTTTCTTGTTATAAAATGCAGCCAGTGTGTAGTGCAATTTCTGTCTGAGGTGTTCAACATGTAATCTAATTATGGCATTTATTATTAATTTATGTGAACAGAAAGCAGTCACAACTTGAATTTACTCACACAAGCCCCTTTGTTTTTATCATCACTGTTGGAAATTTTATTATGTTTTTCTCCTCCTTAATAATGCCAGTGAAGGAGAAACGATGGGTGGTTTTCAAAGGTGAGAAGGACCCCACCACTATTCCAGGTTAGTTTTGGAATAATTATCTGATCATATTTTATGCTTCTTTAAACATGTAAAATTAGGTGCTGGGTTGAGTCATTGGATGAAGTCCAACAGTACATTGGACATATATTCATAAAAAAGTTCAACATACTGAATTTTGTTACACTATTACCCTGCACTTAGCTCCTAAACTTACATCTGATAGCTTTGATGGTTATAGTTGAGTGGATATGCTGGTTGAATGGCCAAAGACAGAAAGCTCCAACTCCAGAGGCAAGAGTGCACTCGATTCCTGTCATTGATACTTATTTTTTGAATCTTGACAAATGGTGATTTCTTCAGTTGCAACATTTTATTTTATTAATTTTTGGCTCATTATATTTTGTTAATTTCATTTATTTTCCTTTACTTTTTAATGATTAATTATACCATTTACATTTGTTTAAATTGAAGATATTACTAGCAAGACAAACCTTGAATAATTCCATCCATGTGGTTGTTCTTGTATTCTATATGTTGAGACCAAATTTATCATGATCTTTTAAAATATCAGAAGTTTAGAAATACTTGACTTTGTAGATTTCACTCTCATTGTTTTTTTATACTTTCTCTTTCCACTCTTGTTGATACAATTTTTGTCAAGTTTATGGACAATGAAAATTAACTCACATTTTCACGTGTAAGACAATATGCCTCAAACAGCAGAAGTCCGCAATTTCTTCGATGTCCTTTGCAAAACACTCCCCACCTCATGATGACACATCATCATCACTTAGGAATTGAAATCATCTCTCTTAAAGGAACTTAATTATAACTTACACCATGATATTTCAGTCTTATCATATCTGCCATATTTATCTTCAACTCATGAACTTCGTAGGTTTGAGAACTTTTCCTTTTATAGCAAGGCATGCAGTTTTTTTGGGTTCCCCTGTACTTTCTTTTTTCCATTTCATATTATTTGTTATGACACGAATCTAAAGTTTACATTAGACACAACAAATAGGGTTATTTAGTTATTGTTGCTTGCATTATGTTTTACTTTATATAAATAGCTTATCTGTGTTAATCAAGGTTAGCCAAACCATTTTGAATTAGGTGGTTCCGGGCAAACCAAACCAAGATGGTTCGGCCTTTAGGTTTAGTATAGGGGTGAATTGTCCATACTGACCTAAATCACCCATACCGATCTCGTATCTATATACTGAATCAAACCTAACCACCTCGAACTGAACTGCTTGATTTAGCTTGATTTGGGGCGGTTCATGTGTTGAGACCTTCTAGTCTATCAGACTAGTATGCCATTTGTTTGATATGATATGCTTCGTACTGAATCGGTATTAAAACAGTACCGATTTTTGGTACGACGAACCTTAGTGTTAATTGAGGAACTAGTGGTTGATGTTCTAATTGTTTATAAAGGCTTCAAGGGCGCCTTGATAAATTTCATGAATGTAAATGTATTTAGGCTTTTAAAATAAATGCAGTATCTTCCTTTTATACATTTTTTTGAATCTCTTTTCCCTCAAATTCTCTCATTTGCTTGAAACATGCTTTGAAGAAATAAAAATTCATCAAGATCTACAATTGATTCTTATTAAATTATCATAACAAGATTTAATCATAAAGATAAAACAAATGCTGACATTTGGAAATGGATTAAATGACAATCATTGACAAAATAAGTAGTTGGATAGCTTTAATCAAGCGGCAATAAAATTGTCTCAATGACATCTCCTGTTCTGAACTGTGTCAAGAAGAGTAGATTGCATCAAGTCTGGGTTTTTGATCTGATTGTTTGCTACCCACTTTTGAAATGACAGCCTCACATAGATGCTAAAAAATTGCTTCAGCTTTATAGATGTTTTGATGCCCATTAAGCTAGAACATGATAGTGGGGAATTTAGGAAGATATGAGGATATAGAAAATAGGGATGTTGAAGGTGTTCTAGGGTTTACAGGGTCATGGTTTGCTATTTGGTAAATGGCATAAAAGATGAATTTCTAAGGGAATGTATTTCCATTTAAAGAAGGTGTACTTCCCACATATTTTAGATTTTACAGTTTTCATGTTAAAGGAAATACAACCAGAATAAGATTTCTTTGATGCTATCAACGTTTGGAAATGAAGTGAGGGTTTATTATCTTGTTACTTTGGCTGCAAAGAAATTCAGTGAGCTTTAAGAGCTGGGTAATTATTAGATCAAATGCAGACCTGATTTATAAATATAAAGAAGTAAGAGAGGAATGGAGGAAGAAGAAAGAAGCTTTAGAGAAGGTAACAAGCTGAGGGACAACAGGTAAGCCTCGAGTAAATCCAATTCAGAATTTGATTAAGTGATAGCGAACATCTTCTCCTTTATATAAAGAAAGATAGATAATTTGTTACAAAGGTCTTGGAACAAAGAGTATAGAACATGAAAAGTTTCTAATGTGTCTCTCAAATCTCCCTAGCTGTTGGAAAAATCCAATTCTAAATCTATGTTTAACAATTAGATTTAGGAAAAACTTTATTAAAGTTCTATCTAAATCTTGTTTGGTGCTTGGATTCATTCTTTAAAGTATGAATCTAGAAAGTTGTGGTTTTTGGACTGATCCCCCGAACTTTCATTGAAAAATCATGTACATACTACATTAATGTGAGTAGATGGTGTTTTGTTCAGACATGTTATAAAGAAACAAGAAGAAGTATTCCTTCAAGCTATTGTTTTTCTTAAAAAATAAACTTGTCAGAATTTTTTTTTAAAAATAAACACCTAAATTTTGGAAGAAATTGTCATCATGTTTGTGTTATTGGTGTGCACATGCTACTAAATTGATTTATAGGTTTGATTTGAGCTCAAACTTACAAAAGTACATTTGTTTGGTCTTTTTTTTTTTATTTATATAAAATGAATGTATGGAGCCAATTTACAAAAATCTCTGAATTAAAATTAATTTTCATGGTTATTCTAAATTTTTAGAATTGATTTTAGACTTAACTAATTTTAAACATGGCAAAAAATCTATAACTTGGAGAAAATTATACGTACAATGTAGGTAGATGTAAACTAATTTTAGAAAGGTAGTTTTTGATAAACTTGTTTTTATTTTTTAATTTTAAAAATGAAGATAAATTGATGGCCCTATCTACTTCAACTCAAGCAACAAAATTTCTAAAAATAAGAAATTTGACAAAAATATGGACAAATAGATTAATGCCTGTTATCTATTATAGCATGTTATTGATGATTTCTAAGATCCTAAGGGGGCGTTTAGCTCATGGATTGTAAGATTCCAATCTGAGTATCTCGCATTGATATATTTGGTTGACAAGCTAGATTATTAAGAATTCAGGTGGAAAGCATGTAAAATTCCAAAATGCCCTTGTTTTCCAAATTGAAAAGAAACCAAAGTAAATCAATATTTTTAAATGTAATAATAATATATTATATAAAACAGTTGAAATCTTGTCTAAGATCTCTCATGACTGAAATAGAATAAGCCAATCCCCCTCCCAACTTGAAAAAAGACACAGAAGTAAACCCTCTTCCACTCAAATTTCCCTTTTTCAATTTCCATGCTTTTATTGACCTTGATTGCATCAGTTATAAGTCTTTATACAGGTAATTTAAATCTAGGTTTATATATGTTGCCCTTAGGTCAAGTAAGGGCTTGCTTGGCTTTTTTTTTTGCGCCCCCCCCCCCCTCCCCCCCCCCTCCCGGAGTTTCCCATTTTTAAAAGCAAAAATCTGGAAAGAAAATTTTGTTATTATTCTTATATTTTTGATTTTTGAAAACTACACTTGGGTTCTATGGAACAAGTGAAAGCAACTAAAAAAGCTTTCACAGTTTCACTTTTTAATAAAAAAAGAAATAATAAATTTGTGACCAATTTCTTGTTTCAAGCACGAGACATTTCTTCTTTTCTTCAGCCAAAAGGTAGGCATCGTCTTTCTTTACTTTTTCTCTTCCTTTATTTTTTTCTTCCTTCCTGTTTCCTTCTTTCCTTTTCCTTACCTTCTTTGAATTCTGTGACTTGATTTGCTGCTAACTTACACCTCTTGCTTCCAACCAAGAACATGCCACCCTTGATAATCCCAACACCACTAAGAAAAAGATGACCATAGCTCTTGTTGAAGAGGCATAGGTGGAAGAGGAAGAGAAATTCGACTGCTTCTGCATCCCTTGTCCTAGCAATGATAACTTTTTATTGCTTCAGGATCGAGGCTGTGAGGGCAAAACTTCAGTCCTTTAGGTGGGAAGTAGGCGAGATCCAAGGCCATCTGTTCAATATTATAGGAAGATGGCTGCGGCTTCTTAAAAGCAAATAAGGGTCATTTATCTCTTTTATTGCTGTAATTACTTCTTCTTCTCTTTGTTTTGTTGACTAACCTACTGAATTTTATTGATTTGCCATGGTACCTAGTGATTTAAGTTCTTATCCAATGGATTCTTATAGTATGCCATCAATATATTATATAGGTGTATGAGTCTCTTCTATACGAGGAGAAATACTGCAGCCTATATTATTTCCATAATGCGACAAATATTGTGGGTTCACTTTGTAGCTTTCTTGAGTCAAGGTTGCTAAAAAAAGCCAGTACTCAATTAATGTGAAGTCTAAGAGATCAATATCCTTCCTTGATGAGGATCTAAGAACAAGTGCTTCCAAAAGGTTAAAGAGTTTTATCTACATCACAAAATCAATCTTAGATCTTGAAATCATCTGACAAGGTATCTGAATATAAAGTATATCCAGTATAAAGCTGTCTTCAATCTACATTCATGTCAAGAAATGTTTTACAATATCATGGTGTTGCCAGCCCAATTAGGAATCTTTAAAGAATGAATTGTTGTATCCTGACATTTGCCATAGGCTAAAATGCATGAACTCTTCCAGGCTGACTATTCATAAAATGCCCTCCTGTTACACTCTAGCACATCTCCTTTTTCATAAAATGACTATCCCTTTTTTTTTTGTTTTTTTTGACTGCACAGCTTTATGTTCTGTCATTCTTATATCTCCTGCAGATCTCATTTTTGAGTGGATTATACCTTATTAGCAAATTTACTTCTAGTTGAGATTGCTCTGTTGAAATTTTTCTTCTGATATAATTTATTCAACTCAGGAGATGATTGAATTGGAGGCAAGACGTGAATGTGTTAGACAAAATGTTGCACGTATGTATTTGCTGATCTTGACTATCATCTACTTTATGATTATGTTCATATGTATTTTTTTAAAGTATGAAACTTTCTGGTGACATGATCTAATAAAGCATCTGTTGTTTTGAAGATAATAGATAGCATGATTAGCTTAGCTGGAATTTTATTGGTCATTGTTATTTTAATTATTCTGGAAGTAAAAATTATTGCTATATATCAATGGACCGTAAATGATTTAACTTTGTAGACTGGTTTTTATTGGATTATACATTTTCACTCCCATAGTTACTTTGATTGTTTATGTTATGAATAACCAGTGGTTTAGTGGCATCTTCAATCCATTACGACAGAATGAATGGTTATTCCATGAGAGATAACAATGGATGAGCTGCAATTACATTATGATTAACATTTTAGAAAAACAATATATCTGAAAGTTTGTCAGGATAATAAGACAAAATGTTAAATCATAATCAGCTTGATATTTATAATATGTATGTCTCCATCATTTCTTTGACTACTGAACTGATGCTGGATAAGGAATAATAATTTCTTGGGTTTGGCAGGGCTTGAGTTATGAAGCTGAAACTATGGTTGTCTGGAATTCAAAATTGATTTGACTTTTCGAGAGAGATGAATTAAGAAAATGACACACTATTGGATGGTTTAATTTGGATGCGTTGGGCTAAAAGTAGGGAATTGGAAACTAAACTTTCATTAGGGATTCGAAGGAGTTTTATGGAGATATGACTGAAATCATATATCTGCCTTACTTTATTTCAGTGGATATGTTTTAGATAATTTGAAAAACCATTGAGATAAAAATGGGCTAGGATAAAATATAATGGAGAAAATGTAGGCCTATTGATGAGAAACAAGGACAGGAAAGAGTTAACAGAAAATGGGATAGTCCAAAGTGAATGATGAAAATGTGGATTCTTGTCATCAGGTTACCCTAGTGTTACAAAAGGAGTTGCACCCTCGAAGCATCAAGGAAGAGAAGCTTATTAGTTGAATAAATTAGAGTTAATGATACATTAAGGTGGGAGTTGCTTATATTGTCTTGTGGTAGTTTGCGACTAAGGAATTTAGTATATGAAAAGGGTGGAGCCCCACTTTTTGTAAAGAGACAGGCATCGACTCCTTATTTTACTCAAAACAACAAAAATTTTGCTCTGAGAGTTCTCTCATCTCATGAAGCAAATAATAAACACTTCGATGCCTTCTTAGAGGGCATAGCTTATGCTGAACCACCTTTAACATGCTTATCAGGTTGATTACATAGGAGATGAGGAATGAATGGAGATAGGCATCACTAGCTTTTTTGATGGAAGTGTTAGATAGATCATTATGAACATATAATAATGTTTGCACTAACCTTATGGGATCTAATAGTTCACGGAACAATACAGAGAGGCATATTGACTATATTCCTGTATGCTACTAAATCAAGTACAACCTTGATGACTAAATCATATTAGATGAGAGAAGTATTAGAAACTTTTTTTTTCACAAACTTAGTGAAAATAGCATATTGCAAGGCTAACATAAGTTGTTTGTGTTCATAAGCCATTCCCAGAACATAAATTTTCTAGCTTGTTGCGCCACCTACAAATCATTCTCTCTTCCATATATTTATTGCACCTCCTGTACGTCTTGAGTCCTGAAGATCATGTTGAAGTCAAATGGAAGTTGAAGAAGCTCCAATCAGTAAAGCTGAGCCATGCCGGAATTGTGATGCCTTTTCATGCATTCAGATGAGATTGGCTGCAAAAATGATGGTGATAAGCATGTTCTTTTGACAGCAGTTGTACATAAAGGTCTGTTGGAAAAGAAATTAGAGTAATCCAGTAAGAATGGCCATTGAACCTTATAGATGGAACTTATGTGAAAGCAAAGGGTTACTTTTTATCATTTATGTGAAATTAAATATTTGATTATATTCTAGAAGGCACAAAACAACAAGAATATTATGTTGAAAAGGAGAACAAAACTCAGAATTAGAGGAGCTTGAACGAAATAGGATGAATCAATTTATTCCCGACAAGTATGTTATACAATGAAAGAGAGACATCAATGGTTGATCCATCTTATGATGAAACTAATCCCTAAAGAAGTTTATATGAGGTTCTTGAAGGTACACAACTTGAATTTGTTGAATTAGAAGAATCCATCCTTTCAAGCAGAAGTAACCTTGCCTCAAAAATGTCCAAGTCTACTTTGTAGTGTTATCATTGTCTCTGCTTGATATGGATATCATGGCACTTTTGTTTTTCCTTAGGTAATTTTACATTACTAATGGTTTGAGTGAGGTTGAAAATATTGTGCCTAGAGTGAATGAAGAATGTGGGACTATGAGGATCATGGGTTGTTCAAGTGAAAACATTTAATCTCTTACTCGAAGATGTTCACGTGTTTGATTCTGTTGTTCACAAAACACATTTAATGGACATGTATGTGAAATTATAAAGGAAGATTGCAACATGAAGGCCCTAAACTTGGGTCAAAATTGCAACATGAAGGCCCTAAACTTGGGACAAATTGCTGTGTAGCATTAGGATGACTTTAGATCATGCTCATAACATCTTACCCATTATAACATACAAGATGGATTATCTAGCAAAAGCTCTAGGACATTGTTTTAGGAATGGATTAAGGATAAGGGCTCCTCTCAATTCCCTCTACTACAATGTTATAATTACAAATATGATTCAATAATTTGTGTACGATATGAGATTGAAAGAATAATTTCTAAAATGACTAGTAATCTTAATTTGCTTGACAATCAATTTTGTATCTTATTTATACTATATATGTGTAGCATGTTTACCTAATATATGCATAAATTGCATAAACTTGTCATGAAGCTTAGTCTTGGACACGATATGTCGTAGTGGCGTGTACTGCTCTGTACGAGTTATACTGCACCATACTGGATGCACCACATTGTACTAATACTAAATCAAAATTTGGTACATGGGTGTACCGAGTTTCAGCATGTCGAGCCGACCTACTTACCAAGCATACAAGGACTATACTATTGTGGTACTGGTACAAGATCTGGTATTGAGATTGTGAACCTAGGTTTTGGAATTAGTTGTTTGGAGTCCTCTAGAGTCTTAATTAATGTACTTGTATGAAGTCTATTATCTAAACATGGTTTCTGAATCTGAAGGTCATTCTAAATTGCTTCTTTGACCCTTTCTAAAAGGTAACGTATCTTTGTATTCAGAGAAGGAAATGGTTAATGTCCCCAAGTTGCTATATATGCATATGAGGTCCACTAAGGAGCCAGTAAAGTGAAAATTTTAAGGTCTTTTCAATCTTTATTTCTCCTTGTCCATTCCACCACTATTAAGAGCATAACTATGTGAGGCTCACCAAACTTCCATCGCTAACATATACAGTACAGATAGCAAGATGGGCTAGGTTATTGGACTCATAAATCAATGGCCCACACTTTGACCAAGTCTGAGTCATGCTAAAAATGTGACACAAACTTAGCCCATCCCATACTGATGGTGCCTGAAGCCACTTAAAATGCTGGTTGGATTAAGCAGTCCATAGGCTGTCATGGCCTAATGTGCATTCCTATATTGAGTTTTGGGTCAGGCTGGTTTCAAGTACATACAAATCTAGTCTGGACCCATTGTGGGTTCCAGTCTAAGTTTTGACTGAAACCACACTCAGCAATGAATTGACTTGGTCCAGGTCCATTGGCTCTATTGATCTAGTCTAACTATGTTAAGATGTGTACCTAACCCAATTCTGATCATCTTTGAATCATGTACAGGTCAGGCTTGGGTCCTAGGGAGCTACGGTTATTTGGTAAGTTTAATTCCCTTCATGCTAAAAAATGTTTGGCACAACTTCGAAGTATAATTAGTAAATTCTATATGAAATGCTGAAGGCATAAACCATACATTAAATATTTAAGGTATTCAGGTTAACCATCGATCATGGTTTTAGGTCTCAGCAAGATATCCTGTAGGACACTGGGATGGGACGCCATTTTAAGTGTCGGGATGGGATCATCCCACCATCATCCAGCATCCCAATCAGCACATTTTAGAACATCTTCTGCCCAAAGTATTGGGATAGGTTAGGATGGTTCAATGTCTTGTTCCATAGACAACTAGGACAGCCCTATCTCACGGGATTTAAAACAATTACCATGGATTCCTATTCTGCTCCAGGTCTATGTTTGAGTGTGGTCATGTACATAAAAAATCAGTGCCATTCCCTATGTTGTATTGAATCTAGGTCGGGTGCCTCTTTGTAGTTCTAGAACCAGACTAATGATGTAATTAGGTCAGTCTATGGATCTAGATTAGATCCAGGTCAGTTCTTGGTCTTCATGTTGCAATGCTATGCTAAAGAGGTAGGCCAACAAACTATTGTCTTCTATGTGAAATGTCTCTTTCTTTGTTGTATTATGTACTTCAATTCATTGATACATTAAAGAATCTATATATAACTTTGTATACATTGATCACCTTGTGGTTACAAGATTTCTTTAACCATACTTGTTGTTGGGCTTAATGCCCTGTGCTATATAGCATCCACTCTAAAGATTTATTCTTGAATAATTATGTAGTGGACAAATTTGTTTATTTATTCATGTTTTATTATTTCTCATCATTATGAATTAAATTAGCCCTTTTAAATTCATATCACTTTTGCATAAGGGATCTTAATTAACATTTGTTTCTTTATAAAAGTTCTGAAGAAGAAAGAAGAGGAGGAAAGAAAGTCCTTTGGTGGTGGTATTCGTCAAACCAAGACAATTAGTAAGTTAATTTGTTCTCTTTTTTAAAATTGCAGTATATGTTTGACAGCATATGGCTTTGCTGTTGAACAAATTCCTATCATTTTACATGCTGAAATCTCATTGCAAACTTTCATAAAGCTATTGCTAACTGCTTTCCTTTATCCATCTCACATTATTTGTTATTTTCTGTGTTGATATGAAACATTATATATGATTCTGGCATGTAAGAAACTTATTTTAGTCAACACTTATAGATCTTCTCATAGCTTATTTGAAAGTTGCTAAGTTAACTATTGTCCAAGAAAAAGATATTGTACTCCAGCTCTTCTGCTGGCATGAGTTTTGTCACCTCAACTTATTTGAATTTCTCGGGAGTTCAAAAATGATATTGTGATTTGACTCATATGCTTGTTAATATAGATAAGGCTGACAAGAATTTATGATTTTTTTGACATGAAATTGTAATATTTCAACCTATATCTTAACATAAAAAGAAAAAGAAAGAAATAGGTTTAGTTTTACCAAGGACATAATGCTGATAATATGCTCAAGTATTCTAATGTCAACCTTGCAACATTTGTATATCAAAATCTAGCTTGGGAATAAGTCCACAACTTTTTTATGCTGAGAAGAATCAATATTGAACTGTTAGTAAACCTTATGGGCTTTTGTGATTTATTTTTTTCTCTTTCTCTTTTTGTTTTTTAGTTGTTAGAGATGCTATGTGTAATATCTCTACTCTATAGTCTGTAGTATTTATGCATGGTAGAAAATTTATTGCTGGTTTATGCAGCTAAGGAGAAGATGAAAATTAAATAGCGACAATCGAAGTTATGAAGATCATGATGTGATGACTATTCTTACCAAAATATATTTTTTGGAGTTCCTGCAGAATGCAACTAAAATAGGAAAAGGGCAAGATTTTAGGATTTCATCATTATTGAGTGACAAGATCTGCCATGGCTATCACTTTCACTATTTTGAATTTGTTATCAAAAGCAAAAAAAAAAAGAAAAAAAAAAGAAGAGAGAGATAGAAAAGGATGTTCCCATTAAATCTAAAGCGAGTGGGTACAACAGAGGTAGATGGCTTCAGTAGTGGAACTCTCTGTACCATTTAGTCTTGATAGTGGAATTTGGTAATTTAGCTATAAGACCATTTCTTATGAACTAGAAATTTAGAAATGAGTAAGATCCATGAGGATAAGATGACACAATAAATGGTAATGCTGAGAGAGGTTGAAATGAAACTACAAGAAATATATTAGATTGCTGTAAGCATTAATACTAACTGGATGACAGAATATCATAGTGTTTGCACTTTTTTCAGTGAAGGCTGAAGGTGGCCTTAGTGAGGATAGCGTCTTAAATATGAATTTAGGGTTTGGTAAAGAGAGGAAGACCAAAGAAGACAGGTTGAGGTAGTAGGAGATGATTTCAAGGACCTTTCTGAAGTTGCTTTTAATTTTTTAGGATTCATATAACCTGGCAATCTAGGGTTCTGGGAGGGGTGGACTAGGGATAGACATAGCCTTTGGCATATTTTTAGCTGACCAAGCAATGGCCCCTGTAGTCAACCAAATAAATTCTTATAGCAGACAAAATTCATGGCTTCTGACTTGACTATATGTATATGCTTATTGTGTGTCTAGAGGATTTTGTAATTGGTTAGGCTGCTATTCTTTCCTGAAATAGGGTAATCACTTTAGCATCTCAAGATCAATCTTTTCTATTTCCCTATTTCTATTTCCTGTTACATTAATTAGGCACAAGAGCTTGTATGTTTTAGTATTTAACTAGATAATTGTAACTTGCTTGACCAAAACATCGATGCAAGGATGATAGAAATGTCTAACCGAGAGGCCTAACTCATTGTACAGAGTCAAACCGAGTGATTCGGTATGGTACGAGGTGCTAGGGTGGTTTGGTATGGTACGAAGTTGGTTTGGCCCTTGTATCGAGTCGAACCATCAAATCATATTAGTTTTGGGCTTGCTTGGTATGGCTTGCCTCAAACTGCTTGGTTCGGTATGGTTCGTCTCGAACTGCCTGGTTCAGTATGGTTCAACCATCCTTAATAACAATAAAGCCTTAATACTAAACTAGTTAAATCCTTTTTCTCCATTTTGTTCTATTTAGAGCTATAATTTTTGTAAGATGCAAAGATATTTAATTTTTATTTATCATTTTTTTCATGTAATTTTCGGTTTACCTTTATCTCTCTTTTCTTTTGCATGTATGATATCACTCTTTCACACTAGTATGTCTCCATATATACATTGTAAATGTTGAAATTATATAAGTTGTTTTCTCAATTTGTCCTCAAGTAGTGCTATCTTCATATTTTTATGAATGACTTTATTTATTATTCTATCTTTTCTTATATTACCACATATTTATTTTAATTTTCTCATTTCAGCCACAATTATTTTGTGTACATGTAATTTTCTAATTGTTCAACATTTTGTACTATAAAATTTTTCGTTTAACTTGGCAAATATTTTATAATTACATAATATGCTACTTGCACCTCTCCATTTTATCCAACCTACTTTAATTCTATAGGCAATATCATCCTTAATTTCTCTTTCCGTATGAATAATTGATTCTAAATATTAGAAATGATCATTTTTAGAAACTTTATTATTCTCAATTTTTGCTCTTATCTTCATTTCTATTTTTAGTTTAACTAAAATTACATTCTATGTATTTTGTCTTTATGCTCCTTAACCTATTTAGATTCTAATGCACTTTTTCACAATTTCGACTTACGATTAACCCTAACTTTAGTTTCATCTACTAATACTACATCAAAAAAAGCTTAGGGGGACCTCCCAATTTCGATTAAAAAAAAAAAAATTTGTTAGTACTACATCATATGCAAATAACTTGCATCATGAAATATCATCCTAAATATGTCTAGTAAGCTCATCCATAACCAATGCAAAAAGGTAAGGATTAAGAGTAGATCCTTGATGTGAACCTACTGTATTGGAAAACTCATTGGGATTACCATCAATAGTTCTTACATTAGTAACCATTCTATTGTATATATTCTTTATTGTATTAATATATCTAACGAGTATTCCTTTCTTTTCTAATACTAATTATAAGATTTTTTTAAAGAATCTATCATATGCTCTCTCTAAATTAATAAAAAATTATATGAACATTTTGTCTCTTTTCTCTATACTTTTTCATTGATCTTTGTTAACCTTCTTAGTTTTGGAATGTTTAATTGTCATGTATAAAACTTTTTTATTCTTTATATTTAACTGATATCTTGTTGCTGCTAGATCCAACATATCTCATGTAGGCTCACTAATTTAGTAATATCCATATATGCCTTTTGGATTCCTTTACCTAGTGTCTCCTCCCAATTGCTCCTCCTGTAAGCTACTAGGCCTTGATATGGATCCTGGTTCAGTTGGCATTATTTTAAGCAAGGTTTCTGATGTCAAGTATTTAATCAATGAGCTGTCTATTTATATATAAAAAGCACTGTACTTCATTAGGATAATCTTGTGCCTTACTGTACCCTGTATGTCATGACTCAAATCTTGAATGCATTTGAACCCTGAGGTGTGTCCATCACAGTTGCTCAAAAGCAACATCAAACTTGAGCCATTATTAGAAGAAATCACATGATCAAATGGAGAACAATGAGACATGCATTACAAGCTTAAACAAAACCTACTTACAAAACTTTTTACATTGTCTATTGTGCATAGTGCATTATATCTTCTAAGGCACAAGCAACTTAAACTCACTGAAACTACTTCAATAATTACTTAACAAAAAAGCAACTTCAAGATACCAAGACCACTTCTTGAAAAAGTGTGCTATAATCCTTGCTAATCACTCTTAAACGGACAGTCAATAGATGAAGAGATCTACATACCATTGCAAATAAATCTCTATGATGATTAAAGAATTTAATGTCCCACTGATGAACACAATTTTTAAATCAAAAAGCATCAATCAAAAAGAACATTGGGAAGTTGAAGCAAAGGTTCAGTAGAAAATTATATCGAAATGCCGAAATGAAATTTACTGATAAAGAAATAGATATTTCAGAATGACCAAATTATTAAATTTAGAAAGTCTTGATATCACTGGTTGGTTCACAGTTTTTACAAAGGTCCACTTATGACCCTTAAACCCCTTTATCAGTGTTACTTGAACATTGGACACAGGTGTCAACTGTCCAGGTGTCCTCAGGTATCAAACACAGCAAGCTCAAAAAAATTGGATGCAAGGACATGGCTAACATGCGTGCATGCGTGCCCACACACACACAACAGTATTTAAATTTATGTGGGTTTTTAATAATTTTGGACCATAGTTTCATGCAGATCCATTATCCATGCTTTGGGCTGGACTTCATATAAGCCACTATGTAATTTAATGTGGCCCTGCAAATTAGGTGTCTAGTCTGCATTTCTGTGTACCTGCTTCTCAAAGATTGGCCCTTACACCATTTGTGTCTACTGTGCTTTGAACTATTCCTTTGGTATATTAGAACTTTTCCTTTTCCTTTTTGACTTTCATGAGATGGAAGAAACCCTCTCAGATCTAAGCAGAAGTAGAATTCAGATCAGATACCATTGTGATCAGACATCCTAAGTCCAAATTTCATCACCTCACTTTTGGTGATGATGTGGCTTACCCTCTCCCTCCAGCCCACCGATGGCACCAACACCTTCCTCTAGATGAGCAACTGGTTCCCTCATCCTGTGCCTTTGCTGTCTTTGCTGATGAAAAGGTGTGCCTCTCTCTTGTTCTTGCTCTAATTTCTACCTTGACCTTCTCTCTATTGCTCTTGCTATTATCTCATCTCCCTCTCTCTCTGTCCCCCCCCCTTCGCCCCACCTTGAATCAAAGAGCTGTGTCCTTGGTGTCCTCCACATAGGTCGCATGTATTGTGTTTGCATGGGGATGGGAAAATATCCCTATTTTTATTGTTTCTATGCATCATTGCCTTGTATGCCTATTTTTGATGCAATTGAGTTTAGTTATTACCCTTGTTGATAATTCGAATAAGCTTCTAGTTATTCTCATTGCTACATCCTCTAATGCAACCACGGTTTTAGATTTTCAAAAAATAGGTAGGTTTAGAAGTACACAAGAGATCAGTACAATCTTAAATAAAAAATGGATAGTGAAATTTCTTATAAATGAAACTTAAACTTAAATAAGAGAGATATTGTGTGTGTGTAGAGAGAGAGACATGCATACATCTGTATATAGGTATATAGCTTCATATACATTTTTGCCCATGCATAGGTACACATATATACAATGATACAAGTCTTGTTCCATCCTGTCTTAGCCATAATACATTATAGTATCAATTTTAAATAGATCTAATTTATCACAAAGATATAATCTTTAAAGTTCATTTATGTTTAAAAATCAAATAAAATACTAAAGCGTCACAAATATTTTTTTTAAAGAAAAAAAACATCTCTAGTAAGTACTGAGATACTTGACCGGATTAGGGATTGAGATGGGTTGGAACGTAGAACGTTTCATTCTGTGAAAAAACCAAGACCTTTGTCCTACAAGATTTAAAACCTTGTATATACATATATAGATATATACATAGATACATATATATATATATATATATACATACATATATATATATATATATATATATATATATATATACATAGATACATATACATATATATATATATATATATATATATATATATGCATACATGCATGCTTGTATACGCACACACCATATAGCTGTAAGCCTAAGAATAATAATATTTCATAAAAATCCTTATGGTAATTGACGAATATGAAGAATGGTTTGAAGTTGTTTGACTGGTCCATTATCATGTCTAAACCCCTTGCTCATTTTTTTCAACATCAAACATATTTTTCCGTTTATATGCCATTAATATCAAGAAGAGGCTTTATTGATGGTCCATAACTTCTAGATCCATGAATATCTATTGTATTATTGTATTCTTGTTTTGGAAACTTGCAAGTTAATAAGTGAGGTATATAAATATTAATCCTTTACAGTCTTTTTTGACCCATGAAATGCAGGTAAAGGTGGATCTCCTAACCTTAAAAGTTTCATTCAGCAATTTCCTGGTGCTTCTTTTGAGCATAATAGAGGTAGATTCTTTCTTATTTACTGTGCTTACAATTATTTGCCTTGCCCTAAGTCTTTGTTGATGCATGATAATTTAATAAACATATTGGGATCATAATAAAGCATATAGAGCTATACCTTTCATGCCTAGTAATCTTATTTTTCCTTATATAATTTCCTTTGATTGATTAGATTGATTATGAGCATTGTATATATATAAAGTTTTATACATAGCCAATCCCAAGCTCGTATAAAGAAGGGTTGCGGTATGTTGACAGCCAGCATAAAATTATAGTTATATCTTATAAATATAGATCTAATAGAGAAAATTATTAAGGCAAGGATGGTCCTTCGGAAACAACGCATTACATTGGACCTCGGGTGTAGTGAAAATTTTTCAAGGATAGCTAGGCAGTTCTCGAAAGTATTGCATCACATTGACATCTGGGTGTGACGGAAAGTAAACAAGGGTTCTTACACCTTCATGAATGGTTGTGGATAAAGAAGCTAATTTAAAAAAAAAAAAAAACTTAGTAATTTGAAATATAGGGTTATTAAAAAGAAATTAATAAAACTAACAAATATAATGACTAGAAGGAGAATAACGTAGCTTATTTGCAAGAGGTTAAGTGGATATGAGAAAAAGCAAAAGAGATTGATAGTTTTAAACTTTGGTATATAGTTAAAAGCTGAAATAAAAAATAGAGCATGAATTATTATAGATAAAAGTCTAAAAGATGATGCTGTAGATATTAAGAGGATAAGGGATAGAATAATTTTAACTAAATTGGTGTTAGGTGAGGGGTTAATTAATATTAATAGTGCGTATGCTCCTTAAGTAGGTTTAGATAATGTTTCAAAGCAAAATTTTTGAGAGGATATAGATGGATTAATTCAAGAGTTCCGTAATGGAAAAAAATATTTATCAGAAGAGATTTGAATGGATATGTCAAAAAATATGATACAGGTTTTGAAAGAATGCATAAAGGTTATAGATTTAAGGATAGAAATAAAGAAGGAAATGCGATTTTAGAGTTTGCAGTGGCATATGATTTGGTATTAGCTAGTGCATTTTAAAAAGGACTCTAATCGATTGAATTTTTTTTAAAGATTATAAGATTATACTAGATGAGAGTTTAATCATACAATATAGATTAGTGGTTATGAATGTATGTATTTGAAAATGAAGGAAAAATAAAAAAGTATAAGAATTAGATGATTAGATGGTCGAATTTGAAAAAAGAAAAACTAATAGCTTTTAAGGATAGAATGATGAAGGAAAGAAAATGGAATATAGATGAAGAAATCAATACCATATGAGAAGACATGACTACTAGTATTAGAAAATTAGCTATAGAGGTATTAGAAGAGTCAAAAGGAAAAGGACTATATGATAAGGAAACTTAGTGGTGGAATGAGAAAGTTCAATTAATAGTTAAAGCTAAAAGAGAGTGCTATAGAAAATTACCTAATTGTAGGACTAGATGAGCATATGAAAATTGTAAGATGGTTCAGAAAGAAGTTAAAAAGGCAGCACGAAAGGCTAGATGTAAGGCATATGAAGAATTATATTGCAAACTAGAAACTAAAGATAGAGAGAAAAATATATATAGAATTGTAAGATTAAGAAAAAGAAAAAATAGAGATGATTCATGTTAAATGCGTTAAAGATAACAATCAAAAAGTTTTGATTAAGAAAGATGAGGCCATAAAAAAATATGATGAAGCTGTTTTGATAAATTATTAAATAAAAATCATGTAGATTATTTAGGGTGCTTTATTAGTTTTATTGGGGATAGAATTATGATATGTACTTGTAGAATTAAGATATTTAAGATAAAAGAGACTATAAAAAAGATGAAAATAGAAAGAGTAGTAGGACTAGACAAGATTTCATCGAGGTTTGAAAATGTTTAGATGATGTTGGAGTAACTTGAGTGATAATTTTATTTAATAAGATTTTAGAGATTAAGAAGATGCCTAATGAAAGAAGGATGAGCATTATTGTATTAATTTATAAGAATAAAGGAGATATTCAAAACTGCATTAACTACATGGTATTAAGCTTATGTATTATACTATGAAACTTTGGGAGAATAATTGAGTATAAGTTGAGATGTATGATAAAAATATCAGAGAATCAATTTGGTTTTATGCCAAAAAAAGTTGATTATAAAAGCTATTTTTTTTCTTATAAGATTACTGCATAAGTATAGAGAAAAGGGCAAGATTTTCACATGGTTTTTATTAATTTAGCGAAAACATATGATAGAATTCCTAAAAAAATCTTATGGCATATGTTAGTAAAGAAAGGAGTATCTATTAGATATATTAATGTAATAAAAAATATGTATGATTGAACAGTTACTGGTATAAGAATTATGGGTGGTGGTACTAGTGAATTCTCGATTACAGTATGTTTAGTTTAGGGATTTACTCTTACTCCTTACATTTTTACTTTAGTTATGAACTGGCTCACTGGATATATTAAAGATAGTAATCCATGGTGCATGTTATTTGTAAATGATACAGTATTAGGAGATGAAACTATGGTTTTAAGTCTAAATGGGATGTTGTATGGAATGTTGGGGCGGATTGTTGCCCCAAGTATCGGGACGACATCGTCCTAGCATCCCAATTGGCATGTCTTGGGATACTCTTTGTCCCAAGTGTCAAGATGGGATAATAGCGCATCCCGTTCCATAAAAAAATTGGAATAGCTTTGTTCTATGTGGTTTAAAACCTTGAATGAAACTAAGGCTGAAGTTAATTGTAAGTTAGAATTATGGAGAAAGCATTAGAATTTAAAGGTTTTATGTTAAGTAGGATAGAAATAGAATATATGAAATGTAATTTTAGTACGATTAAAAATAAAAATGAATGTAGAGTAAAATTTAAGAATCATGAAGTTTTTAAAAGTGATCATTTTCGATATTTAGGATCGATTAGTTATAAAGAAGGAGAGATTGAAGATGATGCTGCCTATAAGATTAAAGCATATTGGATAAATGGATAAGTACAATTGGAGTATTATGTGATCGTGGAGTACCTATCAAGTTAAAGAAAAAATTTTATAGGACAGCCATAAGATTGGCTATTTTTTATGGTGTAGGATGTTAGGCAGTTAGAAAATTATATGTACACAAGACGAGAAATATTGTAATAAAAGAAAAGATAGAATAAAAAATGAAGTCATTGATAAAAATATGGAGAAAGCACCAATTGAGGACAAATTAAAGGAATGATGATTTAGATGGTTTGGATATGCACATATGCGAAGGAGTGATTTGATACATGTAGAAGGAGAAAGAGTTAAAGGTAAATTGAAAATTATATGGGAAGAAGTGATAAAGAATTAAAATCTTTGCATCTTACAAAAAAATATGATTCAAAATTGAATAGAATGAAGAAAAAGAATTCATGTAACCGTCCTCAACTAGGATCAAGGCTTTGTTGTTGTTGTTGATTAAGATTTATTATGCATGTCTTGTCCTGAATTGAAACAAAAAATGGTCACTCCTCTAGTAAGAATTAATGTGGTTGTAACTTGTTATGATATATCTGAAATGCTGTTTTCTTGATATTGACAAGGAATGAGAATATTCCATCATTTGAAATGGCAGTGAACTGGAGCATCTAATTTATTGGTAAAGTATCTATTCTATACTAATATTTTGTTTGTACAGGACTTGATGAAGTATCTGATGAAACTGATGGTACCAAAAACAAAGACAGGTAAACTCATTTGCCTCAAAGCAATAAAATATTATAGTTCTTATACAATTTTTATCTCGAAATTGTAATATTTAAATTATTGCTTCAGTTGTTTCTCAAGTACCTTGATTAGTGGAAATTGTGGAGATGATCACTAGATGCTTAGTTTTAGTAGATACCAAAAAAGCTGCACTAATATATTAGCTAAATTCAATTGAATTACCATATTGTATGGAATTTACATTTTCCAAGCAATGGTACAGTCTGTGATAGTATCATGCCTACCATCTCTTGCCACAGATACTTGTAGTATATGTAATTTTGTTTTTCATTAATTCAAACATGCAGTTAGATACTTTGTTGCATATGTGAACACATACAAAGCACGCATGCAAAAGAAAAAGTAGCATTTTTCATATATGTATATTGATGCTAGTTATATATATTACAAGTGCACACAATATATAGAGGACTAAACTCATTCAATTTAATATTGCAAAAAGAAAAGGAACAAAAAACTGTCATTAACTGCTTATGCAAAACATCATCTTTGCCAAATCTCTGTCAGCCCTTTCAAGATGACATTTCCCTTATGACCCTTTTCCATCAACATTCCCGCTACTTTTAGATATCTGGTATTTTGTCTTGAAAATAAAATCCTCATATCATGCATTGTTAATACATTGCACGCACCTGCATGCAATGGGCACTATGCTGGTTCCATTGGCATGATTCACATGCTTGGTTATGCAACTTTATTGTCTTCTTTTTCCTTTTTATTAGGGGGTTCTTTAAACTAGTTTCTGTGGGTGTTATCTTTGATGCAACAAAACAAAAATTTAAAGTGGTATGTGGTGTCATATCAAGAAGGCATGCGTACATGCTACGTATTGTCTAGGGCATCATTTATGCTAACAAGACACTAACAATGTATTGGCACCACTGAAATGAATGCCCTTAATGATAAAACACAATAATTGTTCCTATAATACATATCATGACAATTAGATGATTCATCCTGGAGTATCGATGTATTATCTCTTGAAATGTGATGTTTTGTTATTCTGCAATACTAGTAAGTGGTAACACATTAGGTTGACTTGCAGTGTGTATGCTAACTACAATTAGTGAGATATTTGTTATGGTGCTCACATCAACCCAATAGAATGTCTGGTAGGTTTATAGACATTGTTGTCTGCTTCTAGATCCGCATTGCATCTTATAGAGTGTCTGAAGACATTGTCATTTGATACTTATATGATTCACTGGATCATGACATTGATGAATTTGAAAATATGCATGAGCGACATACTTCAAACACTTGCTGTAACTGATATTAGGGTGGATAGATTTAGCCATATCTTGAGTATTCCTCTGCATATCCGCAGCCTTTTTGTATTGCCCATAGTTGTTTAAGTCTAACATTATGGTTTGATTCCTATAGCTTCATAGATCATATACATATGCTTAGGATGCCAGAGATAATAGCAGAAGAACCATTTATTGACCATGAGTTACATTTGTTATCATAAAAACCATGATGTCATGCAAACTAATAGAGGAACCTCTATCAAGCATTGTTGACCTCTGACTATCAACCTCTTGTACATTGTTTGGAACAACTACCTTCATGATAGCTTCCTTTTCCTTGGTGTGCCCCTGAGAGGATGTAAAGGCTTTCGAATATCTGCAATGCCTGTTTCCTGTTATCTTTGTGGAACTGGCCCACCACTTTTGGTGTCACAGTCAACTTCTATGTGGAAGGATTAAAGCCAGCATTGCAAGTGAATCAATTTAGTCATTTCTATCACTGGTTGTGTTGACCTTGTAAGTTTATACTGCCATTGTTACCATTATTAATCACCACATCATCAACTTCATTTCATCACCAACAGGATCTTGACTAGACATTGGTTAGCATATTTTAGGGGTGTGCTATTACAATCATCTCCTTGTAGTGGTATATTATTAGCAGAATCTGAAGGACTGACAACTAGTAAACTTATCCTTCCTTTTGTGCTACCCTTTTACTTCTAATCCTGCTAATTTGGCAGCCTTACTTCCTTTGCTGGCTCTTCAGCTCTTCCTTGGCTTATGCTTGCGAGCATGGCCATGTCTGAAACCCACTGGTTTGCAAAAGGAATTTGACTGCAATACTCGGATTTGGTTCTCAGCAGCCATATTGAGGTTCCCAATCGTATGCCAGTGCAAATTAAGCATGCAAATAAGCTATACCAGTGCTACCCAAAAATTGCAATTTTTTGAGTTTTTCACCATGTCCCACCAGAAAATGGTACAACACTTCTAATACAGCAAGATACAAGGGTTCATGCCTCCTTAAGAGTTCCTACTCACATTGTAGTCTGATTATCACCTCTTTCTAGGGAATCCTGCCTCTTTTTGAGTCCCTACACACCTAGACTCTTATAGAGTCCTGCCTCTCTTTGTGGTCACCTTTAGTGCTTCAAATCTCGGCGGAATAGAGTCCGAGACGATCGAGATGTCTCATTCCAGAGAGATTCTGGAACCGATCTCAGCTGTTCTGTCCTGTTCCATCTTAGTCATAATGTATTAAAATATCTATTTTAAATAGATCTAATTTATCATAAAGATATAACTTTTAAAGTTTAAATATATTTAAAAATTAAATAAAACACTAAAACTTCACAAATAATTTTTTTAAAGAAAAAATTATCTCAAACAAGTATTGAGATGTCTGATCGGATTGTGGACCAAAATGGAACAAGATGTGGGGTGTCTTGTTTCGTGAAAAAATCGAGACATCTCTGTTCTACGAAATTTAAAACTTTAGTCACCTTGACTATTAGATAGTCTAATCATCACCTCTTAGTAACCTAACAAGGCCATGAAGGGAAGAAAAGTAGAAAATGAAGAGAACGGAGAAAAGAAGACTGACGTCACATATCTAACTTCACTTTGTGCGTAATTGATCAACTTCATCAAGCATTCCTAGGAGGAGTGTGCAACCTCTTTTTGAGCCCCCAGTCACCTGGACTCTTATAGTCCCACCTCTCTTTGGAGTCGCCTGGACTCCTAGAGGCTCTAATCATTACCTCTTAGTAACCTGATAAGGCCGCAAAGAGAGGAAAAACTAAAAGAAAAGGACAAAGAAAATAAAGAGAAAAAAGAAAAGAAGATTGAGGCCACATAACTAACCGCATGGTTTGAAGCATGCTGAACTACTCGGTTTGGGTTGGTTTATGTGCGGGATGAGTGGGGGAGGTGGGTTGGGTGGCATGTGGGCTTATATAGCTCACATCCTGTTTCCTCTTTCTCTTATTTTCATCTATAATCATTTAAGTAAATATCATCTTCTTTCTTTTTTCCTCTACTTATGACTTGTCATTGGAAATAAGGAAAATACCTCTCATTTGAATTCAATAAAAGTATCAAAAAAAATTAAATTTCTTAAAAATAAAAAGTCAACTTTTTCTTTCAAAAACAAATCCAGAGAATTCTAAGAAATTCTGGTTTAGTAAATATTAAGTTAGGGTACTTTTATTTCAAATAAAAATCCTAGAAAATCAATTTAACTTAGAAATGATAAGAAAACAAAATACTAAAAAAAATTATCTTAAAATACAGTTTGTAAGGCTTGGTTAACAACACTTGGTCAAACATATAGAGTTTTCAGACTTGAACAAGATCATAATAACAGTAAATCTCACATTGATCTATGTTGATTTGATCTACCCCAACCTTTGGTATAGTGATATGTCATAGTTTGGACCCTAGAAAATATGTTTTAATCTTAAGATTTTATGGCAAGTTTAATTTTATTGTATTGATGAGTTGCTTATCAAATTGGAATAGATTAATATGAGGTTTATTATTACTATAATCCTGTCTAAGTTTGAAAATCCTATAAATTTGTTCAAGTATTGATCAAATCCTTACAAATTATATTTTAAGATAATTGTTTTGGTATTTTGTTTTCTTATTATTTATAAGTTAAATTGATTTTTTAGGATTTTTATCCGAAGTGAAAGTACCCTAACTTAATATTTGCTAAACTGGAATTTCTGAAATTCTTTAAATTTATTCTTGAAAGGGAGAGTTGACTTTTTATTCTTAAGAAATTTGATTTTTTTGATATTTTTGTTGAATTCAAATGAAGGGTATTTACCCTATTTCTATGAGAAATTTTAGGTAAATGTCATCCTTTTTTCTCTTTCTTTTACATTTACTTAAATGATTTTGAATAAAAATAATAGAGGAGAGAGAAGGTTTCAGCCTTGTATACTTCATAAAAAAGAAAAAATAAAAAAATATGTAATTTTTTTTTCAAAAAATGGCGTAACAGTCTGAAAAGCTGGTATGCTGCCCCTAACTGAATTGGTCCGGCATCAGTTCATGGTTCCAGAAACTTTGCCTAAGATGGTACAAAGCTGATGTGTAACACCACGATTCATCTTTTTTGACTGACTTCTTTATTTGTGTCAAGTGTTAATGGTCAATGAGATGGAGAAGTTACTTATATTTGCATAGCTTTTGGAAAGAGCTCTGTCTTACTGTAGTATTGTCTCTTCTATTGCCTTTTAACTTTTAACATTTTTAGCTGGTTAAAGCCTGAGCCATCCAATTCCATTTCACTCTCTCCTTTTTAACAGTTTTTAATATTTGCATGCTAGCTATGATTGTAACAACTGCATCATTGCTTTCTGAGAAATTACAGCAACACCAATGTTGTTATTGTTGCTATGTGAATATATTGTATAGCTTATTTATATGTTATTCTTTCAATAATACATGTAAATAGGATATATGATAGATTAATAACAATTAATTAATTTTAGTGGAGTGGATTATTAATGTAATTTGTACTTGTGCGTCACAAGTAGGCTTAGATGAGAGGGTTAAAAAATAATTTTGGAAAGAATGGATGGATTTATGTAAAATATTCTTGAAGGGAAAAGGATAATTATAGGTGGTTATCTCAATGAGCATGTAGTGAAGAACAATATAGGATATGGGTGTGCGTGGAGGGTTTTATTTTGGAGATAATATTTAATGAGAGATTTGGACCCTAAATTTGCTGTAGCTTATGATTTAGCAATTGGAAATACATATTTTAAGAAGAGAGATGAATACTTAATAACCTTTAAGAGTGGATTAAATTTGTCACAAATAGATTACTTTTTCACAAGTGGATTACATTGCTTACAGGTTGTAAGCATTGTAAGGTGATATTAGGAGTGTTTAGCAGCACAACATATATTAATAGTCTTGGATGTGTAGGCTAAGTGCAACTAAAAAGGAAAAGAAATTAATAACTATCTAATGATTAGATAGCAGAAATTAAAAGCAAAAATGTATAGCTTTTATTGATAAACTATTAAAGGAGGAAAATTAGAATTTTAAGGATTGATCTGAATAAAATGTGGGACCAAATGACCAATTGTATTAGGAGCATATTTAGGATGTTTTAGAAGAGACAAGGGGGGAAGATATACACATAGAGAAACTTGAAAGTAGATTAATAAGGTATAGGAGACAATTAAACAAAACAAATTTACTTTGAATAATAGCAAAAAATTAAAAGATATTGAGAATTTCATAAAATATAAGAAAGCTAAGAAAGATGCAAAAAGGGTAGTAAGTAGAGCTAAATATATAGCGTATGATATTTTATGATTGGTTAGGCTCAAAAGAAGCTGAGAATGAAATTTAGAACATAACTAAACCAAGAGGAAGACTAAAAATATCAATCAAGTTAGATGTATTAAAAAGTGAGAATAATAAGATACTAGTGAAAGTAAAGAAATTAAAGAAAGGTGGAGGCACTATTTTGAAAAATTATAAAATTTAAATTCTACTAAAGATATCTTTATGGAAAAAATATAGTCAAGGAGAAGTCAATAAACTATTAGTGTAATTCATAAAAGCAAAAAAATAGATTCAAAAAAATTAAAACGGTCAGACATTAGGACTGGATGAAATACCTATTAAAGTTTAGAAAATTACAGGAGATGTTTGTCTAAATTAGCTTGCTAGATATTTAATGATATTATGTAAACTAAGAAAATGATTGGATAAGAAGTATTGTAGTACTCTCTTATAAATAGAAATGTGAGATGGAAACTATTCTAATTATTAGAGAATTAAGTTTATAAGTTGCTTGTGAAATTGTGGGAAAGGACAACTGAACAAAAAATTAAGAAAATAACAATAGTTTCAGATTACCAATTTTTATTTATGCATGAAAGATCAACAACAGAGGTTATTTGTTTCTTATAAAATTTATAAAAAGAATATGGAGGAAAGAAAATTTACAAATGGTCTTTATTGATTTAGAGGAAATTTACGATAGGATGTTAAAAAAGAATAATTTAGTGGGCTTTAAGACGGAAAGGTGTACATGAATGGTATATTGAAATAACTAAGGCCACGTATGCTGATTCATTAACAAGTGTTAGGAGTTGCTGCAGTACTAGTGTTTTCCTAGTTATAATAAACTTACATTAAGGATCAACACTAAGCCCATAATTTTTTTTATAGTAACTATGAATGAAGTCACATCTAATATTTAGGAAGATGTATCATAGTGTGCTATTTCTGGATGATGTGGTATTAATTGGTGAAAATAAAGTCAGATTAAATAATACTAAATTAGAATTATGGAGGAAACTTTAAAAATAAGGGCTTAAAAATTAGTAAAGACAGAGTATATGAAATGCAAATTTAAAGATAATGGAAAAGAAGATGTAATATCAATTAAGATTGATGAGCAAGAGATACCACAAAGCAACTAATTTCATTATTTAAGATCTATTATTTTATAAAACAATGAGAAGATAGGTAAAGATGTATGTAATGGAATTAAAGCTAGTTGTTTTGAAGTGGAGAGATGCATCTAGAACATTATGTGATAGGTGCATGCCCTGGATACTTGAAGAAAATAATTTTAGAACAATAGTAAGGCTTGCAATATTGTATGATTCAGATTGTTAGACAACAACAAATTTACATGAAAATAAATTAAGTGTGGCAGAAATGAGAATGTTATGATGAATGTATGGTAAAAGCAGAAAGGATAGATTGAGAAATGAATGTATTAGTAGAACTATAAGAGTTGCACAAATCAAGAACAAAATGATGGAAAATTGATTGAGATGGTATGAATGGATACAATGAAAATTTAAGGAGGCTCTTGTAAAGAGAGTTACTTTAATTTGTGTTAACTATTGTAAGAAAACAAGAGAAAGATCTAAATTAATATGGATAATTATGAGGAATGGTATAGAGAAACTTGGAATAGAATCGGATATGGTCCTTTATAGGAATACCTAGCAAATGGGGATTCATAAAGCCAACTCCAAATAGATTGGAAAAGACTAGATGATTATGATGCTTATTTGAATAATACATATGTATAATATCTTTTGAGATCATTGTGTCTTAGATTTTTTTAGAACACTTGACAATTAAGGCTCATGTCTAGGGTCTAGGCAACATTGGTTGTAGGCTACAATTGATGTTTGCATGAATTCAAGTCAGTGTAGGCTTAATGTATGTACTTATGTATGTAATATCTTTTGAGATTATTGTGTTGGATTCTTTAGAACATTTGGACACTCGGACACTTAAGACTCACGTCGTGCCTAGGTAACACTGGGCTGCAGGCTGCAATTGAAGATGACTTGAATAGGGATGGTGATGGGGTGGAGTGGGTACGGGGGAAAGTACCTCTATATCCATGTCCGTCAGAAAAAAATATACCTGTACCCACCTTGTGCTCACTACGGATAGCACGTACAAAATTTTGTACTTGTACTTGTGCCCATGGAGATTATGTAACACTCATACCCATCCCATTACCTGTACCTGCTCGTACCCGCCACCTATTATGGACTCCGTTTCATTTGTTTTATGTTTTTTTTAAATTTTTTTCTTCAAATTTCAATTTCAGACCCATGCCTAAAACAATTGTGGGCTGCTTTCTTTTTTTCCTTTCAATTCACAGGCTGGACAAAGGAAATAAGCCTAGAAAAATTATGGTCAATGGCTGTTTGTAAAATTTTCCATTAAAAGTTTGTAACTATGTTAATAAATAAGGTCAATTAACTAAATTTACTTACGAGTATAATGGGTACGAGGCGGGGTGGGAATATCTTTACATTCATATTTGCCCCATACCTATGATGGGTGTTGCCATGTGTTCCCATTCCCGTACCCATATCCATACCCATTTTTTGACCTCCATATCCACCTTAAATGAAGCGGAGGTAGGCAGGTACCTGTGGGTTCGGAGGAAATTGCCTAGTGCAGTCCAAGAGCCATTAGGAGTTCCTCTTTGGTGGCTAGGTTATACTTGGATGGTAGACTAGATTTAGATAATCAGTTATAAGAGTTTGAACATTGTGAGGTAAAAACACAAAATGATAGAGCACTAAGCAATAGCAGACATCGCATATTCAAGGCATAGGTAAATGCATATAATTGCTAGATGCATGAATCTACCGATTTGCATAGGTCACCTCTCTTTAATTATCAACCAATGCATGCTATAGGTGTAGGGACTAATACGTTGAATTTCCATCTTCATTGCTTAAAGTTTGTAGTATAAGCATCATAATATACAAGATGCTATAGATCTTACCAAGGTTAAATCCTGGTGGAATGGGGGACTTTCCAATCATCCCATCCTGTTCCTATGAGAAAATGGGATCAAGACGGGGGTACGATGAAAGAAGAATAAAGAGGAAGACAGAAAGGAAGGAAAGAAGGAAAGGAAGAAAAGGAAAGGTGAAGAAAAGAAGAAAAAGAGATCAAGAAGGGAAGGGAGAAGAAAAGGACATGAAGGGAAGAATAAAACAAAGTAAGAAAAGAAAGAAGTAAAAAAAAGGAAAGAAAAAAGAAATGAGAAAAAAGAAAGGAAGAAAAGGAAGAAGGGGAAATAAAGGAGAAAAAGGAAGGAAAGAAAATAGAAATAAACGAAGTAAGAAATAAGTAAATGAAAGAAAAAAGAGAGAGATGGGGTAACCATCGGGATGCTCTACCGGGATGGGCTGGGATAGTGAGGTGTCTTGTTCTATGGAGAAAATGGGACACCCTTATTCCATAGGATTTAAAACTTTGGATTTTATACTAGATATAAATGTGTCATTCAATACTAGAACTAAATATGTATGTATATGGACAAATGGGTCTGTTTCTCATCTATAATATCTTGTAATTTGAACGGTTACCCAAAATCACTTGGACTATATGCAACCCCCATTTCAGAAAAAAAAAAGAAGAAAAAACATTCTCCTTAACATATGCACTTTGGTGTTGATATTACTTTGACACATCAACTGACTTGTGGAGGATTATGTTGTCAAAGCATGCAAAGAATTTGACCATGTTTGACCTCATCAATCTAGTCCAACCATCATGATGGACTCTCCATAAAAGTCTCACTATTTCATAAAGAAGACCCATGTCTCATTCTTCTTGACCTCCCTGTCCATGCATGTACAAGTGATTTCATCAGGGGTGGATCACTTCTGCACCATGCTGATCATAATTCAGTATGTATTCATTTCAGCATAGAGGGATGTGACTCAAGTGGAACCACTTTCATTAGCAGCCAATCACATTTTTTTTCCTGAAGATCTTGTCTACTCTTTTATTTAGACCCCTCTTCCATAAATGTAATGAGATACATTTTTTTTTTAAAAAAAATTGGAGCCTCTTCACCTATATATTCCTGAATTCAACCATAGTCCTTTGATGGAACCACCACCTTATGGAAATCAACTTCCAGTTGTTGTGCCTTGTCTTTACAATCTAGAGCCATCAATGAGCCCTAATATGTTCTGACAATCTGAACTATGCCTTCTGCCTTGGAAAACTTCTCCCTCTTTCATTGATTCTCAAGGGAGGCTCACAAAGGCGCTTGAATCTGGGCATCCTCCAAGCATCTAATGCAAGACAATAAAATACTTCCATCTCCACATCCTTCTTCTGTGTCATCAAGATGATTCAATCACTTGAGTGCATAATAACTTTGATCACCTCCTATCCACACTCTGCCAAAATCTAACTGAATTGGTTTCCATCCACCAACTGAAATCACATCAACAGTCTTGCATACATACATTCTACAATGAAGAATAGTGTCCTAAGTTGTTTCTTAGTAGTTTTAAATGGTTTTCTAATCCTTTAATTCTTTGTTTGACCCATGGGGTGGAAGTTGATAATGCAAGTTGATTGCATCTGCCTAAATATGCTTGCATGCTAACTAAATATGGTTCATATGTTATCCTTTTTGCTTGCAGTACAAATTCTTACATATTTGAGTTTTATTTAACTAAATCATTTAATGTGTAGATGGTTTAAGATTGTAGTTTGAAATTAGATGATCTTATGTTCGAGTGTCCAATTATATAATATTACTTGCATAACTTTTGAGAATTTTTAATATTTTATTAATATATGTTAGAGAAACAAAGTTTTAGATATTCAATTTAATTTTCAAAATTTGTTTTTTTGACAGTAATAATAATAATTCAAGTTGATTACACACACCTAAACATGTTTGCATGCTAAATATGCTTCATATGTGATCCTTTATTTCTTATATATATTCTTACATATTTAAATTTTATGTAACTAAATTATTTAAAATTTTATTGGTATTTTAAGATTGTAGTTCGAAATTAAATATTCTTATGTTAGAAAATAATGTCTAATAATATAACACTACTTGTATAATTTTTGAGAATTTTTAATATTTTATTAATATTAAGTATAAAAGTAAATTGTAATATTCAATTTTAAAAGTTGACTTTTTTGACACTAAGAATACTTGCATTAATAGATTGATGGCATGCCCCTAGCCGTTCATTTAAAATTGACTGCAACCACCCTGCCATTCAATTCAAACTGATGACATATGGCCTACCCATCCAATTTACAAATTGACATTAGGTTGAGAAGGATTGCCATCATCTTTTACTGTTGATGCATGCTTTTTGTGCGAGTTTCCTCAATCTAGATCATTCTCTATTCCATGTTATTCATCTGTAGGACAGAAATGTGTGGTTTGGTTCCTTATATTTCTTTGTTCTGGCAAACATTTATTGTGCAAGCGCATACAATTCTTTCAGAGATCCATTGATGCTTGGGACGAAACTTGACACTGTCAGGTATTTGTTTAGGTTTGGTTTGCGAGTGTTGATGCTTCCAGGTGGTGGACAACCTCGGGCTCTGGCTCAATAATCATGGGTTAATTATTCACTGTTGGTTGACATTCCAAGGACTAATAGGCGAAAAAAATGAAAAAGTAGAGAGAAAAGAAAGAATTCTGGTGTTTGACTTTATTTCACTCTCTCCTGTGAAATAACCTGGTTAGGCTGCTTTTTGGGGCATTGACCACTGAAGTTTAGGACATCATTTTGGGCTGTTTGGCTGGGTAGACTATTTACCCTTAACAATCACATATCCAGCATCCAGACATGGCCCAAACAGAGAGCTTCCAGGTAGTTGTCAGAATACTTGAACTTGTTTTGGTCTTCTAGGGGCTTATGTCAGTGTGCTTTGAGATTTCAAAGTTTTTTGGATGAGCCATTAGAATCATAGTCAGATCATTGGTTGTGTCAGATCATTGGCTAGGGTATTTGCCATCAAAATGAATTGATGATGGCTATGCTATTCTCAAATTGAGGAATTGAACAGTGGATCTGGCATTATTAGATGATTTTGATGACAATTTTCTAGAATTTCCTCTCAGTCCTTTTAAATATCGTTGCTACATCAAGCCTACAATACTAGTGCGATGAAACTTCCTCCTCAACCATAAAGGGATGGATATGAAGAAACTGGTAAATATTTGACTCAGTTTACAAGAACCTGATTAATATCTTGCAAGGGTTTTGTGTATAAATCAATAATGGGCACATCATATGTAAGTTATAATGTAAAAGCCCCATGAAAAAGTGTGTACTAAGACAAGCAATCCATTTCCAGTTATTTTCTAACAGTTGTACAAGAGCTATTGCAGTCTTCAATATTTTATCAGAGAGAATTGTTGAGAATTGCTACATTTGTTTGTTGAAAAAAGTGAATTTCGAATGGCCGTTGATCCAGGCAATATTTTTTTATTCTCATTTGTTTTGTTGTAGTTGTCTGTGATAATATTAACAAGAGAAACTGTGTTAAAACTTGACATCAGTGTCACAGTATTTATTTGGGTCTATGCACTTACAGAATGATCTAAAGCAAAATTTTCTCACTTAATCTGGAATATGGAGAAAAATACGGATAATAATGGATCTGATTGTTGGAACCTAATTTTCAGGTCCTCAGAACCAACAGGATCTGGAGAATCATTCCAACCAGGAACATGGCAACCACCAACATGAAAGCCATTCTTATATGAGCTTAGCTGCCTGGCCAATGATTTTAACTAATCTGGCAATGGGTACTGAGAATTTCAATGTGAACAATGGATCGTGATACACCGCAGATGCATTCCTTTCTTTGAAAGTATTTCTTGATTTGTTACATAGTTTGGGATACCATTTCTTATTCAGTGCTGAGAACATTACATCACAAGGCATGAGGTTTGTAGATTAGGACATTTGCCTTCAAATTTTTTAAGGTAAGGGTTTTTCCCAAATGTGTTTTGCATTTTATGATGATATGTATGATTGCCAAAAGTTATTTAGTCTTCCATTCTTTTGCATGGATAGACTTATGATCTAAGCAGGCCTGCTCATCATAATAATCAAGAATTGGAGCATGTAAATTTAAATCTTTGCGACTGCTATTTGCAGAGGGTATATTCCATATGAAGTAGCTTATATTTCTGGAATTGTCTGTTAAATTTGATGACCTCAGCTAAATGAGTTTTAACCTTGCCATGCTTCCTGCATCAATGAGAGGGCTGGATTTGTTAATACTGCTGGTAAGAAGCAAGGAGAGTTTCCTCCTCTATTCTTAAATGTGCAATCTGAGGAGTCATTTATCCAATCATCTGTTAAAGCTGTATCTGCTGATATATAAATCTACTGAGCTTAATTACACTTAAGCCCTGTCTGCAGGTCACCACTCACCAGCTTATTAGTGAGAGATGTGTTTCAAGTTTTATGTTTGTACAGGCTCCAAGCTGAGCCTATCTGCAAAACTTCAGCTCTGCAACTTCAGCCTATGTAGGGTTGCAAACGGGTCACACCAGCCTGGGTCAGGTTTAAGTCTTGAACTTTGCCCAATTAGACCTGGCTTGATCTGTATCGGAAGACCATGATTGATTTAAATTCAGGGTGGGTCTTGGTTGTTTATGTTTTGTGTCTGGCTTGGAAAATAAATTGATTCAATTAAAAATGTGTCTGACCTGACCAGATGCAGTCTAAATATTTTTATATCAACCACTTCTTCCGCTGTAGATATTTTTTCTAATGAAACCTCACTTAAACTTATGCATCTTTTTCCATGCCATCTCTCTCTCTCTCTCTGTAAGGAGAGAGAGAGTGTGTGTAATGATTAATTAAAAATTTTTAGATATTAATTTAAGCTTATGTTGACTATTTTTATTTTTATTTATTTTTTTAGTAATTTATGTATAACTATGAATTATTATATTTTAGCTATAAAAGAATGGACTCAAATTGCCAGCCTGACCTGACCTGACTTGGACTCTACAAATCCCAAACATTTGGGTATCTAAAATCCTCTTCATGACCTGATCAGACCTTATCTGATTGGCTGATGGGTTGGATTTAAATAAAAAATGGTACTAGTCTCCTTTTGAGACGTGATGGTTGCTATGGGATTGGAATTGTAGCATCATTATATCTCCCTAATGGTGGGTGAATGCAGCCTTCTATTGGCTTCTTCTGCTCAGGATTGAGCGATCAGTTCTCTTGACGAATGACAAGATTAATTGGAGCAGTGACCTTGTGCTTGTATTCCGCTATCAAATTTCTCGTTTTTTATTTTGCGCTCCTTTCTCCTTGTCCAGCGAATGAGACTCATTTTCTGATGATATAAATTTTGGTTTATCACGGTCAAAATAGAAAATCAAGAAAAAAAATTGGGGAGACCTATGTGTGAGTTTGAGTGATGTTATAGGAGTCAAGATATTGACAACCTCAGCAAACGTACGAAACACGGGTTCAACTTATTTTTAAAATTATTAGTTCGAATGCTTTTCCTTGTGAAATATTAGTTTGAATGCTTCATAATTAAAATTTGCCCTAATATTTAAAAAGATTCGTTAGAAAATTTAGGCCAACATAATTGACCAAAACATCCTGTTGCCTGAGATGAAACTTGAAGCATGTGGGTGCGAACGTGTTTTTTTTTTTTTGTGCCTATGCGAGTAGTGTCATATGTGAATGCGTGAGACCCTACCACTTGTGATGCACATAATGCTGCAATTTATACGAATGATCGTGGTTTTGTCTGTCAAGAGGCAGACTTGCATGTTTACAGGAAAAGGGAAAAGGATCTATGCTCAAGCTTAACCTTGAATTAAGGTTGGTTCCCTTGTAATCATTCCCAACTTGTTACAAGACTAAATGTCAAGCTAGGCGCATAGAAACTCGGCACAACTCTTTTAAGGCTTGAAATTGTGGTGGCGGCGGCGATGGCTGTGGTAGTTGTTGCTGCTGTTTTTGTGTGTGTACATGCAATCAATAGAATTTTAATTCAACATTCACCTTTAATTATGTTAACATGTCATCAATCATGGAACTAAGCTTGGAACGGATCTTAGAACCTGATACAAATTTAAGTTGATTTCAGCACCAACTACCAAGCTAGCCAAAATAGGCTCAAGTTCTGCTAAGTTTAACGTTAGGTTTGATTTTGCTTGATCAAATAACAAACAAGTTGAGCTTGATGTCAATTTTGTGGCTCCAAATTAATTTCAAGCTAAGTTTGATAAGCAAACTTAGCTTGATTGTTCTCCCAGGTAAGTATAGTTATGAGTCTTTCTCCACAGAATAAATATAGTTTTTCCATTTGCATGTAGAAAATGCATTCAAGATTTCATTATGGTAAAACATTCTGGACATTTTAGAAAAGAATGATTGAAATATGGACTCCAACTCGAATGATTAAATATTGTATCATCTACTTTTGCTCCCTTTTTTTTTTTTTTTTTTATAATCTGACCCACAAAGGACAATTTTGATTACAAATCTAATTTTTCTTGGCCAAAAAAAAGATATTTAGTATCACCCCCCTTCATCCTATCATCCCTCTTTATTTGTGAGGAATCTACAAAATAAAAGATGGAAAATTATGAATTAAATTATAATTTTATATTGATTTGTTATAAATGTACTACAAAGTCAAAATGCTAAATATAATAGTTAAAAATTAAGCAACCCTTAAACCAATTGCATCCCCATTATTTTTAAAGAATCTAGTTTTCTTAATTTGTGATTTATCATGCTCTATTAGAATTATAATTAATACTTCCCATAATTGAAGCTCTAGAGATACCTTACCAACAATCTTTATCTATTCTACAATGCAAGGAATATGCCTTCGCTTATCCGAATGCACCTTGCATTTATCCTACAATTGCAATACTTCTTTTTTTTGAATAGTAATTTCGTAACAAAGTTGATATTTGAAATGATAGTGGAAACTAAATTGTGGGTGAGGATTTGCATTATTCTATGCATTAAATAGCCTTTTTCTTTGCTTTGAGTGTCCCCACAACTTCTTAAATGTTAAATTTTCAATTTTGAAAAAAATTGATAACCAAAATTTGAGTCTGAGGTATTTTTTTTATCAAATCTAAAATAATTTATCCATTAGATATATTGCAATTAGGTGCAGCTTCCATAGGAAAATTTGCATCACTCTTCTGACCATGCTTTCTAATTTTTTGCAAATATCAGATTAAGCCCTTAGTTTTGAGTTATGAGAAAATTTCATGTCTTTATTTTTTTTTATTCCCATAGTCCTAGGGGAATACCTATAACAAAAAAGAAAAAAGCAAAAAAAAAAAAAAAAAAGAGTTCTTGAAGTACATGGTCGTATATTTCTTTCATTAGCACACTTAGAATTCAAGGGTAGTTCTGTGGCTCTAAATGCAATAGCTGCCATAACTAATTGCCCTGTAATACAATAAAGAAATTTAGGGTTTTAGGATTTTTAGGGGGGTTTAGGTTTTGGTGTATGGGGTTTGGGGTTTTCGAGCTTTTCAGGATTGGGGTTTAGTGTTTTTAGGTTTTTGGGTTTTAGTTTTAGGGTTTAGGGTTTAGGATTTAAGGTTGAACGTTTGGGTTTAGGGTTTAGGATTTGGTGGTTCAGGGTTTTAGGGGTTTGAGATTTAGGGTTTGGGTTCAGGTTTGAGGGTTCAAGTCTTAAGGGTTTATGGTTCTGGTTTTATGGGTGTTGGGTTTAGGGTTAGGGTTTTAGGGGTTTAGGGTTAATGGGTTTAGGGTTCAAGTTTTAGGGGTTCGAAGTTCAGGTTTTAGCATTTAGGGTTTAAGCTTTTAGGGCTTTAGGGTTTAGGGTTTATGGGGTTTTGGGCTTAGGGTTTTATATTTAAGGGGTTTAGGGTTTGAAGGTTTTGGGTTTAAGGGTTTTAGGTTTAAAGGTTTTTAAGGTCTTCCAGGGTTTTCACGATTTAGGGTTTAGGGTTTTTAGGGTTTAAGGTTTTTAAGGTTTAGGGTTTTGGATTTAGGGTTTAGTGTTTAGGGTTTGGTGTTAAGGGTTCTAGGGGTTTAAGGTTTTAGTGTTCTGGGTTCAGGTTTCAAGGTTAAGTTTTTAGGTTTTTATGATTTTAGGGTTTAAGAGGTTTTAGGGTTTAGGGTTTAAGATTTTAGGGTTTAATGGTTTTTAAGGTTTAGGATTTTAGGGTTTAAGGTTTCTAGGGCTTTAGGGTTTAAGGCTTTTTAGGGTTTAAGGTCTAAGGTTTAGGATAGGGTTTTAGGGTTTAGGATTTTTAGGGGGTTTTAATTTCATGGTTTTAGAGTTTAATAGTTTGCGGTTTAAGTTATTTAGGGCTTAGGGTATAAACCATTAAATAATATTTATTAAACTGTAAATTGTGAATCACATGAACTTACAAATTACAAAATATTACACTATCAATATGTACTATAAAATTTTGCTATTAAACATTATAATATAAACTCTAATTCTGGATTATGCTATTTATTGGTGAACTGATATATTATTGATATATTATCATGATTATCAAAGTCGATTTAGTGCATAAGAATTGTGAGAAATATATAATATTGATTTAAGATGAGTGAGATTCCAATGTCCCACACTCCCCCAATTAGGATTTAGGGTTTATGATTTAAAGGGTTTAGCCTAACATTTTGCAATTTGTAAGTTCATATGATTCACAATTTATAATTCAATCAGTCATAATTAATTTTATAAAATCTTAGGAGTTTAGGGTTTAGGGGTTTAGGGTTTTAAGCTTTAGTGTTTAGAGGGGTTTAGGGTTGAGGGTTTACAGGGCTTTGGGTTTAGGGGGGGGTCAAGGTTTAGGGTTTTAGAGGTTTGGAGTGGTTTAGGGTTTTAGGGTTTAGAGGGGTCTATGATTTAAGGGTTTAGGGTTTAGTCAGGTCTATGGTTTAGGGGTCTAGAGTTTGGGCTTTAGAGGGCTTTAGGGTTTCAAATTTTAGTGTTTAGGGTTAAAAGGTTAGCATTTTAAGGGGTTTTGGGTTTAGATGGGTTTAGGGTTTAGGATTTAAAGAATTTTAGGGTTTAAAGGGGCTTAGGGTTTAAGGTTTAGAGTTTAGAGGGCTTTAGTGTTTACATTTTAGGTTTTAGGGTTTAAGATTTTAAGGTTATAGGTTTAGGGTCTTAGGGGTTAGGAGTTTAGGTTTTAGGGTTTTAAGTGGTTTGAATTTTAGGGTTTAGGACATAGGATTTTAGGGTTAGGGTTTATGGCTTAGGATTTTAGTGCCTTTATGTTTTTAGGATTTTATGGTTTAGGGTTTTAGGGGTTGAAGGTTTTAAGGGTTCAAAGTTTGCGGTTCGAGGTTCTGGGTTCAGGTTTTAGGGTTTTAAAGTTTAGGGTTTTAGGAGCTTCGAGTTTTTAAGGTTTTTAGGGGTTATGGGTTTGGAGATTTAGGGTTTAAGGGTTTATGGTTTTTAGGTTTAAGAGATTAAGGGTTTAGGGTTTAGTGATTTTTGTGTTTAAGGTTTTTGGTTTAAGGGGTTTAGAGTTTGAGGGTTTAAGGTTTAAGGGTTTTAGGTTTAGGGGTTTAGAGGTTTTAGGTTTTAGAGTTTAGGATTTAGGGTTCTAGGGTTTAAAGGTCTCTAAGGGTTTTTAATGTCTTAAGCATTCAGGGCTTTTTAGGGTTAAGGGTTCTTAGGTTTAGGGTTTTTAGAGGTTTAGGGCTTTTAGGGTTTTAGGGTTTAAGTGTTTAGGTTTTAAGGTTTTAGGGTTTTAGGGGTAAGGGTTTGGGTTTAGGGTTTAAGGGTTTAATGGGTTTAGGGTTTTGGATTTTAGGGTTTTCGATTTTGGGTTAAAGGTTTAAGATTCGCCTCTTCTAGATTTTGTATCATTAGTTATGATTGATTGAAATATAAATCATGAATCATATAGACTTGTGAATTACAAAATATCATGTTACAAAATCGTAAAATAATAAAATCATAAAACCCTAAATCCTAAGCCCTAATCCTTAATGGAGAGAGTGATGAGGCATTGAAATATATATTACTTACAATTCATATGCAGTAAATCAACTTTGATAATCATGATAATATATCAATAATGTATCAGTTCATCGATGGATAGAGCAATCCTGTATTAGAGTTCATATCATAATGTTGAATAGCATAATATTTCATAGCTTATAATATAATATTTGATAATATAAATATTATGCAATTCGTAAGTCCATGTAATTCATAATTTGCATTTCAATCAATCATAATGAATGATATAAAATCTTAGAAGTTTAGGATTTTAGGTGTTTAGGAGTGTTGGATTTGGGGTTTAGGGTTTTGGGTTTTAGGCTTTATAGTTTTTAGGGTTTCTAGTTTTAGGGCTTAGTGTTTTAGAATTTAGGGCTTAGGATTTTAGGTTAGGGTTTTAGGTTTTTTAGAGTTTAGGGTTTAGGGTGTTTAGAGTTTAAGGTTTAGGGTGTTTAGGGTTTTTAGGGGGTTTTGTTTTAAGGGTTTAGTGGTTATGGCTTAAGGGTTTTAAAGGGTTTTGGTTCAAGGGTTTAGTGGTTTAGGGTTTGAGGGATTTAGGATTTAAGATTTTAGTGGTTTAGGGTTTTAGGGTTTTAGGATTTTTAGGGGGTTTAGGTTTCAGCATTTGAAGGTTTCAAGGCTAGCGGTTCAAGGGTTTAGGGTTTGGGTTTTTTTGGGTTTAGAGCTTTAAGGTTTAGGGTTTTAGGGGTTTAGGGTTTTTAGGGGTTTTATGTTTAGGGTTTTAGGTTTTAGGATTTAGGTGTTTATGGGTTTAGGGTTTTGGGTTAAGCTTTTAGTGGTTTGGGGTTTTAAGGTAAGAGGTTTTAGGGTTTTGTTTAGGGTTCAAGGTTTGAGGTTCAAGGTTAGGGTTTAGGGCTTTAGGGTTTTATGGTTTAGTGTTTTAATGGTTTAGGCTTTAGGGGTTTTTGGCTTTAGGGGTTTTTGGCTTTAGGGTTTTGTGTTTAAGGGTTTTAGGGTTTGAAGGTTTAGGGTTTAAGCATTTTAGGTTTTAGGGATTGAGATTTAGGGTTTTAGAGTTTAAGATTTTAATAGGTTTAAGGGTTTAAGGGTTTTTAGGGTTTTAAGGGTTTAGGGTTTAAGGGGTTTTGGTTCAGAGTTTTGGGTTTAAGGCTTTAAGGGTTTTTGGATTTTGGATTTTAGACTTTAGGATTTGCCTCTTTTAGATTTTGTATTATTAGTAATGATCGATTGAAATATAAATTTTAAATTACATGGACTTATGAATTACGAAATATTATGCTATCAAATTATAAAATTTTAAAACATTAAATCCTAAATCCTTAACCCTAATCCCTAATGGGGGGAGTGATGGGGTATTGGAATCTCAGTTATCTTAATATCATTTATTTCTCATAATTCTTATGCACTAAATAGACTTTGATAAACATGATAATGTATCAATAATGTATCAATTCATCATTGAGTAGCGTAATCTAGTATCAGAGTTTATATCGTAATTGTTCATAGCATAATCTTCCATAGTTCATAGTATAATATTTGATATGTAATTCATATGTCCATGGATTCATAATTGCTATTTCAATCAATCATAGTTATTAGTGATACAAAATTTTAAGAGTTAGGGTTTTAGTGGTTGAGGAGCTTAGGATTTAGAGCTATAAGGTATAGGATTTTAGGGTGTTTATGGTTCAAGGTTTAGAGTTAAGGGTTTAAGATTTTAGGGGGTTTAGAGTTTATGTAAGGGTTTTATGGTTTAGGGTTTTAGAGTTTTTATGGGGTTTAGGGTTTTTAGGGGGTTTTGGTTTCAAGGTTTTACGGTTTAATGGTTTAAGGTTTTAAGTGTTTTAGGGTTTAGGATTTTAGGATTTTTGAGTTTTAGGTTTAGGGCTTTAGGTTTAAGGTTTTAATGTTTTAAGGATTTAGGGTTTAAGGGTTTAAAGGTTTAGGGGTTTAAGCATCTAGGGTTTTAGGGTTTTAAGTTTAAGATTTTAGGTTTAGGGCTTAGTGTTTTAGTATGTTTAGGGTTTTAGGTTTTTGGGCCAGTTTTAGGGTTTTGGGTTTGGGATTTTAGGTTAGGGTTTATGGTTTTTAGGTTTTAAGGTTTTGAGTTTTACGGTTTTGGGTTTTTTGGGGTTTGGGTTTAGGGTTTGGGGTTTGAGGATTTAGGGTTCAAGTTTTTAGGGGTTTAGGGTTTTTAGGGGGTTTAAGTTTCAAGGTTTTAGAGTAAGGATTTTAGGGTTTAGGGCTTTTAGGAGGTTTAAGGGTATAGGGTTTAGGGTCAAGGGTTCTAGGGTTAGGGGTTACAATTTTAGGGCTTAAGGATTTTTTGGGTTTGGGGTTTAAGGATTTAAGGTCTAGGGTTTAGGGTTTATGGTTAAGGGTTTAGTATGGTTTAGGATTGAGAGGGGTTTATAGTTTACGATTTTAGCTATTTGAAGTGGTTTAACGTTTAGGGTTTAGCGATATTTAGGGTTTTAGGGTTTAGGGTTTAGTGTTTAGAGGGGTTAGGAGTTTAGGATTTAGGTTTTAGGTTTTAGGTCTTAGGGTTTAAGGATTTTGGGTTTAGGATTTAGGGTTTTGGGTTGAGAGGGGTTTAGGGTTAGGGTCTTGAGGTTTTACTTGGTTTAGGGTTTAGGGATTAAAGGAGTTTAGGGTTTACAAGGGTTTAAGGGTTGCGTGTTTAGGGACTAAGGTTTTAGGATTTAGGGTTTAGGGTTTAGGATTTAGGATTTCATGTTTGGGGTTAAGGGTTTTAGGGGTTCAAGGTTCAATATTCTGGGTTTAGGTTTTCAAGTTCAAGGTTTAGGGTTTTATGATTTTAGAGTTTAAGAGGTTTTAGGGATTAAGGTTCAAGGTTTTAGGGTTTTATAATTTAATGGTTTAGGATTTCAGGGTTTTAGGTTTTTAGTGCTTTAGGGTTTAAGGATTTAGGATTTAGGGTTAACAATATTTAGGGTTTTAAGGTTTAAGTTTTAGAGGGTTTAAGGTTTAGGGTTTGAAGGATTTTAGGGTTTAAAGGGGTCCATGGTTTAGTGGTTTAGGGGTCAATGGGGCTTAAGGTTTAGGAGTCTAAGGTTTGGGGTTTAAAGGGATTTAGGGTTTTAGGGTTTAGTGTTTAGGGTTTAAAGGGTTTTAGGGTTTCAAGAGATTTTGAGTTTAAAGGGGTTTAGGGTTTAAAGGGTTTTAGGGTTTTAGAGGGTTTAGGGTTTAGGGTTTGAAGGTTTTTAGGGTTTAGGACTTATGATTTAAAGAGGTTTAGGGTTTAAGGTTTAGAGTGGTTTAGGGTTTAGGGTTAAGGGTTTAGTATGGTTTAGGGTTGAGAGGGGTTTAGGATTTACGATTTTAGCAGTTTGGAGTGGTTTAGCGTTTAGGGTTTAGCAATATTTAGGGTTTCAGGGTTTAGGGTTTTGAGTTTGACCTGGCTTATGGCTCAAGGATTAAAGGGGTTTAAGGTTTATATGGGTTTAGGGACTAGGGTTTTAGGGTTTAGGGTTTCATGTTTCGAGTTAAGGGTTATAGGGGTTCAAGGTTTGGTATTTTGGGTTTAGGTTTTTGGGTTCAGGGTTTAGGGTTTTAGCATTTTAAGGTTTAAGAGGTTTTAGGGTTTAGGATTTTAGGATTTTAAGGTTTGGGATTTTAAGCTTTTAGGTTTTTAAGGCATTAGGTATTAAAAGATTTTAGGGTTTAGCATTTAAGCTTTAGATTTTAATGGTTTTTATGAGATTTTAATTTTATGGTTTTGGGGTTTCATGGTTTGGGGTTTAAGGATTTAGGGTTTAGGGTTTAGGGTTTAGAGTGGTTTAGGGTTTAGGGTTGAGTGTTTAGTATGGTTTAGGGTTGAGAGGGGTTTAGGGTTTACAATTTTAGCAGTTTGGAGTGGTTTAGCGTTTAGGGTTTTGTGATATTTAGGGTTTAGAGGGTTTTAGGGTTTAAGGTTTTGAGGTTTGACTTGATTTATGGTTCAAGGATTAAAGGGGTTTAGGGTTTATATAGGTTTAAGGACTAGGGTTTTAGGGTTTGGGGTTTAGGGTTTCATGTTTGGGTTAAGGGTTTTAGGGGTTCAAAGTTTGGTATTTTGGGTTTAGATTTTTAGGTTCAGGGTTTAAGGCTTTAGGATTTTACAGTTCAAGGGGTTTTAGGGTTTAAGGGTTTTAAGATTTTAAGGTTTAGGATTTTAGGGTTTTACATTTTTAGGACTTTAGGGTTTAGGGTTTAAACTTTAGATTTTAAGGGATTTAGGGTTTTTAGGAGGTTTTAATTTTATGGTTTTAGGGTTTAATGTTTTGGGGTCTAAGGATTTAAGGTTTAGGGGTTAGGGTTTAGAATGGTTTAGGGTTTAGGGTGGTTTAAGGTTGAGAGGGGTTGAGGGTTTATTATTTTAGCAGTTTGAAGTGCTTTAGCATTTATGGTTTAGCGATAATTAAGGCTTTAGAGTTTAGGATTTAGAAGGTTTTAGGGTTTAGGATTTTAAGGTTTGACTTGGTTTTGGGTTTAGGGATTAAAGGGATTTAGGGTTTATATGGGCTTGGGAACTAGGGTTTTAGGGTTCAGGGTTTCATTATTTTAGGGTTTAAGAGGTTCTAGGATTTAGAGTTTTAGGATTTTAAGGTTTAGGATTTTAGGGTTTTAGGTTTTTAGGGCTTTAAGGTTTAAATGATTTTAGGGTTTAGGGTTTAAGCTTTAGATTTTAAGGGTTTTAGGGTTTTTAGGAGGTTTTAATTTCATGGTTTTAGGGTTTAATGGTTTGGGGTTTAAGGATTTAGGGTTTAGGGTTTAGGGTTTAGAATGGTGTAGGGTTGAGGGTTTAGTATTGTTTAGGGTTGAGAGTGGTTTAGAGTTTATGATTTTAGCGGTTTGAAATGGTTTAGCATTTAGGGTTTAGTGATATTTATGGTTTAGAAGGTTTTAGGGTTTAGGGTTTTTAGGTTTGACATGGTTTATGGTTCAAGGATTAAAGGGGTCTAGGGTTAATATGGGTTTAGGAACTAGGGTTTTAGTGTTTAGGGTTTAGGGTTTAAGGTTTAGGGTTTAGGATTTAGGGTTTCATGTTAGGTGTTATGGGTTTTTGGGGTTCAAGGTTTGGTATTTTTGGTTTAGGTTTTTGGGTTCAGGGTTTAGGGCTTTAGGATTTTAGCATTTAAGATGTTTTAGGGTTTAGGTTTTTAAGTTTTTAGGGCTTTAGGTTTTAAAGGATTTAAGGGTTTAAGGTTTAAGCTTTAGATTTTAAGGGTTTTAGGGTTTTTAGAAGGTTTTAATTTCATGGTTTTAGGGTTTAATGGTTTGGGGTTTAAGGATTTAGGGTTTAGGGTTTAGAGGGGTTTAGGGTTTAGGGTTGAGGGTTTAGTATGGTTTAAGGTTGAGAGGGGTTTAGGGTTTACGATTGTAGTGGTTTGGAGTGGTTTAGCATTTAGGGTTTTATCGTTTAGGGTTTAGGGTTTTGCGGTTTGACCTGGTTTTGGGTTTAAGGATTAAAGGGGTTTAGGGTTTATATGAGTTTAGGGACTTGGGTTTTCAGGTTTAGGGTTTAGGGTTTTATGATTTTAGGGTTTAAGAGGCTTTAGGATTTATGTTTTTAGGATTATAGGGTTTAGGATTTTATGGCTTTATGTTTTAAGGCTTTAGGGAATAAAGGATTTTAGGGTTTAGCATTTAAGCTTTAGATTTTAAGGGTTTTAGGGTTTTTAAAAGATTTTAATTTCATGGTTTTAGGGTTAATGGCTTAGGGTTTAAGGATTTAGGGTTTAGGGTGGAGGGTTTAGTATAGTTTAGTGTTGAGAGGGATTTATGGTTTACAATTTTAGCAGTTTGGAGTCGTTTAGCGTTTAGGGTTTAGCGGTATTTAGGGTTTAGAGGATTTTAGGGTTTAGGGTTTTAAGGTTTGACCTAATTTACGGTTCAAGGATTAAAGGGGTTTAGGGTTTATATAGGCTTAAGGATGAGGTTTTTAGGGTTTAGGGTTTAGGGTTTCGTGTTTAGGGATTAGGGTTTTAAGGGTTATGGTTTGATATTCTAGGTTTAGGTTTTTGGTTTTAGGGTTTAGGGCTTTAGGATTTTAGGGTTTAAGAGGTTTTAGGGTTTAGGGTTTTAAAGTTTAGGATTTTAGGGTTTTAGGTTTTTAAGGCTTTATGGTTTAAAGGATTTTAGGGTTTAGGGTTTAAGCTTTAGATTTTAAAGTTTTTAAGGTTTTTAGAAGTTTTAATTTCATGGTTTTAGGGTTTAATGGTTTGAGGTATAAGGATTTAGGGTCTAAGGTTTAAGGATTTAGGGTTTAGGGTTTATGGTTGAGAGTTTAGTATTTAGGGTTGAGAGGGGTTTATTGTTTAGGATTTTAGTGGTTTGGAGTGGTTTAGTATTAGGGTTTAGTGATATTAAGGGTTTTAGGGATTAGGGTTTAAAGGGTTTTGGCATTTAGAGTTTTGAAGTTTGAACTAGGTTAGAGTTCAAGGATTAAAGAGGTTTGGGGTTTATAAGGATTTTAGGACTAGGGTTTTAAGGTTTAGGGTTTAGGGTTTAGTGTTTAGAAAGGTTAGGGGTTTAAGATTTAGGTTTTAGGTCTTAGGGTTTAAGGATTTAGGGTTTTGGGTTGAGAGGGGTTTAGGGTTTAGGGTTTTGAGGTTTGACTTGGTTTAGGGTTCAGGAATTAAAGGGGTCTAGGGTTTATAGGGGTTTAGGGGTTGAGGATTTAGGGACTAAGGTTTAGGGTTTAGGATTTAGGGTTTCGTGTTTAGGGTTAAGGGTTTTAGGGGTTCAAGGTTTAGTATTCTAAGTTTAGGTTTTCGGGTTTAAGGTTTAGGGTTTTATGATTTTAGGGTCTAAGAGCTTTTACGGATTAGGGTTCAAGGTTTTAGGGTTTTATAATTTGAAGGTTTAGGGTTTTAGGTTTTTAGTGCTTAGGGTTTAAGGATTTAGGGTTTAGGGCTAACAATATTTAGGGTTTTAGGGTTTAAGGTTTATAGGGTTTTAACGTTTAGGGTTTGGAGGATTTTAGGGTTTAAAGGGGTCTATGGTTTAGTGGTTTAGGGTTCAGTGGGTCTTAAGGTTTAGGAGTCTAGGGTTTGGGATCTAAAGGGATTTAGGGTTTTAGGGTTTAGTGTTTAGGGTTTAGGGTTTCAAGGGATTTTGGGTTTAGAGGGGTTTAGGGTTTAGAAGGTTTTAGGGTTTTAGAGGGTTTAGGGTTTAAAGGTTTTTAGGGTTTAGGGCTTATGATTTAAAAAGGTTTAGGATTTAAGTTTTAGAGTGGTTTAGGGTATAGGGTTAAGGGTTTAGTATGGTTTAGGATCGAGAGGGGTTTAGGGTTTATGATTTTAGCTGTTTGGAGTGGTTTAGCGTTTAGGATTTAGCAATATTTAGGATTTCAGGGTTTAGGGCTTTAAGGTTTGACCTGATTTACAACTTAAGGATTAAAGGGGTTTAGGGTTTATATGGGTTTAGGGACTAGGGTTTTAGGGTTTAAGGTTTTGTGTTTGGGGTTAAGGGTTTTAGGGGTTTAACGTTTGGTATTTTAGGTTTAGGTTTTTGGGTTCAAGATTTAGGGTTTTAACATTTTAGGGTTTAAGAGGTTTTAGGGTTTAGGGTTTAAGGTTTCGTGTTTGGGGTTAAGGGTTTTAGGGGTTCAACATTTAATATTTTGGGTTTAGGTTTTTGGGTTCAAGATTTAGGGTTTTAACATTTTAGTATTTAAGAGGTTTTAGGGTTTAGGGTTTTAGGATTTTAAGGTTTAGAAATTTAGGGTTTTAGGTTTTTAAGGCTTTAGGGATTAAAGGATTTAATGGTTTAGCATTTAAAGTTTAGATTTTATGGGTTTTAGGGTTTTTAGGAGATTTTAATTTCATGGTTTTAGGGTTTAATTATTTGGGATCTAAGGATTTAGGGTATAGGGCTTAGGGTTTAAAGTGGTTTAAGATTTCGGGTTGAGTGTTTAGTATGGTTTAGGGTTTAAAGGGATTTAGGGATTATGATTTTAGCGGTTTGGAGTGGTTTAGCATTTAAGGTTTAGCGATATTTAGGGTTTAGAGGGTTTTAGGGTTTATGGTTTTAAGGTTTGACCAAGTTTACGGTTCAAGGATTAAAGGGGTTTAGGGTTTATATAGGTTTAAGGACTAGGGTTTTAGGGTTTAGGGTTTAGGATTCGTGTTTGGGATTAAGGGTTTTAGGGGTTTAAGGTTTGGTGTTCTAGGTTTAGGTTTTTGGGTTCAGGGTTTATGGCCTTAGGATTTTAGGGTTTAAGAGGTTTTATGGTTTAGGGTTTAAGATTTTAAGGTTTAGGATTTTAGGATTTTACATTTTGAAGGCTTCAGGGTTTAAAGGATTTTAGGGTTTAGGGTTTAAGCTTCAGATTTTAAGAGTTTTAGGGCTTTATGAGTTTTTAATTTCATGGTTTTAGGGTTTAATGGTTTGGGGTTTAAAGATTTAGAGTTTAGGGTTTAGGGTGGTTTTAGGGTTTAGGATTGAGGGTTTAGTGTGGTTTAGTGTTTAGGGTTGAGGGTTTAGGGTTTATGATTTTAGCTATTTGAAGTGGTTTAGAATTTAGGGTTTAGCGATTTTAGGGTTTTAGAGTTTGGGGTTTAGAGGGTTTTAGTGTTTAGGGTTTTGAGGTTTGACTTGGTTTGGGTTTAGGGATTAGAGTGGTTTAGAGTTTATATGGGTTTAAAGGCTAGGGATTTAGGATTTAGGGTTTAGGGTCACGTGTTTGGGTTAAGGGTTTTAGGGTTCAAGGTTTGGTATTCTGGGTTTAGGTTTTTGGGTTCAGGGTTTAGGCTTTAGGATTTAGGGTTTAAGAGGTTTTAGGGTTTAGGGTTTTAAGATTTTAAGGTTTAAGATTTTAGGGTTTTACATTTTTAAGGGTTTAAAGGATTTTAGGGTTTAGGGTTTAAGCTTCATATTTTAAGAGTTTCAAGGCTTTAAGGAGTTTTTAATTTCATAGTTTTAGGGTTTAATGGTTTGAGGTTTAAAGATTTAGGGTTTAGAGTTTAGGGTTTAGAGTGGTTTAGGGATTAGGGTTGAGGGTTTAGTGTGGTTTAGTGTTTAGGGTTTATGATTTTAGCTGTTTAAAGTAGTTTAGCATTTAGGGTTTATAGATATTTAGGGTTTTAGTGTTTAGGGTTTAGAGGGTTTTAAGGTTTAGGGTTTTGAGGTTTGACGTAGTTTGGGTTTAGGGATTAAAGGGGTTTAGGGTTTATATGGGTTTAGAGCTAGGGTTTTAGGGTTAGGGTTTTATTATTTTAGTGTTTAAAAGGTTTTAGGGTTTAGAGTTTTAGGATTTTAAGGTTTAGGATTTTAGGGTTTTAGGTTTTTAGGGCTTTAGGGCTTAAATGTTTTTAGGGTATAAGATTTAAGCCTTAGATTTTAGAGGTTTTAGGGTTTTTAGGGTCCTTTAGGGTTACATGTTTGGGCTTAAGGGTTTTAGGGGTTCAAGGTTTGATATTTTGAGTTTAGGTTTTTGGATTCAGGGTTTAGGGCTTTAGGATTTTAGGGTTTAAGAGGTTTTAGGGTTTAAGGTTTTAGAATTTTTAAGATTTAGGATTTTAGGGTTTTAGGTTTCTAGGGCTTTAGGGTTTAAAGGATTTTAGGGTTTAAGGTTTAAGCTTTAGATTTTAAGGGTTTTAGGATTTTTAGGAGGTTTTAATTTCATGGTTTTAGGGTTTAATGGTTTGAGGTTTAAGGATTTAGGGTTTAGGGTTAAGGGTTAAGGGTTTAGTATAGTTTAGGGTCGAGAGGGGTTTAAGGTTTATGATTTTAGCAGTTTGGAGTGGTTTAGCATTTAGGGTTTAGCGATATTTAGGGTTTAGAGGATTTTAGGGTTTAGGGTTTTAAGGTTTGATCTGATTTACAGTTCAAGAATTAAAGGAGGTTTAGGGACTAGGGTTTTAGGGTTTAGGGTTTAGGGTTTAAGGTGCAGGGTTTAGAATTTAGGGTTTCATGTTTGGGGTTAAGGGTTTTAGGGGTTCAAGATTTAGTATTCTGGGTTTAGTTTTTTGGGCTTAGGGTTTAGAGCTTTAGGATATTAGGGTTTAAGAGGTTTTAGGGTTTATAGTTTTAGCATTTTAAGGTTTAGGATTTTAGGTTTTAGGTTCTTAGGGCTTTAGGGTTTAGGGTTTGAGCTTTAGATTTTAAGGGTTTTAGGGTTTTCAAGAGGTTTTAATTTCATGGTTTTAGGGTTTAATGGTTTTGGGTTTAAGGATTTATGGTACGGGGTTTAAGGATTTATGATCTAGGGTTTAGGTTTTATGGTTGAGGGTTTAGTATGGTTTAAGGCTGAGAGAGGTTTATGGTTTAGGATTTTAGCGGTTTGGAGTGGTTTAGCAATATTTAGGGTTTTAGGGTTTAGGGTTTAAGGGTTTTAGCATTTAGAGTTTTGAAGTTTGATCTAATTTAGGGTCTAGGGATTAAAGTGGTTTAGTGGTTTAGGGTTGATCGGGGTTTAGGATTAGGGTTTTAAGGTTTAGGGTTTAGTGTTTAGAGGGGATAGGGGTTTAGGATTTAGGTTTTAGGTCTTAGGGCTTAAGGATTTAAGGTTTTGGGTTGAGAGGGGTTTAGGGTTTAAGGTCTTGAGGTTTGACTTGGTTTAGGGTTTAGGGATTAAAGGACTTTAGGGTTTATAGGGGTTTAGGGGTTGAGGATTTAGGGACTAAGGTTTTAGGGTTTAGGGTTTAGGATTTAGGGTTTTGTGTTTGGCTCTAAGGGTTTTAGGGTTTTAAGTTTTGGTATTCTAGGTTTAGGTTTTTGGATTCAAGGTTTAGGGTTTAAGAGGTTTTAGGGATTGGGGTTTAAGGTTTTAGGGTTTTATAATTTAAAGGTTTAGGATTTTAGGGTTTTAGGTTTTTAGTGCTTTAGGGTTTAAGGATTTAGGGTTTAGGGTTTACAATATTTAGGGTTTTAGGGTTTATGGTTTAGAGGGTTTTAAGGTTTAGTGTTTGGAGGATTTTAGGGTTTAAAGGGGTCTATAGTTTAGTGGTTTAGGGTTCAATGGGGCTTAGGGTTTAGGAGTTTAGAGGGATTTAGGGTTTTAGGGTTTAGTATTTAGGGTTTAGAGGGTTTTAGGGTTTAGAGGGTTTTAGGGTTTCGAGGGATTTTGGGTTTAGAGGGGTTTAGGGTTTAAAGGGTTTTAGGGTTTTAAAGGGGTTTAGAGGGTTTAGGGTTTGGAGGTTTTTAGGTTTTAGGCCTTATGGTTTAGAGAGGTTTAGGGTTTAAGGTTTAGAATGGTTTAAGGTTTAGGGTTAAGGGTTTAGTATGGTTTAGGGTTGAGTGGGGTTTAGGGTTTACGATTTCAGTGGTTTAAAGTGGTTTAGCATTTAGGGTTTAGCGATATTTAGGGTTTCAGGGTTTAGGATTTTGAGGTTTGACCTGATTTACGGCTTAAGAATTAAAGGGGTTTAGGGTTTATATGGGTTTAGGGACTAGGGATTTAGGGTTTAGGGTTTTGAATTTAGGGTTTTGTGTTTGGGGTTAAGGGTTTTAGGGGTTCAAGGTTTGGTATTTTGAGTTTAGGTTTCAAGAGTTTTAAGGTTTTTAGGAGGTTTTAATTTAATGGTTTTAGGGTTTAATGGTTTGAGATTTAAGGATTTAGGATTTAGGGTTTAGAGTGGTTTAGGGTTTAGGGTTGAGAGTTTAGTGTGGTTTAGGATTTAGGGTTAAGGGTTAAGGGTTTATGATTTTAGCAGTTTAATGTAGTTTAGCATTTAAGGTTTAGCGATATTTAGGGTTTTAGAGTTTAGGGTTTAAAGGGTTTTAGGGTTTAAGGTTTTGAGTTTTGATTTGGTTTGGGTTTAGGGATTAAAGGGGTCTAGGGTTTATATGGGTTTAGAGACTACGGTTTTAAAGTTTAGGGTTTTATTATTTTAGTGTTTAAGAGGTTTTAGGGTTTAGGGTTTTAGGATTTTAAGGTTTAGGATTTTATGGTTTTAGGTTTTTAGGGCTTTAGGGTTTAAATGTTTTTAGGGTATAAGGTTTAAGCTTTAGATTTTAGGGGTTTTAGGGTTCTTTTGGGTTTAGCATTTAGGGTTTAGGATTTAGGGTTTCATGTTTGGGGTTAAGGGTTTTAGGGGTTCAAGGTTTGATATTCTGGGTTTAGGTTTTTGGGTTTAGGGTTTAGGGCTTTAGGATTTTAGGGTTTAAGAGGTTTTAAGGGTTTAGGTTTAAGCATTTTAGGGTTTAGGATTTTAGGGTTTTAGGTTTTTAGGGCTTTAGGATTTAAAGGATTTTAGGGTTAAGGGTTTAAGCTTTAGATTTTAAGAGTTTTAGGGTTTTTAGGGGTTTTTAATTTCATGGTTTTAGGGTTTAATGATTTGCATTTTAATGATTTAGAGTTTAGTTTTTAGAGTGGTTTAAGGTTTAGTGTTGAGGGTTTAGTATGGTTTAGGGTTGAGAGAGGTTTAGGTTTTATGATTTTAGCTGTTTGGAGTGGTTTAGCGTTTAGGGTTTAGCGATATTTAGGGTTTAGAGGGTTTTATCGTTTAAGGTTCTGAGGTTTGACCTGGTTCAGGCATTAAAGGGGTTGAGGGTTTTTATTGGTTTAGGGACTAGGGTTTTAGGGTTTATGTTTTAAGATTTAGTGTTTAGGTTTTAAGGTTTCATGTTTGGTGTTAAGGGTTTTAGGGGTTCAAGGTTTGGTATTCTGGGTTTAGGATTTTGGGTTCCGGGTTTAGGGCTTTAGGATTTTAGGGTTTAAGAGGTTTTAGGGTTTAGGGTTTTAGCATTTTAAGGTTTAGGATTTTAGGGTTTTAGGTTCTTAGGTTTTAGGGTTTAAAGGATTTCATGGTTTAGGGTTTGAGCTCTAGATTTTATGGGTTTTAGGGTTTTTAGGAGGGTTTAATTTCATGGTTTTAGGGTCTAATGGTTTGGGATTTAAGGATTTAGGGTTTAAGGTTTAGGGTTTAGAATGGTTTAGGGTTTAGGGTTAAGAGTTTAGTGTGGTTTAGGGTTAAGGGTTTAGGGGTTATGATTTTAGCAGTTTAAAATGGTTTAGCATTTAGGGTTTAGCGATATTTAGGGTTTTAGAGTTTAGGGTTTAGAGTGTTTTAGGGTTTAGGGTTTTGAGGTTTGACCTAGTTTGGGTTAGGGATTAAAGGGGTTTAGGGTTTATGCAGGCTTAGAGACTAGGGTTTTAGGGTTTATGGTTTTATTATTTTAGTGTTTATGAGGTTTTAGGGTTTAGGGTTTTAGGATTTTAAGGTTTAGGATTTTAGGGTTTTAGGTTTTTAGGGCTTTAGGTGTTTTTAGGGTATAAGGTTTAAGCTTTAGATTTTAGGGGTTTTAGGGGTTTTAGGGTCCTTTAGGATTTAGGGTTTAGGATTTAGGGTTTCATGTTTGGGGTTAAGGGTTTTAGGGGTTCAAAGTTTGATATTCTGGGTTTAGGTTTTTGGGTTCAGGGTTTAGGGCTTTAGGATTTTAGGGTTTAAGAGGTTTTAAGGGTTTAGGTTTTATCATTTTAAGGTTTAGAATTTTAGGATTTTAGGTTTTTAGGGCTTTAGGGTTTAAAGGATTTTAGGATTTAGGGTTTAAGCTTGAGATTTTAGGAGTTTTAGGGTTTTTAAAGGCTTTTAATTTTATGGTTTTAGGGTTTAATGATTTGGGGTTTAAGGATTTAGTGTTTAGGGTTTAGAATGGTTTAGGATTTAGTGTTGAGGGGGTTTAGTATGGTTTAGGGTTGAGAGAGGTTTAGGATTTAGTGGGGCTTAATGTTTAGGCATCTATGGTTTGGGGTTTAGATCGATTTAGGGTTCTAGGGTTTAGTGTTTATGGTTTAAAGGGTTTTAGGGTTTCGAGGGGTTTTGGGTTTGGAGGTGGTTAGGGTTTAAAGGTTTTAGGGTTTCGAGGGGTTAAGGGTTTAGAGAGGTTTAGGGTTAGAGGGGCTTAGGTTTTAAGGTTTTGAGGGCTTTATGGTTTAGAGGGGTTTAGAGTTTAGGGGCTCAAAGTTTAGAGGGTTTTAAAGGGATTTAGAGGTTTTAGGATTTAAAGGGTTTTAGGGTTTAGGGCTTAAGATTTAGAGGGGTTTAGGGTTTAAGGTTTGATGGGGTTTAGGGTTTAAAAGGGTTTAAGGGTTTAGCGATTTAAGGTGTAGAGGTGTTTAGGTTTAGAATTTAAAGGGGTTGAGGGTTTTCAATTTTAGGGTTTAGGGTTTAGAGTAGTTTAGGTTTTAACGTTTAGGGTTCAGAGGGATTTGGGCTTTTAGGGTTTAGGTTTTTGGGTGTTTAGAGGGGTTTAGGTTTTTAGGGTTTTGGGTTTAAAGGGTTTTATTGTTTTAAGGTTTAGGGTTTCGGGTTTAAAGGGGTTTAGGGTTTAGTGGCTTAAGGACTACGATTTTAGTGGGTTTAAGGTTTAAAGGGGCTTAGAGTTTAGGGTTTACAAGGTTTAGGGATTTAGGTTTTAGGGTTTACGATTCAGATGGTTTACAAGTTTAGAGATGTTTAGGGTTTAGTAGGGTTTATGGTTTAAGGGTTAAGGGTTTAGGGTTTCAAGGCTTGCTGTTTAAGGTTTAGAGGGTTTTATAGTTTCAAGGGGTTTGGGGTTTAAATGAGTTTAGGGTTTAGGGCTTGGTGTTTAGAGGGTTTTAGGGTTTAGAGGGGTTTAGGGTTTAGGGTTTAGAGTTTAGAGAGGTTTAGGGGTTTAGTGTTCAGGATTTAGAGGGTTTTAGGGTTTAGAGGGGTTTAGGATTTAGGGACTAGGATTTTAGAGGGTTTAGGGTTTTAGAATTTTGGGTTTAGAGGGGTTTAGAGGGCGTTAGGGTTTAGAGAGGTTTAGGGTATAATGTTTAAAGGGTTTAGAGGTTTTGGATTTAAGGTTTAGGGTTTAGGGTTTAACAATTTTGGGTTTAGCATTAAGGGTTTAGAATGATTTAGGGTTAAGAGTGATTTAGGGTTTAGGGTTGATGGTTTAGAGGGTTTTAGGGTTGAGAGGGGTTTAGGGTTTAGGGTTTTGAGGTTTAACTTAGTTTAGGGTTTAGGATCTAATGGGGTTTAGAGTTTACAAGTGTTTAAGGGTTAGGGTTTTAGGGACTAGGGTTTTAGAGTTTTGGGTTTAGTGTTTAGGGTTTAGGATTTAGGGTTTTGTGTTTGGGGTTAAGGGTTTTAGGGGTTCAAGGTTTGGCATTCTAAGTTCAAGTTTTCAAGTTCAAGGTTTAGGGATTTTCGATTTTAGGATTTAGGGTTTAAGGTTTTAGGCTTTAATAGCTTTTAAGGATTAGGATTTTAGGGTTTTTGAGGGTTTAGAAGGATTTAGAGTTTCATTGCTTAGTATTTAGGGTTTAGAGGGTTTTAAGGTTTTAAGGGGTTTTGGATTTAGATGGGTTTAGGGTTTAAAGTTTAGAGAGATTTAGGGTTTAGGGGTTTAGGGTACAGAGTTTAGAGAGTTTTTGGGTTTAGAGAGATTTAAGGTTTAGAGGCTTTAGGGTTTCAGGGTTTTGGATTTAGGGTTTAGGGTTTAGAGCGATTTAGGGTTTAGAGCGATTTAGGGTTTAGAGGGTTTTAGGGTTGAGAAGGGTTTAGGGTTTAGGGTTTAGGGTTTTAGAGGTTTGAAGTGGTTTAGGATTTGAAATTTAGAGGAGTTTAGGGTTCAGGGGTTTAAGGATTAGGGTTTTAGAGGGTTTAGGGTTTAAAGTGGTTTAGAGTTTAGGGTTTTCAAGGTTTAGGGATTTAGGTTTAAGGGTTTAAGGTTTAGGGTTTAAAGGGTCTTTGAGTTTAGAGGTGTTTAGGGTTTAGTTTAGTTTATGGTTTTAAGGTTTAGGGTTTAGGGTTTCAAGGTTTGGTGTTTAGGGTTTAGAGGATTTTAGAGTTTTCATAAGTTTTGGGTTTAGATAGGCTTAAGGTTTAGAGGGGTTTAGGTTTTAGAGGGGTTTGAGGTTTAAAGTTTAGGGTTTAGAGTTTAGAGTGGTGTATGGGTTTAGGGTTCTAGGTTTAAAGGGTTTTAGGGTTTTGAGGGGTTTAGGATTTGAGGGTTTAGGGACTAGAGTTTTAGAGTGTTTAGGGTTTAGGATTTTGGGTTTAGAGGGGTTTAGAAGGACTTAGGGTTTAGAGAGGTTTAGGGTTTAGTGTTTAAAGGGGTTAGGGGTTTAGGATTTAGGGTTTAAGTCTTAGGATTTAAGGATTTTGGGTTTAATATTTAGGGTTTTACTGTTGAGAGGGATTTAGGGTTTAGGGTCCTGAGGTTTGACCTAGTTTACGATTCAAGATTAAAGGGGTTTAGGGTTTACAGGGGTTTAGGGACTAAGGTTTTAGGGTTTAGGGTTTAGGATTTAGGGTTTCATGCTTAGGGTTATGGGTTTTAGGGGTTCAAGGTTTGGTATTCTGAGTTTAGGTTTTTGGGTTCAAGGTTAGGATTTTATGATTTTAGGGTTTAAGAGGTTTTAGGGTTTAGGGTTTTATAATTTGAAGGTTTAGAATTTTAGGGTTTAAGGATTTACGGTTTAGGGTTTAAGTTTTAGATTTTAGGGGTTTTGGGATTTTTAAGGGGTTTTACTTACATAGATTTAGGGTTAAGAGGGGTTTAGGTTTTATGAATTTAGTGGTTTGGAGTGGTTTGGGGTTTAGGGTTAATGATATTTAGGGTTTTAGGGTTTAAGGTTTAGAGGGTATTAAGGTTTAGTGTTTGAAGGATTTTAGGGTTTAGAGTGGCCTATAGTTTAGTGGTTTAGAGTTCAATGGGGCTTAGGGTTTAGGAGTCTAGGGTTTGGGGTTTAGAGGGATTTAGGGTTTTAGGGTTTAGTGTTTAGGGTTTAGAGGGTTTTAGGGTTTCGAGGGATTTTGGGTTTAGAGGGGTTTAGAGTTTAGAGGGTTTTAGGGTTTTAGAGGGGTTTAGAGGGTTTAGGGTTTGGAGGTTTTTAGGATTTAGGGCTTATGGTTTAGAGAAGTTTAGGGTTTAATGTTTAGTGTGGTTTAGGGTTTAATGGGGGTTTAGGGTTTAGTGGGTTTTAGGGTTTAGGATTTAAAGGGTTTGAGGGTTTAAAGCAGTTTAGGTTTTATGATTTAGGGTTTAAAGGGATTTGAGCATTTAGGGTTTAGGGTTTCGATGATTTAGAGAGGTTTAGGTTTTTAGGGTTTTAGGGTTTTCAGGTTTAGTATTTAGGGTTTAGGGTTTAGGTGTTTAAGGACTTGGATTTTAGAGGGTTTAGGGTTTAAAGGTGTTTAGAGTTTAGAATTTAAAGGGTCTAGGGATTTAGGTTTTAGGATTTAAGGTTTAAGGTTTAAAGGGATTTTTAGGGTTTATAGGGTTTTCAGGTTTAGAGGATTTTAGGGTTTAGGGTTTAAGAGATTAAAGGGGTTTAGGGTTTATAGGGGTTTAGGGGTTTAGGGACTAAGGTTTTAGGGTTTAGGATTTAGGGTTTAGGGTTTCGAGTTTGGGATTAAGGGTTTTAGGGGTTCAAGGTTTGGTATTCTCGGTTTAGGTTTTTGGGTAGGGTTTACGGTTTTAGGATTTTATGGTTTAAGAAATTTTAGGGTTTAGGGTTTAAGGTCTTAGGGTTTAAGGGTTTTTAAGGTTTAAGATTTTTAGGGTTTTAGGTTTTTAGGGCTTAAGAGTTTTAGGGTTTAGGGTTTATGTTTTAGATTTTAGTGGTTTTAGGGTTTTTAGTGGTTTTAATTTCATGGTTTTAGGGTTTAATGGTTATTGATTCAAGGATTTTGGGTTTAGGGTTTAAGGGTTTAAGGATTAGGGTTTTAGAGGGTTTAGGATTTAAAGGGATTTAAAGTTCAGGGTTTACAAGGTTTAGGGATTTAGGTTTAAGGGTTTAGTGTTTAGGGTTTATGGTTTAGATGGGTTTAGGGTTTAGAGGGCTTTAAGTTTAGAGGGGTTTAGGTTTTAGAGGTTTAGGGTTTAGTGGGGTTTATGATTTAAGGGTTTAGGGTTTAGGATTTCAAGGTTTCAAGGCTTAAGGTTTAGGGTTTAGAGGGTTTTAGGGTTTTGAAGGATTTTGGGTTTAGATGGGTTTAGAGTTTACAATTGAGGGTTTAGAGGATTTTAGGGTTGAGAGGTGTTTAGGCTTTAGGGTTTTGAGGTTTGGCCTGATTTAGGGTTTAGGAATTAAAGGGGTTTAAGGTTTATAGGGGTTTAAGGACTAAGGTTTTAGGGTTTAGGGTTTAGGGTTTAGGGTTTAGGATTTTGTGTTTAGGGTTAAGTGTTTTAAGGGTTCAAGATTTGGTATTCTAGGTTTAGGTTTTTGGGTTCAGGAATTAAGGTTTCAGGATTTTAAGGTTTAAAAAGTTTTAGGGTTTAGGGTTTTAGGATTTTAAGGTTTAGGGTTTTAGGGTTTTAGGTTTTTATGGCTTTAAGGTTTAAATGTTTTTAGGGTATAGGGTTTAAGCTTTAGATTTTAGGGGTTTTAGTTTTATGGTTTTAAGGTTTAATAGTTTAGGGTTTAGAGTGGCTTAGGGTTTTGGTTTGAGGATTTAGTATGGTTTAGGGTTGAGAAGGGTTTAGGATTTACAATTTTAGTAGTTTAGAGTGGTTTAAGGTTTAGCGATATTTAGGATTTTAGGGTTTAGGATTTAGAAGGGTCTATGGTTTAATGGTTTAGGGTTTAATAGGGCATAAGGTTTAGGGCTCTAGGGTTTGCAGTTTAAAGAGGTTTAGGGTTTTAGGGTTTAAAGGGTTTTGAAATTTTAAGGGGCCTTGGATTTAGAAGGATTTAGGTTTTAGGTTTTAGGGTTTAGGGTTTTAGGGTTTTAGGTTTAAAGGTTTTAGGGTTTAGGGTTTCAGGGTTTAGGGTTTAGGGTTTAGTGTTTATATGATTTTAGTATTTAAAGGGCTTAGGGTGTAGATTTTAGGGTTTAGAGATGTTTGGGTTTGAGGGTTTAGGTTTTAAAGGGGTTTAGGGGATTAGGGTTCAAGGTTTAAAGGGGTTATGGTTTAGAGTGGTTCAGGGTTTCGGGTTGTGGGTTTAGTGGAGTTTATGGTTTAAAGGGGTTTAAGGTTTAGTGTTTTAGCAGTTTGGAGTGGTTTAGGATTTTACATTTTGAGGGTTTAGGATTTAGAGGAATTTTAGGGATTAGGGCTTAGAGGGCTCTATGGTTTAAGGATTTAGGGTTTAGTGGGGCTTAAGGTTTCGAGTCTGAGGTTTGGGGTTTTGATGTATTTAGGGTTTTAGGGTTTAGTATTTAGGGTTTAGAAGGTTTTAGAGTTGAGAAGGGTTTAAGGTTTAGGTTTTTGAGGTTTGACCTAGTTTAGGGTTCAAGGATTAAAGGAGTGTAGGTTTTATAGGGGTTTACGGACTTGGGTTTAAGGGTTTAGGGTTTAGGGTTTAGGGTTTAGGGTTAAGGGTTTTAGGGGTTCAAGGTTTAGTATTCTAGGTTTAAGTTTTTAGGTTCAGGGTTTAGGGTTTTAGGATTTTAGGGCTTAAGAGGTTTTAGGGTTTATGATTAAAGGTTTTGGGTTGTAGGATTTTAAGGTTCAAGATTTTAGGGCTTTAAGTTTTTAGGGCTCTATGGTTTAAGGATTTAGGGTTTAGTGGGGCTTAGGGTTTAGGGTCTAGGGTTTGGGATTTTGACGTATTTAAGGTTTCAGGGTTTAGGATTTAGGTTTTCATATTTAGGGTTAAGGGTTTTAAGGGTTCAAGGTTTAGTATTCTAGGTTTAGGTTTTTGGGTTCAGGGTTTAGGGTTTTAGGATTTTAGAGTTTAAGAGGTTTTAGGGTTTATGATTTAAGGGTTTAGGGTTTTAGGATTTTAGATTTTAGGGTTTTAAGTTTTTATGGCTTTAGGGTTTAAGGGTTTTTAGGCTTTAGGGTTTAGGTTTTAGATTTTAGGGGTTTTAGGATTTTTAGGGTGTTTTAATTTCATGGTTTTAGGGCTTAATGGTTTGGGGTTTAAGGATTTAGCATTTAGGGTTTAGGGTTTAGGATGGTTTAAGGTTTAGGATTGTGGGTTTAATATGGTTTAAGGTTGAGAGGGGTTTAGGGTTTTATGATTTTAGCAGTTTAGAGTGGTTTAGAGTTTAAGGTTTAGTGATCTTTAGGGTTTTTGAGTTTAGGATTTATAGACTTTTAGGGTTTAGAGGAGTTTAGGGTTTAGTAGGGCTTAGGGTTTAGGGGTCTAGTGTTTGGGGTTCAGAGGGTTTTGGGGCTTTAAGTGGTTTTGGATTTAGAAGGGTTTTAGGATTTTGGGTTTAGAGGGTTTACAGCTTAGGGTTTCAAGTTTTAGGGTTTAGGGTTTAGGGTTTTGGGTTTAAAGGGTTTAGGGTTTAGGGTTTAGGTTTTTAAGTTTTAAGGTTTAAGGTTTATGGTTTATACAATTTTAGGATTTAGATGGGTTTAGGGTGTAGAGTTTAGGGTTTAGACTTGTTTGGGTTTTAGGGTTCAAGGTTTAGAGGGGTTATGGTTCAAAAGGGTTTAGGGTTTAGGGTTGAGGGTTTAGTTGGGTTTATAGTTTAAAGGGGTTTAAGGTTTAGGGTTTTAGCAATTTGGAGTGGTTTAGGATTTTGCATAATGAGGGTTTAGGATTTAGAGGGGTTTTTGGGACTAGGGTTTAGAGGGCTTTAGGGTTTAGAGGGATCTATGGTTTAAGGATTTAGAGTTCAAGGGTCTAGGGTTTGGGGTTTTGAGGTGCTTAGGGTTTAGGGTTTAGTGTTTAAGGTTTAGAGGTTTTTAGGGTTTAAAGGGGTTTAGGGTTTTAAGGTCTAACCTGATATAGGGTTCAGGGATTAAAGGGGTTTAGGGTTTATAAGGGTTTAGGGACTAGGATTTTAGGGTTTTGGGTTTAGGGTTTAGGGTTTCATCTTTGAGGTTAAGGGTTTTAGGTGTTCAAAGTTTGGTATTCTGGGTTTAGGGTTTTAGGATTTTAGAGTTTATGTGGTTTTAGGTTTTAGAGTTTTAGGATTTTAAGGTTTAGGATTTTAGGGTTTAAAGGATTTTAGGGTTTAGGGTTTAAGCTTTAGATTTTTAGGGTTTTAGGGATTTTAGGAGGTTTTAATTTCATGGTTTTCGGGATTAATGTTTTGGGGTTTAATGATTTAGGGTTTAGGATTTAAGGTTTAGAGTCATTTAGGCTTACGGTTGAGGGTTTAGTATGGTTTAGGGTTGAGAGGGGTTTAGGGTTTAGGGTTTAGCATTATTTAGGGTTTTAAGGTTTTGGGTTTAGAGGGTTTTAGGGTTGAGGGTTTTGAGGTTTGACCTGGTTTAGGGTTCAAGGATTAAAGGGTTTTAGGGTTTATATGGGTTTAAGGACTAAGGTTTTAGGGTTTAGGCTTTATGGTTTAGGGCTTTAGAACTTTAGGATTTAAAAGGCCTAGGGTTTAGGGTTTTAGTATTTTAAGGTTTAGGATTTTAGGATTTTAGATTTTTAGGGCTTTAGGGTTTAAAAGTTTTTGGGGTTTAGGGCTTAAGCTTTAGATTATAGGGGTTTCAGGATTTTTAGGGGGATTTAATTTCATGGTTTTAGGATTTAATGGTTTGTGGTTTAAGGATTTAGGGTTTAGGGTTGAGGGTTTAGTATAGTTTAGTGTTGAGAGGGGTTTAGGGTTTGCGATTCTAGCAGTTTGGAGTGGTTTACTGTTTATGGTTTAGCGATATTTATGGTTTTAGGATTTAGTGTTTTGAGGTTTGACCTGGTTTAGAATTCAGGGATTAAAGCGATTTAGGGTTTATATGGGTTTAGGTACTAGGGTTTTAGGGTTTAGGGTTAGGATTTAGGGTTAGCGATATTTAGGGTTTAGAGGGTTTTAAGGTTTAGGGTTTTAAGGTTTGACCTAGTTTACAGTTCAAGTGTGAAAGGGGTTTAGGGTTTATATGGGTTTAGGGACTAGGTTTTTAGGGTTTAAGGTTTAAGGTGTAGGGTTTAGGATTTAGGGTTTGGTGTTTAAGGTTAAGGGTTTTAGGGGTTCAAGATTTGGTATTCTGGGTTTAGGTTTTTGGGTTTAGGATTTAGAGCTTTAGGATTTTAAGGTTTAAGAGGTTTTAGGGTTTAGGGTTTTAGCATTTTAAGGTTTAAGATTTTAGGGTTTTAGGTTCTTAGGGCTTTAGGGTTTAAAGGATTTTAGGGTTTAGGGTTTGAGCTATAGATTTTAAGGGTTTTAGTGTTTTTAGGAGGTTTTAATTTCATGGTTTTAGGGTTTAATGGTTTGGGGTTTAAGGATTTAGAGTTTAGGGTTTAGGGTTTAGGGTGGTTTAGGGTTTATGGGTGAGGGTTCAGTATGGTTTAGGGTTGAAAGGGGTTTAGGGTTTACAATTTTAGCGGTTTGGAGTGGTTTAGCGTTTAGGGTTTAGCAATATTTAGGGTTTTAGAGTTTAGGGTTTAGAAAGTTTTAGGGTTTAGGATTGTGAGGCTTGACTTGGTTTTGGGTTCAGGGATTGAAGGGGTTCAGGGTTTATATGGGTTAAGAGACTAGGGTTTTAGGGTTTAATGGTTTGGGGTTTAAAGAATTAAGTTTTAGGCTTTAAGGTTTAGAGTAGTTTAGGGTTTAGGGTTGAGGGTTTAGTATGGTTTAGGGTTAAGAGGGGTTTAGGGTTTATGATTTTAGCAATTTGGAGTGCTTTAGAGTTTAGGGTTTAGCCATATTTAGGGTTTTAGAGTTTAGGGTTTAGAAGGTTTTAGGGTTAGGGGTGTGAGGTTTGACCTAATTTTGGGTTCAGGGATTAAAGGGGTTTAGGGTTTATATGGGTTTAGAGACTAGGGTTTTAAGGTTTAAGGTTTTATTATTTTAGGGTTTAAGAGATTTTAGGGTTTAAGGTTTTAGGATTTTAAGGTTTAGGATTTTATGGTTTTAGTATTTTAGGGCTTTAGGGTTTAAATGTTTTTGGGGTATAAGGTTTAAGCTTCAGATTTTAGGGTTTTTAGGGTTTTCGGGGGCTTTTAGGGTTTAGGGTTTAGGATTTAGGATTTAAGGTTTAGGATTTAGGGTTTCATGTTTGGGGTTGAGGGTTTTAGGGGTTCAAGGTTTGATATTCTAGGTTTAGGTTTTTGGGTTCAAAGTTTAGAGCTTTAGGATTTTAGGGTTTAAGAGGTTTTAGGGTTTAAGTTTTAGCAATTTAGGGTTTAGGATTTTAGGGTTTTAGGTTGTTAGGTTTTTAGGGTTTAAAGGATTTTAGGGTTTAGGGTTTAAGCTTTAGATTTTAAGGGTTTTAGGGTTTTAGGAGGTTTTAATTTCATAATTTTAGGGTTTAATGGTTTTGGGTTTAAGGTTTAGGGTTTAGGGTATAGAGTGGTTTAGGGTTTAGGGTTGAGGGTTTTAGGGATTAGGGTTTAGAGGATTGACCTAGTTAAGGATTCAGGCATTAAAGGGGTTTAGGGTTTATATGATGGGTTTAAGGACTAGGGTTTTAGGGTTTAGGGTTTTAGGGTTTTAAGGTTTAGGATTTTAGGGTTTTAGGTTCCTAAGGCTTTAGGGTTTAAAGGATTTAAGGGTTTAGGGTTTAAGCTTTAGATTTTAAGGGTTTTAGTGTTTTTAGGAGGTTTTAATTTCATAGTTTTAGGGTTTAATGGTTTGGGGTTTAAGGATTTAGGGCTTAAGGTTAGGGTTTTGAGTGCTTTAGGGTTTAGGGTTGAGGGTTTAGTATGGTTTGTGGTTGAAAGTGGTTTAGGGTTTACGATTTTAGTAGTTTGGAGTGGTTTAGCATTTAGGATTTAGTGATATTTAGGAGGGTTTTAGGGTTTAGGGTTTTGAGGTTTGACCTAGTTTTAGGTTCAGGGATTATAGGGATTTAGGGTTTATATGGGTTTAGGGACTAGAATTTAGGGACTAGGGTTTAATGATTTTAGGGTTTAGGGTTAGGTTTTTAGGATTTTATGGTTTAGGATTTTATGGTTTTAGGTTTTTAGGGCTTTAGGGCTTAAATGTTTTTAGGGTATAAGGTTTAAGCTTTAGATTTTAAGGGGTTTAGGATTTTTAGGGGCTTTTAATTTCATGGTTTTATGGTTTAATGGTTTAGGGTTTAGAGGCTTTTAGGGTTTAAAGGGCTCTATGGTTTAAGGATTTACGGTTTAGGGGTCTAGGGTTTAGGAGTTTTAAGGTACTTAGGGTTTTAGGGTTTAGGGTTTAGAGGGTTTTAGGTTTTAGAGAGGTTTAGGGTTTTTAATGTTTGACCTGATTTAGGGTTCAGGGATTAAAAGGGTTTGGGAACTAAGGTTTTAGGGTTTATGGTTTAGGATTTTAGGGTTTTATGTTTTTAGGGCTTTAGGGTTTAAAGGTCTTTAGGGTATAGGGCTTAAGCTTTTGATTTTAGGGGTTTTAGGGTTTTGAAGGCCTTTTAATTTTATAGTTTTAGGGCTTAATGGTTTTGGGGTTTAAAGATTTAGAGTTTAGAGTGGTTTAGGGTTTAGGGTTGAGTGTTTAGTATGGTTTAGGGTTAAAAGGGGTTTAGGATTTACAATTTTAGCAGTTTGGAGTGGTTTAGGGTTTAGGGTCTAGCAATATTTAGGGTTTTAGGGTTTTGTGTTTAAAGGGTTTTAGTGTTTAGAGTTTTGAAGCTTGACCTGATTTAGGGTTCAGGGATTAATGTGGTTTAGGGTTTATAAAGGTTTAGGGATTAGGGTTTTAGGGTTTAGAGCTTAAGGTTTATGGTTTAGGGTTTAAGATTTAGGGCTTCATGTTTGGGTTAAGTGTTTTAAGAGTTTGGTATTCTGGGTTTAGGTTTTTGGGTTCAGGATTTAAGGCTTTAGGATTTTAGGGTTTAAGAGGTTTTAGGGTTTAGGGCTTTAGCATTTTAAGTTTTAGGATTTTAGGGTTTTAGATTCTTAGGGTTTTAGGGTTTAAAGGATTTTATGGTTTAGGGTTTGAGCTTTAGATTTTAAGGGTTTTAAGGATTTTAGGAGGGTTTAATTTCATGGTTTTAGGGTTTAATGGTTTAGGGTTTAGGGTTTAGGATTTAGAGTGGTTTAGGGTTTAGGGTTGAGAGTTTAGTGTGGTTTATGGTTAGGGTTAAGTGCTTAGGGTTTATGATTTTAGCAGTTTAAAGTGGTTTAGCATGTAGGGTTTAGAGATATTTAGGTTTTTAGAGTTTAGGGTTTAGAGGGTTTTAAGGTTTAGGGTTTTAAGGTTTGACCTGGTTTGGGTTCAGGGATTAAAGTGGTTTAGGGTTTATATAGGTTTAGAGACTAGGGTTTTAGGGTTTACAGTTTTATTATTTTAGTGTTTAAGAGGTTTTAGGATTTTAAGGTTTAGGATTTTAGGGTTTTAGGTTTATAGGACTTTAGGGTTCAAACGTTTTTAGAGTATATGGTTTAAGCTTTAGATTTTAGGGGTTTTAGGGTATTTAGAGCCCTTTAGGGTTTAAGGTTTAGGTTTAGGATTTAATGTTTCATGTTTGGGGTTAAGGGTTTTAGGTGTTTAAGGTTTGATATTCTAGGTTTAGGTTTTTTGGTTCAGGGTTTAGGACTTTAGGATTTTAGGGTTTAAGAGGTTTTAGGTTTAGGGTTTTAGAATTTTGAGGTTTAGTATTTTAGGGTTTTAGGTTTTTAGGGCATTAGGGTTTAAAGGATTTTAGGGTTTAGGGTTTAGGATTTTAGGGTTTAGGGTTTAGGGTTTTAGGGTTTTAGGGTTTAGAGGTTTTAAGATTTAGGGTTTTAGGCTTTTAAGGTTTAAGATTTTAGAGTTTTAGGTTTTAGGACTTTAAGGTTTAAATGTTTTAAGGGTATAAGGTTTAATCTTTAGACTTTAGGGGTTTTAGGTTTTTTAAGAGTAATTTCATGGTTTTAGGGTTTATTGGTTTGGGGTTTAAAGATTTAGGGTTTAGGGTTTAAGGTTGTGGGTTTAGCATGATTTAGGGTTGAGAGGGGTTTAGGGTTTACAATTTTTGCAGTTTGAAGTGGTTTAGGGTTTATGGTTTAGGGTTTGGGGTTTAGCGATATTTAGGGTTTTAGGGTTTAGGGTTTGGAGGATTTTAGCGTTTAGAGTTTTGAAGTTTGACCTGATTTAAAGTTTAGGGATTAAAGGGGTTTAGGGATTAGGGCTTTAGGGTTTAGAGAGGGGTTTAGGGTTTGACGATTTTAGCCATTTGAAGTGGTTAGGGTTTAGGGTTTAGCGATGTTTAGTGTTCTATATTTTAGGGTTTAGGGGCTTTAGGGTTTAGAGGGGACTATGGTTTAGTGATTTAGAGTTTAGTATGGCTTAGGGTTTAGGGGTCTATGGTTTGAGGTTTAGAGGGTTTGGAGTTTCGAGTGCCTTTGGATTTAGAAAGATTTAGGTTTTAGGATTTAGGGTTTTAGGGTTTTGTGATTAAAGGGTTTATGGTTTAGGTTTTTAGGTTTTAGGGTTTAGGGTTTATACAATTTCAGGATTTAGACGGGTTTAAGATGTAGAGTTTAGGGTTTAAAGATGTTTGGGTTTTAGGATTCAAGGTTTAGAGAGTTTTAGGATTTAGAAGATTAGGGTTCAGGGTTCAAAGGGGTTATGGTTCAGAGTGGTTTAGGTTTTAGGGTTTAGTCATGTTTATGGTTTAAAGTGGTTTATGGTTTAGGGTTTTAGTAGTTTGGAGTGGTTTAGGATTTTGCATTTTGAGGGTTTAGGACTTAAAGGGGTTTTAAGGATCAGGTCTAAAGGGTTTTACGGTTTAGAGGGCTCTATGGTTTAAGGATTTAGGGTTTCGAGGTCTAGGGTTTGGAGTTTTGAAGTATTTAGGGTTTTACGGTTTAGTGTTTAGGGTTTAGATGTTTTTAGAATTTTAAAGGGGTTTAGGGTTTAGGGTTTTGAGGTTTGACCTGGTTTTGGATTCAAGGATTAAAGGCTTTACGATTTAAGGGTTTAGGGTTTAGGATTTTAAGGTTTAGGATTTGAGGGGTTTTAGGGTTTTTAAGGGCTTTTAATTTCATGATTTTAGGGTTCAATGGTTTGAGGTTTCAAGATTTAGGAGTATGGTTTAGGGTTGAGAGAGGTTTAGGGTTTATGGTTTTAGCAGTTTGGGGTGGTTTAGCGATATATAGGGTTTTATGGTTTAGGGTTATAAGGTTTGACCTAGTATATGGTTCAAGAATTAAAGTGGTTTAGGGTTTTTATGGGCTTGGGGACTAGCGTTTAGGGTTTAGGATTTAGGGTTTCATGTTTAGGATGAAGGGTTTTAGGGGTTCAAGGTTTGGTATTCTAGTTTTAAGTTTTTGGGTTCACGGTTTAGGGCTTTAGGATTTTAAGGTTTAAGAGTTTTAGGATTTTAAGGTTGTAGGTTTTTAGGGCTTTAGGGTTTAAAGGATTTTAGGGTTTAGGGCTTAAGCTTTTGATTTTAAAGGTTTTAGGGTTTTTAAGGACCTTTAATTTTATGGTTTTAGAGTTTAATGGTTTAGGGTTTAGGGTTGAGGGCTTAGTATGGTTTACGATTTTAGTGGTTTAGAGTAGTTTAGGGTTTAAAGGGTTTTAGCATTTAGAGTTTTGAAGTTTGACTTTGTTTAGGGTTTATGGATTAAAGGGGCTTAGGTTTTATATGGGTTTAAGGACTAGGGTTTTAGGGTTTAGGCTTTAGGCTTTAGGGTTTAGGCTTTAGGCTTTGGAGTTATGGGTTTTAAGTGTTCAAGGTTTGGTATTCTAGGTTTAGGTTTTTTTGATTCAAGGTTTAGGGTTTTAGGATATTAGGGTTTAAGAGGTTTTAGGGTTTACTATTTTAGTATTTTAATATTTACGTTTTTAGGATTTTAGGTTTTTAAGGCTTTAGAGTTTAAAGGTTTTTCAGGTTTAGGGTTTAAGCTTTAGATTTTAGGGGTTTAACGATTATTAGGGGGTTTTAATTTCATGGTTTTAGGGTTTAGTGGTTTGGGGTTTAAGAATTTAGGGTTTAGAGTGGTTTAGGGTTTAGGGTTTACATTAGTGGTTTGGAGTAGTTTAGCGCTTAGGGTTTAGCGATACGATTTATAGGTTTAGGATTTTAGGGTTTTAGGTTTTGAGGGCTTTAGGGTTTAAAGGATTTTATGGTTTAGCGTTTAAGCTTTAAGTTTTAGGGGTTTTAGGGTTTTTATGGGCTTTTAATTTCATGGTTTTAGAGTTTAGGGTTGAGGGTTTAGTATGGTTTATGATTTTAGTGGTTTGGAGTAGTTTAAGGTTTTAGGGTTTAGGGTTTAGAGGGTTTTAGCGTTTAAAGTTTTGAAGTTTGACTTGGTTTAAGGTTTAGGGATTAAAGGGGTTTAGGTTTTATATGGGTTTAAGGACTAGGGTTTTAAGATTTAGGGTTTAGGGTTTAGGATTTAAGATTTCGTGTTTGGGGTTGAGGATTTTAAGTGTTCAAGGTTTGGTATTCTATGTTTAGGTTTTCTGGTTCAGAGTTTAAAGTTTTAGGATTTTAGAATTTAAGAGGTTTTAGGGTTTACTATTTTAATATTTTAAGGTTTAGGCTTTTAGGCTTTTAGGTTTTTAGGGCTTTAGAATTTAAAGGTTTTTTGGGTTTAGGATTTAAGCTTTAGATTTTAGGGGTTTTAGGGCATTTTAATTTCATGGTTTTAGGGTTTAATGGTTTGGGATTTAAGGAATTTGGTTTAAGGTTTAGAGTGACTTAGGGTTTAGGGTTGAGTGTTTAGTATGATTTAGGGTTAAGAGGGGTTTAGGGTTTACGATTTTAGCGACTTGGAGTGGTTTAGCGCTTAGGGTTTAACAATATTTAGGATTTAAAAGGCTTTAGGGTTTAGGGCTTTTAGGTTTGACCAAGTTTACGATTCAAGGATTAAAGGGGTTTAGGGTTTATATGGGTTTAGGATCTAGGGTTTAGGGTTTCGTATTTGAGGATAAGGGTTTTAGAGGTTCGAGGTTTGGTATTCTGGGTTTAGGTTTTTGGGTTTTAGGTTTTAGGGCTTTAGGGTTCAAAGGATTTTAGGGATTAGGGTTTAAACTTTAGATTTTAATGGTTTTAGGGTTTATAAGAGGTTTTAATTTCATGGCTTTAAGGTTTAATGGTTTGGGGTTTAAGGATTTAGGGTTTAGGGTTTAGGGTTCAGGGTTGAGAGTTTAGTATGGTTTAGGATTTACGATTTTAGTGGTTTGGAGTAGTTTAGCATTTAGGGTTTAGCGATATTTAGGGTTTTAGAGTTTAGGGTTTAGAGGGTTTTAGGGTTTAGGGTTTTGAGGTTTAACTTAGTTTAGGATTCAGGGATTAAATGGGTTTAGGGTTTATATGGGTTCAGGGACTAAGGTTTTAGGGTTTAAGAGGTTTTAAGGTTTAGGGTTTTAGGTTTTTAAAGTTTAGGATTTTAGAGTTTTAGGTTTTTAGGGCTTTAGGGTTTAAAGGTTTTTAAGGTATAAGGTTTAGTCTTTAGATTTTAGGTGTTTTAGGGTTTTTATGGGCTTTTAATTTCATGGTTTTAGGGTTTAATGGTTTGGGGTTTAAGGATTTAGGGTTTAGTGTTTGGGGTTTAATGTTGTTTAGGGTTTAGGGTTGAGGATTTAGTATGGCTTAGGGTTGAGAAAGGTTTAGGGTTTACGATTTTAGCGGTTTGAGGTGGTTTAGCGATATTTAGGGCTTAAATGATTTTATGTTTAGGGTTATGAGGTTTGACATGGTTTACGATTCAAGGATTAAAGGGGTTTAGGATTTATATGGGTTTAGGGATGAGTATTTTAGGGTTTAGGGTTTAGGATTTAGGGTTTCGTGTTTAGGGTTAAGGGTTTTAGGGTTTAAGGTTCGGTATTCTGGTTTAAGATTTTTGGGTTCAGGGTTTAGAGCTTTAGGATTTTAGGGTTTAAGAGGTTTTAGGATTTTAAGGTTTAGGATTTTAGGGTTTTAGGTTTTTAGAGCTTTAAGGTTTAAAGGATTTTACAGCTTAGGGTTTAAGCTTTTGATTTTAGGGGTTTTAGGGTTTTTAGGGGCCTTTAATTTCGTGGTTTTAGAGTTTAATGGTTTGGGGTTTAAGGATTTAGGGTTTAGAGTGGTTTAGTATGGTTTAGGGTTGAGGGTTTAGTATGTTTTATGATTTTAGTGGTTTGAAGTGGTTTAAGGTTTTAGAGTTTAGAGGGTTTTAGCATTTAGAGTTTTGAAGCTTGACTTGGTTTAGGGTTTAGGGATTAAAGGGGTTTAGGGTTTATATGGGTTTAAGGACTAGGGTTTTAAGGTTTAGGGTTTAGGATTTAGGGTTTCATGTTTGGGGTTTGGTATTCTATGTTTAGGTTTTCTGGTTCAGAGTTTAGGGTTTTTGGATTTTAGAGTTTAAGAGGTTTTAGGGTTTACTATTTTAGTATTTTAAGGTTTAGGCTTTTAGGCTTTTAGGTTTTTAAGGCTTTAGAATTTAAAGGTTTTTTGGGTTTAGGGTTTAAGCTTTAGATTTTAGGGGTTTTAGGGTTTTTAGGGGGTTTTAATTTCATGGTTTTAGAGTTTAATGGCTTGGGGTTTAAGGATTTAGGGTTTAAGGTTTAGAGTGGCTTAGGGTTTAGGGTTGAGGGTTTAGTATGATTCAGGGTTGAGAGGGGTTTAGGGTTTATGATTTTAGTAGCTTGGAGTCGTTTAGCACTTAGGGTTTAACAATATTTAGGATTTAAAAGGCTTTAGGGTTTAGGGTTTTCAGGTTTGGCCAGGTTTACGATTCAAGGATTAAAGGGGTTTAGGGTTTCGTATTTAAGGATAAGGGTTTTGAAGGTTCAAGGTTTGGTATTCTGGGTTTAAGTTTCTGGGTTTTAGGTTTTAAGGCTTTAGATTTCAAAGGATTTTAGGGATTAGGGTTTAAGCTTTAGATTTTAATAGTTTTAGGGTTTATAGGAGGTTTTAATTTCATGGCTTTAAGGTTTAATGGTTTGGGATTTAAGGATTTAGGGTTTAGGGTTGAGGGTTTAGTTTGGTTTAAGGTTTATGATTTTAGTAGTTTGGAGTGGTTTAGCATTTAGGGTTTAGCAATATTTAGGGTTTCAAAGTTTAGGGTTTAGAGGGTTTTGGAGTTTAGGGTTTTGAGATTTGACGTGGCTTAGGGTTCAGGGATTAAATAGGTTTAGAGTTTATATGGGTTTAGGGACTAGGGTTTTAGGGTTTAGGATTTAGGGTTTTATGATTTTAAGGTTTAAGAGGTTTTAAGTTTTGGGGTTTTAGGTTTTTAAAGTTTAGGATTTTAAAGTTTTAGGTTTTTAAGGCTTTAGGGTTTAAAGGTTTTTAGGGTATAAGGTTTAGTCTTTAGATTTTAGGGGTTTTAGGATTTTTATGGGCTTTTAATTTCATTGTTTTAGGGTTTAATTGTTTGGGGTTTAAGGATTTAGAGTTTAGTGTTTAGAGTTGTTTAGAGTTTAGGGTTGAGGGTTTAGTATGGCTTAGGGTTGAGAGCGGTTTAGGGTTTACGATTTTAGTGGTTTGGGATGGTTTAGCGATATTTAGGGTTTAAAGGATTTTATGTTTAGTGTTATGAGGTTTGACCTGGTTTACAATTCAAGGATTAAAAGGTGTTTAGGATTTATATGGGTTTAGGGACTAGTGTTTTAGGGTTTAGGGTTTAGGGTTTAGGATTTAGGGTTTCGTGTTTAGAGTTAAAGGTTTTAGGGTTCAAGGTTTGGTTTTCTGGTTTAAAGTTTTTAGGTTCAGGGTTTAGGGCTTTAGGATTTTAGGGTTTAAGAGGTTTTATGATTTTAAGGTTTAGGAATTTAGGGTTTTAGGTTTTTAGGGCTTTAGCGTTTAAAGGATTTTACGGTTTAGGGTTTAAGCTTTCAATTTTAGGGAGGGTTTTTAGGGGCTTTTAATTTCATGGCTTTAGAGTTTAATGGTTTGGTGTTTAAGGATTTAGGGTTTAGAGTGGTTTAGGGTTTACGGTTTAGTATGGTTTAGGGTTAAGGGTTTAGTATGGTTTATGATTTTAGTGGTTTGGAGTGGTTTAGGGTTTTAGGGTTTAGGGTTTAGAGGGTTTTAGCATTTAAAGTTTTGAAGTTTGACTTGGTTTAAGGTTTAGGGATTAAAAGGGTTTAGGGTTTATATGGGTTTAAGGACTATGGTTTTAAAGTGTAAGGATTACAGTTTAGGATTTAGGGTTTACGATTTTAGCGGTTTGGAGTGGTTTAGTGCTTAGGGTTTAACAACATTTAGGATTAAAGGGCTTTAGAGTTTAGGGTTTTTAGGTTTGACCAGGTTTACGATTCAAGGATTAAAGGGGTTTAGGGTTTATATGGGTTTAATGACTAGTATTTTAGGGTCTAGGGTTTAGAATTTATGGTTTTGTGTTTGGGGTGAAGGGTTTTAGGGGTTCAAGGTTTGGGATTCTAGGTTTAGGCTTTTGGGTTTAGGATTTAGGGCTTTATGGTTTTAGGGTAACAAGTTTTAGGATTTTAAGGTTTAGGATTTAAGGTTGTAGGTTTTTAGGGCTTTAAGGTTTAAAGGATTTTAGGGTTTAGGATTTAAGCTTTCGATTTTACGGGTTTTAAGTTTTTTTTGGGGCTTTTAATTTCATGGTTTTAGAGTTTAATGGTTTGGGGTTTAAGGATTTATGGTTTAGGGTTTAGGGTTTAGAGTGGTTTAGGAATTAGGGTTGTGGGTTTAGTATGGTTTAAGGTTGAGGGTTTAGTATGCTTAACAATTTTAGTAGTTTGGAGTGGTTTAGGGTTTTAGGATTTAGGGTTTAGAGGGTTTTAGCATTTAGAGTTTTAAAGTTTGACTTGATTTAGGGTTCAGGGATTAAAGGGGTTTAGGGTTTATATGTGTTTAAGGACTAGGGTTTTAGGGTTTAGGGTTTAGGATTTAGGGCTTAGGATTTAGGGTTTTGCGTTTAGGGTTAAGAGTTTTAAGTGTTCAAGGTTTGGTATTCTTGGTTTAGGTTTTTTGATTCAGGGTTTAGGGTTTCAAGATCTTAGGGTTTATTGTTTTAATATTTTAATGCTTAGGTTTTTAGGATTTTAGGTTTTCAGGGCTTTAGAGTTTAAAGGTTTTTTCGGTTTAGGGTTTAAGCTTAGATTTTAGGGGTTTTAGGGTTTTTAGGGGACTTTAATTTCATGATTTTAGGGTTTAATTGTTTGGGGTTTAAGGATTTAGGGTTGAGGGTTTAGGGTTTAGTATGATTTAAGGTTAAGAAGGGTTTAGGTTTTATGATTTTAGTGGTTTGGAGCAGTTTAGCCTTAGGGTTTAATGATATTTAAGGTTTAGAGGGTTTTAGGGTTTAGGGTTTTAAGGTTTGAGCTAGTTTAGGTTCAAGGATTAATGGGGTTTAGGGTTTATATGGATTTAGGGACTAGGATTTTAGGGTTTAAGGTTTGGCATTTATGGTTTAGGGTTTAGGGTTTAGGATTTAGGGTTTCGTGTTTGAGGTTAAGGGTTTTAGGGGTTCAAGGTTTGGTATTCTAGATTTAGGTTTTTGGGTTCAAGGTTTAGGGCTTTAGGATTTTAGGGTTTAAGAGGTTTTAAGGTTTACAGTTTTAAGATTTTAAGGTTTAGGATTTTAGGGTTTTAGGTTTTAGGGCTTTAGGGTTTAAAGGATTTTAGGGTTTAGGGTTTAAGCTTTAGATTTTAAGGGTTTTAGAGTTTATAGGAGGTTTTAATTTTTTGGTTTTAGGGTTTAATAGTTTGTGGTTTAAGGATTTAGGGTTTAGAGTGGTTTAGGGTTGAGGGTTTAGTATGGTTTAGTGTTTACAATTTATCCAGTTTGGAGTGGTTTAGTGTTTAGGGTTTAGCGATATTTAGGGTTTTAGAGTTTAGGGTTCAGAGGGTTTTAGGGTTTAGGGTTTTGAGGTTTGACCTGGTTTAGGGTTCAAGGATTAACTGGGTTTAAGGGTTTATATGGGTTTAAGGACTAGGGTTTTAGGATTTAAGGTTTAGGGTTTAGGGTTTTATGATTTTAGGGTTTAAGAGGTTTTAGGGTTTAGGGTTTTAGGTTTTTAAGGTTTAGGATTTTAGGGTTTTAGGTTTTTAGGGCTTTAGGGTTTAAATGTTTTTAGGGTATAAGGTTTAAGCTTTAGATTTTAGGGGTTTTAGGGCTTTTCGGGGCTTTTAATTTCATGGTTTTAGGGTTTAATGGTTTGGGGTTTAAGGATTTAGGGTAAAGAGTGGTATAGTATCATTTAAGGTTAAGAGCGGTTTAGGGTTTACGATTTTAGCAGTTTGGAGTGGTTTAGAGTTTAAATGGTTTTAGCATTTAGAGTTTTGAAGTTTGACCCAGTTTTTGGTTCAGGGATTAAAGGGTATAGGGATTAGGGTTTTAGGTTTTTAAGGTTTAGGATTTTAGGGTTTTATGTTTTGAGGGCTTTAGGGTTTAAATGTTTTTATGGTATAAGTTTTAAGCTTTAAATTTTAGGGGTTTTAGGATTTTTAGGGGCTTCTAATTTTATGGTTTTAAGGTTTAATGGTTTGAGGTTTAAGGATTTAGGGTTTAGGGTTTAGAGTGGTTCAGGGTTTAGTGTTAAGGTTTTAGTATGGTTTAGGGTTGAGAAAGGTTTAGGATTTATGATTTTAGTGGTTTGGGGTGGTTTAGCGGTATTTAGGGTTTATAGGATTTTATGGTTTAGGGTTTTGAGGTTTGACCTAATTTATGGTTCAAGGATTAAAGGGGTTTGGGGTTTTTATGGGTTCAGTGACTAATATTTTAAGGTTTAGGGTGGTTTAGGATTTAGGATTTCGTGTTTATGGTTAAGGGTTTTAGGGGTTCAAGGTTTGGTATTTTGTATTTAGGTTTTTGGGTTCAGGGTTTAGGGCTTTAGGATTTTAGGGTTTAAGAGGTTTTAGGGTTTAGGGTTTTAAGATTTTAAGGTTTAGAATTTAACGATTTTAGGTTTTTAGGGCTTTAGGGTTTAAAGGATTTTAGGATTTAGGATTTAAGCTTTAGATTTCAAGGGTTTCAGGGTTTTTAGTAGGTTTTAATTTCATGGTTTTAGGGTTTAATAGTTTGGGGTTTAAGGATTTAGGGATTAGGTTTAGGGTTTATAATGGATTAGGGTTTAAGGTTAAGGGTTTAGTTTGGTTTAAGGTTGAGAGGGGCTTAGGGTTTGCAATTTTAGCGATTTGGAGTAGTTTAGGGTTTAGGGTTTAGCAATATTTAGAGTTTAGAGGGTTTATGGTCTAAAGGGTTTTAAGGTTTGACTTGGTTTAGGGTTCAGGGATTAAAGCGGTATAGGGTTTATATGGGTTTTAGGGTTTAAGGTTTAGGGTTAGATTTTAGGATTTACGGTTTTGTGTTTGGGGTTAAGGGTTTTAAGGGTTCAAGGTTCGGTATTCTTTGTTTAGGTTTTTGGGTTCAATGTTTAAGGCTTTAGGATTTTAGTGTTTAAGAGGTTTTAGGGTTTAGGGTTGTAGAATTTAAAGGTTTAGGATTTTAGGATTTTAGGTTTTTAGGGCTTTAGGTTTAAAGGATTTTAGGGCTATGGGTTTAAGCTTTATATTTTAAGGGTTTTAGGGTTTTTAGGGGCTTTTAATTTCATGGTTGTAGAGTTTAATGGTTTGGGGTTTAGGATTTAGAGTGGTTTAGGGTTTAGGGTTTAGGGTTTAGAGTGGTTTAGGGTTTAGGGTTTAGAGTGGTTTAGGGTTTAGTATGGTTTACAATTTTAGTGGTTTGGAGTGGTTTAGGGTTTTAGGTTTTAGGGTTCAAAGGGTTTTAGTGTTTAGAGTTTTGAAGTTTGACTTGGTTTAGGGTTCAAGGATTAAAGGGTTTTAGGGTTTATATGCATTTAAGGACTAAGGTTTTAAGGTTTAAGGTTTATGGGTTAGGATTTAGGGTTTTGTGTTTGGGGTTAAGGGTTTTAAGTATTCAAGGTTTGGTATTTGGGTTTAGGTTTTTTGGTTCAGAGTTTAGGGTTTTAGGATTTTAGGGTTTAAGAGGTTTTAGGGTTTACTATTTTAGTATTTTAATGTTTAGGTTTTTAAGATTTTAAGCTTTTAGGGCTTTAGAATTTAAAGGTATTTTGGGTTTCGGATTTAAGCTTTAGATTTTAGGGGTTTTAGGGTTTTTAGGGGATTTTAATTTTATGATTTTAGAGTTTAATGGTTGGGGTTTAAGGGTTTAGGGTTTAGAGAGGTTTAGGGTTTAATGTTGAGGGTTTAGAATGATTTAGGGTTGAGAGGGGTTTAGGGTTTATGATTTTAGCAGTTTGGAGTTGTTTAGCGCTTAGGGTTTAACGATATTTAGAGGGTTTTAGGGTTTAGGGTTTTCAGGTTTGGCCTAGTTTGCGGTTCAAGGATTAAAGGGGTTTAGGGTTTATATGGGTTTAGGGACTAGGGTTTTAGGGTTTAGGGTTTAGGGTTTGGGGTTAAGGGCGTTATAGGTTCAAGGTTTCGCATTCTAGGCTTAGGTTCTTGGGTTTTCGATTTTAGGGCTTTAGGGTTCAAAGGATTTTAGAGTTTAGGGTTTAAGCTTTAGATTTTAGTTATTTTAGGGTTTATAGGAGGTTTTAATTTCATTGCTTTAGGGTGTAATGGTTCGGGGTTTAAGGATTTAGTGTTTAGAGTTTAGGGTTTAGAGTGGTTTAGGGTTTAGGGTTTAGTATGGTTTAGGGTTTATGATTTTAGCGGTTTGGAGTGGTTTAGCGTTTAGGGTTTAGCGATATTTAGGGTTTCAGAGTTTAGGCTTTAGAGGATTTTAGGGTTTAGAGTTTTTATGTTTGACCTAGTTCAAGGTTTAGGGATTAAATGGATTTAGGGTTTATATAGGTTTAGGGACTAGGGTTTTAGGGGTCAGGGTTTTATGATTTTATGGTTTAAAAGGTTTTAAGGTTGAGGGTTTTAAGTTTTCAAAGGTTTAGGATTTTAGAGTTTTAGGTTTTTAGGCCTTTAGAGTTTAAAGATTTTTAGGGTATAAGTTTTAATCTTTAGACTTTAGGGGTTTTAGGATTTTTAGGGGCTTTTAATTTCATGGTTTTAGGGTTTAATGGTTTGGGTTTTAAGGATTTAGGGTTTAGGGTTTAGGGTAAAGAGTGGTATAGGGTTTAGGGTTGTGAGTTTAGCGTGGTTTAGGGTCGAGAGGGGTTTAGGGTTTACAATTTTTTTGCAGTTTGGAGTAGTTTAAGGTTTAGGGTTTAGCGATATTTAGGGTTTAGGTTTTGAAGGATTTTAGCATTTAGAGTTTTGAAGTTTGACCTGGTTTAGTGTTTAGGGATTAAAGGTGTTTATGGATTAGGGTTTTAGGATTTAAAGTTGAGAGGGGTTTAGGGTTTGATGATTTTAGCCATTTGGAGTGGTTAGGATTTAGGGTTTAGTGATGTTTAGTGTTTTAGATTTTAGGGTTTAGAGGCTTTTAGGTTTTAGAGGGGACTATGGTTTAGTGATTTAAAATTTAGTAGGGCTCAGGGTTTAGGGGTCTATGGTTTGAGGTTTAGAGGGTTTTGGGATTTTGAGTGGTTTTGGATTTAGAAAGATTTAGGTTTTAGGATTTAGGATTTTAGGGTTTTAGGTTTAAAGGGTTTACAGTTTAGGTTTTTAGGTTTTAAGGTTTAGGGTTTATTTGATTTTAGGATTTAGACGGGTTTAGGTTGTAAAGTTTAGGGTTTAAAGATGTTTGGGTTTTAGGGTTCAAGGTTTAGAGGGTTTTAGGATTTAGAAGATTAGGGTTCAGGGTTTAGAGGGGTTATGGTTCAGAGTAGTTTAGGGTTTAGGCTTGAGAGTTTAGTCGGGTTTATGATTTAGAGTTTTAGCAGTTTGGAGTGGTTTAGGATTTTGCATTTTGAGGGTTTAAGACTTTGAGGGGTTTTAAGGAGCAGGGTCTAGAGGGTTTTACGGTTTAGAGGGCTCTATGGTTTAAGGATTTAGGGTTTCGAGGTCTAAGGTTTGGAGTTTTAACGTATTTAGGGTTTTAGGGTTTAGTGTTTAGATGTTTTTAGAATTTAAAGGCATTTAGGGTTTAGGGTTTTGAGGTTTGACCTATTTTAGGATTCAAGGATTAAAGGGTTTACAATTTATAAGGGTTTAGGGACTAGAGTTTTAAGGTTTAGGGTTTAGGATTTTAGGGGTTTTAGGGTTTTTAGGGGCTTTTAATTTCATGGTTTTAGGGTTTAATAGCTTGGGGTTTAAAGATTTAGGGTTTAGGGTTTAGAGTGGTTAAGGGTTTAAGGTTGAGGGTTTAATATGGTTTAGGGTTGAGAGAGGTTTAGGGTTTATAGTTTTAGCGGTTTGGGGTGGTTTAGCGATATTTAGGGTTTAAAGGGTTTTATGGTTTAGGGTTATGAGGTTTGACCTATTTTATGGTTCAAGGATTAAAGTGGTTTAGGATTTACATGGGTTTAGGGACTAGTGTTTTAGGGTTTAGGATTTAGGGTTCGTGTTTAGGATTAAGGGTTTTAGGGGTTCAAGGTTTGGTATTTTGGTTTTAAGTTTTTGGGTTCAGGGTTTAGAGCTTTAGGATTTTAGGGTTTAAGAGGTTTAGGATTTTAAGGTTTTAGGTTTTAAGGGCTTTAGGGTTAAAGGATTTTAGGGTTTAGTGCTTAAGCTTTTGATTTTAGGGGTTTTAGGGTTTTTAGGTGCATTTAATTTCATGGTTTTAGAGTTTAATGGTTTAGGGTTTAAGGTTGAAGGTTTAGTATGGTTTATGATTTTAATGGTTTGGAGTGGTTTAGGGTTTAGAGGGTTTTAGCATTTAGAGTTTTGAAGTTTGACTTGGTTTAGGGTTTAGGGATTAAAGGGGCTTAGGGCTTTTATGGGTTTAAGGACTAGGGTTTTAAGGTTTAGGCTTTAGGGTTTAGGTTTTCATGTTTGAAGTTAATGGTTTTAAGTGTTCAAGGTTTAGGATTTTAGGGTTTAAGAGGTTTTAAGGTTTGCTATTTTAGTATTTTAATGTTTACATTTTTAGGACTTTAGGTTTTTAGGGCTTTAGAGTTTAAAGGTTTTTCAGGTTTAGGGTTTAAGCTTTAGATTTTAGGGGTTTTAGGATTATTAGGGGGTTTTTATTTCATGGTTTTAAGGTTTAATGGTTTGAGGTTTAAGGATTTAGGGTTTAGAGTGGTTTAGGGTTTAGAGTTAAGAGTTTAATATGGTTTAGGGTTGAGAGGGGTTTAGGGTTTACGATTTTAGCAGTTTGGAGTGGTTTAGCGCTTAAAATTTAGCGATATTTAGGGTTTAAAGGATTGCAGCATTTATGTTTTTGAGGTTTGATCTGGTTTACAATTCAAGAATTAAAGGGGTTTAGGATTTATATGGGTTTAGGGACTAGGGTTTTAAGGTTTAGGGTTTAGGGCTTAGGCTTTAGGGCTTAGGCTTTAGGGCTTAGCGTTTAGGGTTTAGGATTTAGGGTTTCATGTTTGGTATTCTAGGTTTAGGTTTTTGGTTCAAGGTTTAAGGCTTTGAGATTTTAGGGTTTAAGAGGTTTTAGGGTTTAGGGTTTTAGGATTTTAAGGTTTAGGATTTTAGGGTTTTAGGTTTTTATGGCTTTAGGGTTTAAAGGAATTTAGGGTATAGGGTTTAAGATTTAGATTTTAAGGGTTTTAGGGTTTTAGTTTCATCGTTTTAGGGTTTAATGGTTTGGGGTTTAAGGATTTAGGGTTTAGAGTGGTTTAGGGTTTAGGGTTGAGAAGGTTTAGGGTTTACAATTTTATCAGTTTGGAATAGTTTAAGGTTTAGGGTTTAGCGATGTTTAGGATTTTAGGGTTTAGGATTTAGAAGGGTCTATGGTTTAGTCATTTAGGATTTAGTAGGGCATAGGGTTTAAGGGTCTAGGGTTTGCAGTTTAGAGGGGTTTAAGGTTTTAGGGTTTAGTGTTTAGGATTTAAAGGGTTTTAGGGTTTCAAGGGGTCTTGGATTTAGAAGGATTTAGGTTTTAGGGTTTCGTGTTTAAAGGGTTTACGGTTTAGGGTTTCAGGTTTTAGGGTTTAGGGTTTAGTGTTTATATGATTTTAGGATTTAGAAGGTTTAGGGTGTAGATTTTAGGGTTTAGAGATGTTTGGGTTTTAGGGTTCAGGTTTTAAAAGGTGTAGGGCTTAAGGGATTAGGGTTCAGGGTTTAGAAGGATTATGGTTTAGAGTGGTTTAGGGTTTAGGGTTATGGGTTTAGTAGGGTTTATTGTTTAAATAGGTTTAAGGTTTAGGGTTTTAGTGATTTGGAGTGGTTAGGATTTTGCATTTTGAGGGTTTACGATTTAGAGGGCTTTTAGGGATTAGGGTTTAGAGGGCTCTATGGTTTAAGGATTTAGGGTTTAGTGGGGCTTAGGGTTTTAGGTCTAGGGTTTGGGGTTTTAACATATTTAGGGTTTTAGGGTTTAGTATTTAGGGTTTGGAGGGTTTTAGGTTTGAGAAGGGTTTAGGGTTTAGGTTTTTAAGGTTTGACCTAGTTTAGGGTTCAAGGATTAAAGGAGTTTAGGTTTTATAGGGGTTTACAGACTTGGGTTTAAGGGTTTAGGGTTTAGGGTTTAAGGTTTAGGGTTTAGGATTTAGGGTTTCATGTTTAGGGTTAAGGGTTTTAGGGGTTCAAGGTTTAGTATTTTAGGTTTAGGTTTTTGGGTTTAGGGTTTAGGGTTTTAGGATTTTAAGGTTTAAAAGATTATAGGGTTTATGATTAAGGATTTAGGGTTTTAGGATTTTAAGGCTCAAGATTTTAGGATTTTAAGTTTTTTAGGCTCTATGGTTTAAGGATTTAGGGTTTAGTGGGGCTTAAGGTTTAGGGTCTTGGGTTTGGGATTTTGATGTATTTAGGGTTTTAGGGTTTAGTATTTAGGGTTTAAAGGGTTTTAGGATTGAAAGGGGTTTAGAGTTCAGGGTTTTAAGGTTTGACCTAGTTTACGGTTCAGGGATTAAAGGAGTTTAGGCTTTATAGGGGTTCACGGACTTGGGTTTTAGGGTTTAAGGTTTAGGGTTTAGGATTTAGGGTTTCATGTTTAGGGTTAAGGGTTTTAGGGTTTCAAGGTTTAGTATTATGGGTTTAGGTTTTTGGGTTTAGGGTTTAGGGTTTTAGGATTTTAGAGTTTAAAAGATTTAGGGTTTATGATTTAAAGGTTTAGGGTTTTAGGATTTTAAGGTTTAGGATTTTAGGGTTTAAAGTTTTTAGGGCTTTAGGTTTAAGGGTTTTTAGGCTTTAAGGTTTAGGTTTTAGTTTTTAGGGGTTTTAGGATTTTTAGGGGGTTTTAATTTCATGGTATTAGGGCTTAATGGTTTGGGGTTTAAGGATTTAGGGTTTAGGGTTTAGGGTTTAGGATTATGGGTTTAGTATGGTTTAGGGTTGAGAGGGGTTTAGGATTTTACGATTTTAGCAGTTTAGAGTGGTTTAGGGTTTAAGGTTTAGTAATCTTTAGGATTTTAGGTTGCATTTGGTAGCCGGTAATCTATCCAGATTGCCGGCAATTTAAACTGGGCCCACCAGATAACTAGGTTTGGTATATTTTTTTAATGGTAATCTATCTTGCAGTGGTAATCTGGATTACCTCTCATGAGGCAATCCAGATTGCTTGAGGGAGGGGTGGCTATCCAGATTACCGGAGATGTGGTAATCTGGTAATAATTTTTTTGGACAAAAATGCCCCTGTCCCTTTCTCTTCCACGAAAACAAAACCCATCCTTTCGTATGCTTTTCCCCTTCTCCCTTCACCGTGCTTACCCTACTCCCACTCCTCTTACGTCGCCGGTGAGCTCCCCTCCCATCGCCTTCGAGAAGATCGCCGTCGGTGAGCTCCCCTCACGTCGCCTCCTGGAAGATCATCACTGCTCAAGCCGTCAAAAGTGATTGGTAAGTTTTTTTTTTTTCATATAAAACCTTCCCCTCTTCTCCAGCACCGTCATCTCAAGCCTCCCCTCCGCCACCGTCGACCTCTCCTCCCCTCCGCCACCATCGTCTCAGGCCTCCCCTCCCTTCCCCCATCTGATCTGCCCCCTCTGCCTTTCTACAACCAAGTCCGTGAACACAGGCCTCCCCTCCTCTCCCCCATATGATCTGCCCCCTCTGCCTTTCTACAGCCAAGTCCGTGAACACACTTTTCTCCTGACGTAATTACTGGAGTTCTGATCAATGGGACAGGTCTAATTCATTTTTTTTGGTAGATATTTGCATTGTTTCCAGATTTTCTTTTTTGAAATGCTTTTATAGGATATAGATTTAAAAGAGAATATCTGTCTCAGATCCAAGGCACTGTTGGGTATTCAGATTAACCATTTGTTGGCTGGAGGGTGTGTTTTAATTTCTTGGTTGGTTGGTTGTTTTTTCGGTACTGTGCTGGATGCTGGTTCTATACTGTCGCTGACTGCCAGCTGCTTATTTTGCATCTGTTTTGCTGCTGATCTGTGCCTCAAATCCTAGCTACTTTGTATCCTGGAATGCCTCTGCTTTGCTGCTTATCTGTTTCTCAAATTCTGCCATTGCTTGTTGGTGTTTTGTACTACTTTCCTACCTTGGTTGGGCTGGAGCCTTTTTTCTTCATTATGCTACTGTTGGGAGCTGGTTTATTTTTCACTCTGCTTGATGGTCTCTGTTATTATTCTTTCAGTGCTGTTAGCTCTTCTTCTCCTAGCTACTTTGTACTAGTTGGTGTTTGCCTTATGACTTTGTGTGTTTTGAGTTGGGTTCTTTCTTTTGTCAGATTCCCATCGTTTACTTTGGGTGCTGTATTGAACATTGTTCCTTTGTTGTTCTTTTATGTAGTTCTGGCTTTGCCAAGTTACCAAAAAAAAAAAAAAAGAGAATATCTGTCGAGGCTTTGACATGTTTGTGATCTTATGGATGGGAAATATTTGTGTGCTTTGAAGAAGAACAAGTGTTTTCCATTGTAGGTTAAAATTTCTATCTGATAACAAAGGGCAATTCTATAATCAAAATATATGAAAATTTGTATGCACCTGATGAAAGTGTCATGTCCAGGAAAAAGTAATGCCTTATATAATGGCATGTCATTGAGAGATGCTTCGGCTTTCTTAAAATGAGATGGGCGATTCTTAGAGAGAAGTCATTTTATCCAGTTAAAACACAAGCAAGAATCATTAATGCATGTGCTCTTCTTCATAACCATATTAGAAGAGAGATGTCAATTGACCCAATTGAAGATGAGATGCCTGATGTCCTCCTGACAGAAGAAAATATCAATGAAGGAGAAATGATTGATCACGTTATGAGTACAAATGCTTGGACTCAATTTAGGGATGATTTGGCACAAGAAATGTGGGACCAATCCAGAGCTTGAAGAAATTCTCAACACTATTGCAAATTTTGCTATGTATTACTATTTTATGTAGTTGAGTCTTTCTTTAATATGAACCTTGTTACAAATTTAATATAAACCTTGTTTCTGTCATTTGGAACATGGTTGCTTATTACTGTTATTTTTAGATTGTTTGTCTTTATTCAACTTATTATTGTTATTATTTAAATTTACAATATGAACATCTATTATCTTTTGTATTAAATTATTATCTTTTAGAAATGGAAGCTTCTTCAAGTCAAAGGAGGAACCAGGGGAAGAAGCATCAATGGAGTGTAGAGGAAGATGCTATACTAATTGGATGTCTGCTTGATTTGAAGAATGATCCTATATGGAGGGGAGAAGGTAGCAATTTCAAGGTCGGGTTCTTACCTCAATTGGAGAAGATGATAGAAAACAAGATACCTAATTATAGCATCAAGGCTCATCCACACATCCATTCAAGGTTCAAGTTGTTGAAACAACAATATGGTGCTATTTATGATATGTTGAATACATCAGGATTTGGATGGGATGATACAAAAAAATGTATTACTTGTGATCAAGATGTATGGGACAAGTGGATCAAGGTAAATGCACAACATATTAATTAATTCTCCATTCTTATTTAATTTTTGATGCTTTAGGTATAGTTTACTTAATTTATATTTGTTCATTATGATAGAGTCATCCTCAAGCATCTGGTCTTCGGAATAAGCCATTCTTATACTTGGAGGAACTCTTAATCATATTTGGAAAAGATCGTGCAACAGGTTAGAGGGCTGAGGATCCTGCAGATGCAGCCAATGAAATCCTGACAGAAGCAATGAATAGTGAAGAGGAGGCCCAGTTTGTAGATCCTACTGGATTTGAAAGTAATAACTCCATTCCCCAAACTCCTATTGGTCATGTTCAACAAAGTGCTTCTTCATTAAGGTCAAGAAAAAGGAAGGCTTCTAATAAGGAAGAAGTTGCTCTTATGGGCCCTTTGATTGAAACTATAAACAGTCTTGGAGTAATGTGTCAAAGCTCAAGTAAAGGTATTGATAAGTTGGCAGATTGTTTCCAATTCCTTGCAAATGATCAAGATATGAAGAAAAAGGTTTATGAGGCAATAGCTGAGATTGAAGATTTGGAGCTGCATGAGTCATTGATAGTTAAAGCTGGATTGATAATTGCTCATGATAGTGCAAGTCTGACTTACTTCTTTTCACTACCTCAGAGGTTGAGAAAATATCATGTATTAGATGTCCTTGGTTTGAGTCCTAGTTAGGACATCTATGTTGCTAGTTATGGTTTTGTTTGATGTTGTGATTGTTTGGTTATTTATCTATGATAATTTGGTATTATCATTTTGGTTAGCTGGCGGATAGTTTTATTAGTAGTTTTGGATTTGAACATACTAACTTTTGTGTTGTGTAGTTGTTTTAACAAACTACAAATACTTTTTGCTAAGATAGTTGGAAGTATTTTGAAATTTCTTCTATGAAGACTGTGTCACTGCAGCCGGTCTTGTCATCATAGTTTTTTTACATTTGAGTCGGTTTTCTGGTTATAGTACATCTTTTATAATTACAACCCATACCTTAAATTTTTGGAGTCATGTCATCGATGGGTGCATTGTTTGGTTGTGGTTGATATATTGTTATTCAGTGAGAGAGATTGTGATTTTGGTGTAGAGTGTGTATAATATTGATAACAAAATCCATGTTTGGAATCTATGCTGCTAGAGTTGTAAAAGTGAGTGGCTATAGAATTTCACTGGTGAAAAATAGTTCTACAACAATTTTGGTGCTAAATATGTTATTTTTATGTTATTTTTCTATTAAAGTATGAAAATCATCCTTCTGTATTCCACGTCTATGTGGCGTGATATGGCCATGTCGCAACTACCTATAGCTCAAGAAGTGCATTCCAGGTCTTAGGTGTTTTTGGGCCCAACATGTAATAGTATATCAATTTTTAATATTGCAAACATGTAATAATATATTATTTTTTAATAAATTTGACTTAGGGGTATTTTGGGAATTTGATGTTACATTACTGGTAATTTGGTTGTCATACCAAATACAGTAATCAATATTACTGCAACATTGCCTGTGTATACCAAATACAGTAATCATCATTACTGGCAATCTATCTAGTGGTAATTTATCTTTCAAGCAATCTACATTACCTTTCAGGATTACCTGGCGATGCACCAAATGCAACCTTAGGGTTTAGAGTTTAGAGGCTTTTAGGGTTTAGAGAGGTCTATGGTTTAGTAGTTTAGGGTTTAGTAGAGCTTAGGGTTTAAGGGTCTAGTGTTTGGGGTTTAGAGGGTTTTGGGGTTTCGAGTGGTTTTGGGTTTAGAAGGGTTTATCTTTTAGGATTTAGGGTTTTAGAGTTTTGAGTTTAAAGGGTTTACAGCTTGGGGTTTCAGGTTTTAGGGTTTAGGGTTTTGGGTATAGAAGGTTTAGAGTGTAAAGCTTAGAGTTTAGAGATGTTTGGATTTTAGGGTTCAAGGTTTAGAGGGGTTTAGGGTTTAGAAGATTAGGGTTCAAGGTTTAGAGGGGTTATGGTTCAAAGGGGTTTAGGGTTGAGGGTTTAGTTGGATTTATGGTTTAAAGGGGTTTAAGGTTTAGGGTTTTAATAGTTTGGAGTGATTTAGGATTTTGCATTTTGAGGGTTTAGGATTTAAAGGGGTTTTTGGGATTAGGGTAGAAGGTTTTAGGGTTTAAAGGGATCTATGGTTTAAGGATTTAGGGTTTAGGGGTCTAGGGCTTGAGGTTTTGAGGTGCTTAGGGTTAAGGGTTTAGTGTTTAGGGTTTAAAGGTTTTTAGGGTTTAAAGGGGTTTAGGGTTTAGGGTTTAAAGGTTTTTAGGGTTTAAAGGGGTTTAGGGTTTAGGGTTTTGAGGTTTGATCTAATTTAGGGTTTAGGGATTAAAGGGGTTTATGGTTTATAGGGGTTTAGGAACTAGGGTTTTATGGTTTAGGGTTTAGGGTTTCATGCTTGGGGTTAAGGGTTTTAAGGGTTCAAGGTTTGGTATTCTGGATTTAAATTTTTGGGATCAGGGTTTAGGGTTTTAGGATTTTAGGGTTTAAGATGCTTTAGGTTTTAGGGTTTTAGGATTTTAAGGTATAGGATTTTAGGGTTTTAGGTTCTCAAGGCTTTAGGGTTTTAAGGATTTTAGGGTTTAGCATTTAAGCTTTAGATTTTCAAGGTTTTAAGGCTTTTAGGAGGTTTTAATTTCATGGTTTTAGGGATTAATGTTTTGGGGTTTAAGGATTTAGGATTTAGGGTTTAAGGTTTAGAGTCATTTAGGGTTTAGGGTTGAGGGTTTAGTATAATTTAGAGTTAAAAGGGGTTTGGGGTTTATGAATTTAGAAGTTTAGAGTGCTTTAGGGTTTAGGGTTTATTATTTAGGGTTTTAGGGTTTTGGGTTTAGAGGGTTTTAGGGTTTAGAGTTTTGAGGTTTGACCTGGTTTAGGGTTCAAGGATTAAAGGGGTTTAGAGTTTCTAGGGGTTTAGGGACTAGAGTTTTATGGTTTAGGCTTTGGGGTTTAGGCTTTTATGATTTTAGGGTTTAAAAGGTTTTAGGGCTTAGGGTTTTAGGATTTTAAGGTTTAGGATTTGATTTTAGGGTTTTAGATTTTTAGGGCTTTAGGGTTTAAAGTTTTTAGGGTATAAGGTTTAAGCTTTAGATTTTAGGGGTTTTAAGGTTTTCAGGGGCTTTTAATTTCATGGTTTGAGGGTTTAATGGTTTGAGGTTTACGAATTTAGGGTTTAGGGTTTAGGGTTTACAGTAGTTTAGGGTTGAGGGTCTTTTATGGCTTAGGCTTAAGAGGGGTCTAGGGTTTATGATTTTAGCACTTTGGAGTGGTTTAGGGTTTAGGGTTTAGCAATATTTAGGGTTTCAAGGGTTTTAGCCTTTAGAGTTTTGAAGTTTGACCTTATTTAGGGTTAAGTGATTGAAGGAGTTTAGGGTTTATAGGGGTTTAAGGACTAGGGCTTTAGGGTTTAGGGTTCAGGGTTTATGGTTTGGGGTTTAGGATTTAGGGTTTCATGTTTGGGATTAAGGGTTTTAGGGGTTCAAGGTTTTGTATTATGGGTTTAGGTTTTTGGATTCAAGGTTTAGGGCTTTAGGATTTTAGGGTTTAAGAGGTCTAGGGTTTAGGGTTTTAGTATTTTAAGGTTTAGGATTTTAGGATTTTAGGTTTTTAGGGCTTTAGGGTTTAAAAGTTTTTCGGGTTTAGGGTTTAAGCTTTAGATTTTAGGGTTTTCAAGATTTTTAGGGGGTTTTAATTTCATAGTTTTAGGATTTAATGGTTTGTAGTTTTTGGATTTAGGGTTTAGGGTTTAAAGTGGTTTAGGGTTTAGGGTTGAGGTTTAGTATAGTTTAGTGTCGAGAGGGGTTTAGGGTTTACCATTTTAGTGGTTCGGAGTGGTTTAGCGTTTAGGGTTTAATGATATTTAGGGTTTTAGGATTTAGTGTTTTGAGGTTTGACCTGGTTTAGAGTTCAGAGATTAAAGTGGTTTAGGGCTTATATGGGTTTAGGTACTAGGGTTTTAGGATTTAGGGTTTAGGGTTTACGATTTAGGGCTTTATGTTTAGGGTTAAGGATTTTAGGGGTTCAAGGTTTGGTATTTAGGGTTTATATTTTTGGGTTCAAGGTCTAGGACTTTACGATTTTATGATTTAAGAGGTTTTAGGGTTTGGGATTATAGGATCTTAAGGTTTAGGATTTTATGGTTTTACGTTTTTAAAGCTTTAGGGTTTAAAGGATTTTAAAGTTTAGGGTTTAAGCTTTAGATTTTAAGATTTTTAGGGTTTTTAAGAGGTTTTAATTTCATGGTTTTAGGGTTTAATGATTTGAGGTTTAAGGGTTTAGTGTTTAGAGTGGGTTAGGGTTTAGGGTTGAGGGTATGGTATGGTTTAGGGTTGAGAGGGATTTAGGGTTTACAATTTTAGCAGTTTAAAGTTGTTTAGCATTTAGGGTTTAGCGATATTTAGGGTTTTCAGGTTTAGAGTTTAAAGGGTTTTAGGGTTTAGGATTTTAAGGTTTGGCTTGGTTTAGGGTTCAAGGATTAAAAGGGTTTAGGATTTATATGGGTTTAGGGACTAGGGCTTTAGGGTTTAGGGTTTAGGATTTAGGATTTAGGGTTTAGGGTTTCGTGTTTAGGGTTTTAAGGGTTCAAGGTTTGGTATTCTGGGTTTAGGCTTTTGGGTCAGGGTTTAGGGCTTTAGGATTTTAGGGTTTAAGTAACTTAGTGTTTAAGGTTTAAGGATTTAGAGTTTTAGGATATTAAGGTTTAGGATTTTAGGGTTTTAGGTTTTTAGGGCTTTAGGATCTAGGTTTTAGATTTTTAGGGTTTAAGTATTTAGGGTTTAGGGTTTAAGGTTTAAAGTGGTTTAGGGTTTAGGATTGAGTGTTTAGTATGGTTTAGGGTTGAGAGGGTTTAGGAGTTTACGATTTTAGCAATTCGAAGTGGTTTAGGGCTTAGGGTTTAGCAATGTTCAAAGTTTTAGGGTTTAGGATTTAGTGGGGTCTATGATTTAGTGGTTTAGGGTTTAGTAGGTCTTAGGTTTAGGGGTATATGGTTTTGGGGATTAGAGGGTTTATAGGTTTTGAGAGGTTTTGGATCTACAAGGATTTAGGTTTTAGGTTTTAGGATTTAGGATTTTAGGGTTTTGAGTTGAGAGGGTTTTGGGTTTAGGGTTTAGGTTTTAGGGTTTCAGGTTTAGGGTTTATATGATTTTAGGATTTAGATGGGTTTAGGGTGTAGAGTTTAGGGTTTTGAGATATTTGGGTTTTAGGGTTCAAGGTTTGGAGAGGTTTAGGGTTTAGAAGATTAGGGTTCAAGGTTTAGAGGGGTTATGGTTCATAGTGGTTTAGGGTTTAGGGTTGAGTGCTTAGTGGGGATTATGGTTTAAAGGGGTTTAAGGTTTAGGGTTTTAGCGATTTGGAGTGGTTTAGAATTTTGTATTTTGAGGGTTTAGGATTTAGAGGGGTTTTAGGGATTAGGGTGTAGAGGGTTTTATGGTTTAGAAGGCTCTATAGTTTATGGATTTAGGGTTTAGGGGTCTAGGGTTTGGGGTTTTGAGGTATTTAGGGTTTTAGGGTTTAGGGTTTAGACGGTTTTAGGGTTTAGTGGGTTTTAGGATTTAGGGTTTTGAAGTTTGACCTAGTTTACTGTTCAAGGATTAAAGGGGTTTAGGGTTTATATGGGTTTAATGAATAGGGTTTTATGGTCTAGGGTTTTATGTTTGGGGTTAGAGGTTTTAATGGTTCAAAGTTTGGTATTTTGGGTTTAGATTTTGGGGATTAGGGTTTAAGGCTTTAGGATTTTAGGGTTTAAGAGGTTTTAGGGTTTAAGGTTTTAGAATCTTAAGGTTTAGGATTTTAGGGTTTTAGGGTTTTAAGCTTTAGATTTTAAAGGATTTTAGGGTTTAGGCTTTAAGCTTTAGATTTAAAAGGTTTTTGGGTTTTTAGGAGGCTTTAATTTCATGGTTTTAGGGCTTAATGGTTTGGGATTTGAGGATTTAAGGTTTAGAGTGGTTTAGGGTTTAGGGTAGAGGGTTTAGTATGGTTTAGGGTTGACAGGGGCTTAGGGTTTACAATTTTAGCTATGTGGAGTGGTTTAGGGTTTAGCGATATTTAAAGTTTAGAGGGTTTTAGGGTTTAGAGTTTTGAGGTTTGACCTAGTTTACGATTCAAGGATTAAAGGAGTTTAGGGTTTATATGGGTTTTGAGACTAGGGTTTTAGGGTTTAGCATTTAGGGTTTAGGGTTTAGGGTTTAAGGTTCAGGGTTCAGGGTTTAGGGTTCAGGGTTTAGGGTTCAGGGTTCAAGGTTCAGGTTTTAGGTTTTAGGGTTTTATGTTTGGGGTTCAAGGTTTAGTATTCTGGGTTTAGGTTTTTGGGTTCAGAATTTAGGACTTTAGGATTTTAGGGTTTAAGAGGTTTTAAGGTTTAAGGTTTTTAGGGTTTTAGGTTTTTAGAGCTTTAGGGATTAAAAGATTTTAAGATTTAGGGTTTAAGCTCTAGCTTTATGAGTTTTAGGGTTTTTAGAAGGTTTAATTTCATTGTTTTAGGGTTTAATGGTTTAGAGTTTATGGATTTAGGGTTTAGGGTTTAGGGTTTAGAGTGGTTTAGGGTTTAGGGTTGATGGTTTAGTATGGTTTAGGTTTGAGAGGGGTTTAGGATTTACAATTTTAGCAGTTTGAAGTGGTTTAACATTCAGGGTTTAGCGATTTTCAAGGTCTTGAGGTTTGGAGTGGTTTAGGGTTTTGAGGTTTGAGCTAGCTTAGGGTTTAGGGATTAAAGGGATATAGAGTTTATATGGGTTTAGGGAATAGAGTTTTAGGGTTTAGGGTTTAGGATTTAGGTTTCATATTTGGGGTTCAGGATTTTAGGGGTTCAAAGTTTGGTATTCTGAGTTTAGGTTTTTGAGTATAGAGTTTAGGGCTTTAGAATTTTAGGGTTTAAGAGGATTTTGGTTTTAGGGTTTTAGGATTTTAAGGTTTAATATTTTAAGATTTTAGGTTTTTAGAGCCTTAGGGTTTCAAGGTTTTTAGGGTTTAGGTTTCAAGCTTTAGATTTTAAGGGTTTTTAGGTTTTCAGGAGGTTTTAATTTCATGGTTTTAGGGTTTAATGATTTGGGGTTTAAGGATTTAGGGTTTAGGGTTTAGAGTGGTTTAGGGTTTAGGGTAGAGGGTTTAGGGTTTAGAGTGGTTTAGGTGTTTAGGATTTACGATTTTAGCAGTTTGAAGTTGTTTAGGGTTTATGGTTTAGTAATATTTAGGGTTTGAAGGATTTTAGGGTTTACAATTTTAAGGTTTGATTTGCTTTAGGGTTCAGAGATTAAAGTGGTACAGCATTTAAATGGGTTTAGAGGCTACGGTTTTAGGGTTTAGGGTTAGGTTTTAGGATTTAGGTTTTTGTGTTTGGAGTTAAGGGTTTTAAGGCTTCAAGGTTCGACATTCTGGGTTTAGGTTTTTGGGTTCAAGGTTTAGGGCTTTAGAATTTTAGTGTTTAATGGTTTTAGGGTTCAAGGTTTTAGGGTTTAGGGTTTTAGGATTTTAAGGTTTTAGGATTTTAAGGTTTTAGGTTTTTAGGGCTTTAGGGTTTAAAGGATTTTAGGGTTGAGGGTTTAAGCTTTAGATTTTAAGGGTTTTAGGATTTTTAGGGGTTTTTAATTTCATGGTTTTAGAGTTTAATGGTTTAGGGTTTAAGGATTTATGGTTTAGGGTTTAGAGTGGTTTTGGGTTTAGGGTTGAGAGTTTAGTATGGTTTATGATTTTAATGGTTTGGAGTGGTTTAGGATTTGGAGGGTTTTAGCGTTTAGAGTTTTGAAGTTTGACTTGGTTTAAGGTTCAGGGATTAAAGGGGTTTAGGGTTTATATGGGTTTAGAAGCTAGGGTTTTAGGGTTTAGGGTTTAGGGTTTAGGATTTAGGGATTCGTATTTGGGGTTAAGCGTTTTAAGTGTTCAAGGTTTGATATTCTGAGTTTAGGTTTTTTTGTTCAGGGTTTAGGATTTTAGGATATTAGAGTTTAAGAGGTTTTAGGGTTTACTGTTTTAATATTTTAAGTTTTAGGTTTTTAGGATTTTAGGCTTTTAGGGCTTTAGAATGTAAAGGTTTTTCGGGTTTAGGGTTTAAGCTTTAGATTTTAAGGGTTTTATGGTTTTTAGGGGGTTTTAATTTCATGGTTTTAGGGTTTAATGGCTTGGGGTTTAAGGACTTAGGGTTTTGGATTTAGGGTTTAGAGTGGTTTAGGATTTACGGTTAAGGGTTTAGTATGGTTTAGGGTTCAAAGGGTTTCAAGGTTTACAATTTTAGCAGTTTGGAGTGGTTTAATGCTTACGATTTAGTGATATTTAGGGTTTAGAGGGTTTTAGGGGTTAGGGTTTTGAGTTTTGTTCTAGTTTACAATTCAATGATTAAAGTGGTTTAGGGTTTATATAGGTTTAGGGACTAGGGTTTAGGGTTTAGAATTTAGGGTTTTATGTTTGGTGTTAAGGGTTTTAGGGGGTTCAAAGTTTGGTATTCTAGGTTTAGGTTTTTGGGTTCAAGGTTTAGGGCTTTAGGATTTTAAGGATTAAGAGGTTTTAAGGTTTACAATTTTAAGATTTTAAGGTTTAGAATTTTAGGATTTTAGGTTTTAGCACTTTAGGGTTTAAAGGATTTTTAGAGTTTAGGGTTTAAGCTTTAGATTTTAGGGGTTTTAAGGTTTATAGGAGGTTTTAATTTCGTGGCTTTAGGGTTTAATGGTTCGGTGTTTAAGAAATTAGGGTTTAGGGTTTATTTGGGTTTAAAGACTTAGGGTTTAGGGTTTAGGGTATAGGGTTTTATGATTTTGGGGTTTAAGAGGTTTTAGGATTTAGAGTTTTATGTTTTTATGGTTTAGGATTTAGGGTTTTAGGTTTTTAGGGCTTTAAGGTTTAAATGTTTTTAGGGTATAAGGTTTAAGATTTAGATTTTAGGGATTTTAGGGTTTTTAGGGTCTTTTAATTTCATAGTTTTAGGGTTTAATGGTTTGGGGTTTAAGGATTTAGGGTTTAGGGTTTAGGGTAAAGAGTGGTATAGGGTTTAGGGGTAAGGGTTTAGTGTGGTTTAGGATTGAGAGGGGTTTAGCATTTATGATTTTAGCAGTTTGGAGTGGTTTAGGGTTTATAGTTTAGGGTTTTGTGATATTTAGGGTCTTAGGGTTTAGGGTTTAAAGGATTTTAGTATTTAGAGTTTTGAAGTTTGACCTGGTTTAGGGCTTAGGGATTAAATGGGTTTAGGGTTTAGGGTCGAGAGGGGTTTAGGGTTTGATGATTTTAGCAATTTGGAGTGGTTTAAGGTTTAGGGTTTAGCGATGTTTAGTGTTTTAGGGTTTAGCATTTAGAGGCATTTAGGGTTTAGAGGGGATTACGGTTTAGTGGTTTAGGGTTTAGTAGGGCTTAGGGTTTAAGGGTCTACGGTTTAGGGTTTAGTGGTGTTTATGGATTAAAGGGGTTTAAGGTTTAGGGTTTTAGCAATTTGGAGTGGTTTAGGATTTTGCGCTTTGAAGGTTTAGGACTTCGAGGGTTTTAAGGATCAGGGTCTAGAGGGTTTTAAGGTTTAGAGGTCTCAATGGTTTAAGGATTTAGGGTTTAGGGGTCTAGGGTTTGTGGTTTTAACGTATTTAGGGTTTTAGGGTTTAGTATTTAGGGTTTAGAGGTTTTTAGGATTTAAAGGGGTTTAGGGTTTAGGGTTAGGGTGTTAAGGTTTTACCTAATTTAAGGTTTAGAGATTAAAGGGTTTAGGGACTAGGGTTTTAGGGTTTAGGGTTTAGAATTTTAGGTTTTAGGATTTTAAGGTTTTATGTTTTTAGGGTTTTAGGGTTTAAATGTTTTTAGGGTATAAGTTTTAAGCTTTAGATTTTAGGGGTTTTAGGGGCTTTTAATTTTATGGTGTAAGGGTTTAATGGTTTGGGGTTTAAAGATTTAGGGTTTAGGGTTTAGAGTAGTTAAGGGTTTAGGATTGAGGCTTTAGTATGGTTTAAGGTTTGAGAGAGGTTTAGGGTTTACGATTTTAGCAGTTTGAGGTGGTTTAGCGATATTTGGGGTTTAGAGGGTTTTATGGTTTAGGGTTTTAAGGTTTGACCTAGTTTATAGTTCAAGGATTAAAAGGGTTTAGGGTTTATATGAGTTTAGAGACTAGTGTTTTAGGGTTTAGGGTTTAGAATTTAGGGTTTCGTGCTTGGGGTGAAGGGTTTTATGGGTTCAAGGTTTGGTATTCTAGGATTAGGCTTTTGGGTTCAGGGTTTAGGGCTTTAGGATTTTAGGATTTAAGAGCTTTTAGGATTTTAAGGTGTAGGATTTTAGGGTTTTAGGTTTTTAGGGTTTTAAGGTTTAAAGGATTTTAGGGTTTAGGGTTTAAGCTTTCGGTTTTAGGGGTTTAAAGGTTTTTAGGGGCTTTTAATTTTATGGTTTTAGAGTTTAGTGGTTTGGGGTTTAAGGATTTGAGGTTTAGGGTTTAAGGTTTAGGGTTTAGGGTTTAGAGTGGTTTAGGGTTTAGGGCTATGGGTTTAGTATGGTTTAAGGTTGAGGCTTTAGTATGGTTTATAATGGAGTGGTTTAGGGTTTTAGGGTTTAGGGTTTACAGGGTTTTAGCATTTAGAGTTTTGAAGTTTGACTTGATTTAGGATTCAGGGAATAAAGGGGTTTAGGGTTTATATGTGTTTAAGGACTAGGGTTTTATGGTTTAGGGTCTAGGATTTAGGATTTAGGATTAGGGTTTCATGTTTAGGGTTAAGGGTTTTAAGTGTTCAAGGTTTGGTATTCTTGGTTTAGGTTTTTTGATTCAGGGTTTAGGGTTTTAGGATTATAGGGTTTATTGTTTTAGTATTTTAAGGCTTAGGTTTTTAGGATTTTAGGTTTTTATGGCTTTAGAGTTTAAAGGTTTTCTGGGTTTAGGGTTTAAGCTTAGATTTTAAGGGTTTTAGGGTTTTTAGGAGGTTTTAATTTCATGGTTTTAGGGTCTAATCATTTGGGGTTTAAGGATTTAGGATTTAGGGTTGAGGGTTTAGATTGGGGTTTAGGGTCTAGGGTTGAGGGTTTAGTATGATTTAGGGTTAAGAGGGGTTTAGGGTTTACGATTTTAGTGGTTTGGAGCAGTTTAGCACTTAGGGTTTAATGATATTTAGGGTTTAGAGGGTTTTAGGGTTTAGGATTTTAAGGTTTAACTTGGTTTACGGTTCAAGGATTAACGGGGTTTAGGGTTTATATGGGTTTAGGGACTAGGGTTTTAAGGTTTAGTGTTTGGCGTTTATGGTTTAGGGTTTTAAGTCAAGGGTTTTAGGGGTTCAAGGTTTGGTATTCTAGGTTTAGGTTTTTGCGTTCAAGGTTTAGGGCTTTAGGATTTTTTAATTTAAGAGGTTTTAAGATTAACAGTTTTAAGATTTTAAGGTTTAGGATTTTAGGGTTTTAGGTTTTAGTGCTTTAGAGTTTAAAGAATTTTAGGGTTTAGGGTTTAAGCTTTAGATTTTAAGGGTTTTAAAGTTTATAGGAGGTTTTAATTTCCTGGTTTTAGGGTTTAATAGTTTATGGTTTAAGGATTTAGGGTTTAGAGTGGTTTAGGGTTGAGGGTTTAGTATGCTTTAGGGTTTACAATTTAGTCGGTTTAGAGTGGTTTAGCATTTAAGGTTTAGCAATATTTAAGGTTTTAGAGTTTAGGGTTTAGAGGGTTTTAGGGTTTAGGGTTTTGAGGTTTGACTTGGTTTAGGATTTAGGGATTAAATGGGTTTATGGTTTATATGGGTTTAGGGACTAGGGTTTAGGGTTTAGGGTTTTATAATTTTAGGGTTTAAGAGGTTTTAGGGATTAGGGTTTTAAGTTTTTAAGGTTTAGGATTTTAGGGTTTTAGGTTTTTAGGGCTTTAGGGTCTAAATGTTTTTAGGGCATAAAGTTTAAGCCTTAGATTTTAGGGGTTTTAGGGGTTTTTAATTTCATGGTTTTAGGTTTTAATGGTTTGGGGTTTAAGGATTTAGGGTTTAGGGTAAAGAGTGGTATAGGGTTTAGGGTTGAGGGTTTAGTATGGTTTAGGATTAAGAGCAGTTTAGGGTTTACAATTTTAGCAGTTTGTAGTGGTTTAGGGTTTAGAGTTTAATGATATTTAGCGTTTAAATGGTTTTAGCATTTAGAGTTTTGAAGTTTGACCTGGTTTTTGGTTCAGGGATTAAAGGGTATAGGGATTAGGGTTTTAGGTTTTTAAGGTTTAGGATTTTAAGGTTTTATGTTTTTAGGGCTTTAGGGTTTAATTGTTTTTAGGGTATAAGTTTTAAGCTTTAGATTTTAGTGTTTTAGGGTTTTTAGGGGGTTCTAATTTCATGGTTTTAGGGTTTAAGGATTTAGGGTTTAGGGTTTAGTGTTGAGGTTTTAGTATGGTTTAGGGTTGAGAGAGGTTTAGGGTTTACGATTTCATTGCTTTGGGGTGATTTAGCGATATTTAAGGTTTACAAGGTTTTATGGTTTAGTATTTTGAGGTTTGACCTGATTTACAGTTCAAGGATTAAAGGGGTTTAGGGTTTATATGGGTTTAGTGACTAGTGTTTTAGGGTTTAGGGTTTAGGGTTTAGGGTTTATGGTTAAGGGTTTTAGGGGTTCAAGGTTTGGTATTTTGTGTTCAGGGTTTAGGGCTTTAGGATTTTAGGGTTTAAGAGGATTTACGGTTTAGGGTTTTAATATTTTAAGATTTATGATTTTAGGGTTTTAGGTTTTTAGGGCTTTAGGGTTTAAAGGATTTTAGGATTTAGGGTTTAAGCTCTAGGTTTCAAGGGTTTCATGGTTTTTAGTAGGTTTTAATTTCATGGTTTTGGGGTTTAATGGTTTAGGGTTTAAGGATTTAGGGATTAGATTTAGAGTTTATAGTGGATTAGGGTTTAGGGTTAAGGGTGTAGTTTGGTTTAGGGTTAAGAGGGGTTTAGGGTTTGCGATTTTAGCAGTTTGAAGTAGTTTAGGGTTTAGGGTTTAGCGATATTTAGAGTTTAGAGGGTTTAAAGCTTAAAGGGTTTTAGGGTTTAGGGTTTTGAGCTTTGACTTGGTTTAGGGTTCAGGGATTAAAGTGGTATAGCGTTTATATAGGGTTTAGGGACTAGGGTTTTAGGGTTTAGAGTTTAGGGTTAAATTTTAGGATTTATAATTTTGTGTTTGGGGTTAAGAGTTTTAAGGGTTCAAGGTTCGGTATTCTTTCTTTAGGTTTTTGGGTTCAAGGTTTAAGGCTTTAGGATTTTAGTGTTTAAGAGGTTTTAGGGTTTAGGGTTGTAGAATTTAAAGGTTTAGGATTTTAGGGTTTTAGGGTTTTAGGGCTTTAGGTTTAAAGGATTTTAGGGTTGAGAGTTTAAGCTTTAGATTTTAGGGGTTTTCGGGTTATTAGGGCCTTTTAATTTCATGGCTTTAGAGTTTAATGGTTTGCGGTTTAGGGTTTAGGGTTTAGGGTTGAGGGTTTAGTATGGTTTACGATTTTAGTGGTTTGGAGTGGTTTAGGGTTTTAAGTTTTAGGGTTTATAGGGTTTTAGTGTTTAGAGTTTTGAAGTTTGACTTGGTTTAGGGTTCAAGGATTAAAGGGTTTTAGGGTTTATAAGGGTTTAAGGACTAAGGTTTTAAGGTTTAAGGTTTAGGGTTAAGATTTAGGGTTTCATGTTTGGGGTTAAAGGATTTTAAGTATTCAAGGTTTGGTATTTTAGGTTTAGGTTTTTTGGTTCAGAGTTTAGGGTTTTAGGATTTTAGGGTTTAAGAGGTTTTAGGGTTTATTGTTTTTGCATTTTAAGGTTTAGGTTTTTAGGATTTTAGGTTTTTAGGGCTTTAGAATTTAAGGGTTTTTTGGGTTTAGGTTTTAAGCTTTTGTTTTTAGGGGTTTTAGGGTTTTTAGGGGATTTTAATTTCATAGTTTTAAAGTTTAATGGTTGGGGTTTAAGGATTTAGGGTTTAGGGTTTAAAGTGGTTTAGGGTTTAGGGTTGAGGGTTTAGTATGATTTAGGGTTGAGAGGGGTTTAGGGTTTACGATTTTAGCGGTTTGGAGTGGATTAGCGCTTAGGGTTTAACGATATTTAGCATTTAGAGGGTTTTAGGATTTAGGGTTTTCAGGTTTGACCTGATTATGGTTCAAGGAATAAAGGGGTTTAGGGTTTATATGGGTTTAGGGTTTAGGATTTAAGGTTTCTATTTAGGGTTAAGGGTTTTAGAGGTTCAAGGATATTTGGGTTTTAGGGTTCAAGGTTTTAAGGTTTTAGGATTTAGAATATTAGGGTTCATGGTTTAGAGGGGTTATGATTCAGAGTGGTTTAGGGCTTAGGGTTGAGGGTTTAATCGGGTTTATGGTTTAAAGGGGTTTATGGTTTAGGGTTTTAGCAGTTTGGAGTGGTTTAGGATTTTGCATTTTGAGGATTTAGGACTTAGAAGAGTTTTAGGGATCAAGGTTTAAAGGCTTTTATGGTTTAGAGGGCTCCATGGTTTAGGGATTTAGGGTTTCGAGGTGTAGGGTTTCGAGTTTTGAGGTATTTAGGGTTTTAGGGTTTAATGTTTAGGGTTTAGAGGTTTTCAGAATTTAAAGGAGTTTAGGGTTTAGGGTTTTGAGGTTTGACCTGATTTAGGATTTAAGGATCAAAGGGTTTACGATTTATAAGGGTTTAGGGTTTAGGGTTTTGAGGTTTGACCTGATTTAGGATTCAAGGATCAAAGGGTTTACGATTTATAAGGGTTTAGGGACTAGAGTTTTAGGGTTTAGGGTTTAGGATTTTAAGGTTTAGGATTTTAGGGGTTTTAGAGTTTTTAGGGGCTTTTAATTTTATGGTTTTAGGGTTCAATGGTTTGGGGTTTAAAGATTTAGGCTTTACGGTTTAGGGTTTAGAGTGGTTAAGGGTTTAAGGTTGAGGGTTTAGTATAGTTTAGGGTTGAGAGAGGTTTAGGGTTTATGGTTTTAGCGGTTTGGGGTGGTTTAGCGATATTTAGGGTTTAAAGGGTTTTATGGTTTAGGGTTATGAGGTTTGACCTAGTTTATGGTTCAAGGATTAAAGTGGTTTAGGGTTTATATGGGTTTAGGGTTTAGGATTTAGGGTTTCATGTTTAGGATTAAGGGTTTTAGGGGTTCAAGGTTTGGTATTCTGGTTTTAGGTTTGTGGGTTCAGGGTTTAGGGCTTTAGGATTTTAGGGTTTAAGAGGTTTTAGGATTTTAAGGTTTTAGATTTTTAAGGCTTTAGGATTTAAAGGATTTTAGGGTTTAGGGCTTAAGCTTTCGATTTTAGGGGTTTTAGGGTTTTTAGGGCCTTTTAATTTCATGGTTTTAGAGTTAATGATTTAGGGTTTAAGGTTGAGCATTTAGTATGGTTTACGATTTTAGTGGTTTGGAGCGGTTGAGGGTTTAGAGGGCTTTAGCGTTTAGAGTTTTGAAGTTTGACTTGATTTAAGGTTTAGGGATTAAAGGGGCTTTGGGTTTATATGGGTTTAAGGACTAGGGTTTTAGGGTTTAGACTTTAGGGTTTAGGGTTTCTTGTTTGGAGTTATAGGTTTTAAGTGTTCAAGGTTTAGTATTCTAGGTTTAGGTTTTTTTGGTTCAAGGTTTAGGGTTTTAGGATTTTAGGGTTTAAAAGGTTTTAGGGTTTACTATTTTAGTATTTTAAGGTTTACATTTTTAGGATTTTAGGTTTTTAGAGCTTTAAAGTTTAAAGGTTTTTCAGGCTTAGGGTTTAAGTTTAGATTTTAGGGGTTTTAGGATTATTAAGGGGTTTTAATTTCATGGTTTTAGGGTTTAGTGGTTTGGGGTTTAAGGATTTAGGATTTAGAGTGGTTTAGGGTTTAGGGTTGAGGGTGAAAGAGTTATGCCCTAAAAGCCAATCATAATCTGTATTGTGATAGGGTCTCTTTTATTCTTCCAAATCATATATATGACATTTTGGTTATAAATAGAAGGCATTATGTTTCATCATTTGCTGCTTTTTATAATTATGATGAACCCCATAGATTAGAGCAATGGTTTTAGGGCTATGATGAGATCATGCCAATGAGACCTAAAATCCTAAAACCCTAATCTAAAACATTCCCAGTTGTTGGTACATTAAGTCGGGGATCAATGTTACTGAAAAGACTGGCACATCTTATGTATGCTCGATGCAGAGGGTGATTGATCTCACAATCACTTGTGTGAGACACTAATACAAAGATGTGGGTGCTCATTAGAGGAATGAGTTCACTGAATTGACCTACCAAGAGAAGATCTTATGGATATTTACTTATTTGTCAAAAGATGATTCTCTAAGTGGGAGTTGTGCAAGTGATCCTTAGACCTAAGATCACCATAGTATCTTATGTACATGAATCCATGTTTTGGTTTACACTCATTCATGACATTAAGTTGTGTACGAGGTATTTTGGATATGGTGGATTGTGTATGAAGATTATGAGTAGATCAACAAGGAATCAATCACTTCTAGTAAGAGAAGACCACATCCTACTTGCTCTAATCTTATGATGATTCAGGAAGTCTTTGATCAAATCAGAATGAAAAATTAGAAAGAGTTTCTAATATTTCATTAATTGAATTATTATTAGAAGATTAAGAGAGACATGAATAAGTATTAAGTTTGACATTAATCCATACTCATATACTTATTCAGGATGTAGTATGATTGAAGGATTAAATTGCACGGTAACTTGCCATTGAAGGGTATGTTTGGTATATCCACCAAATTTCATATCTTCCCGGTAGACATAATACATTGCTAGACGTCAATGTTGTCTTGTAGGTTTGATTGAATTAAAGAGTTTAATTTGATCAACAATTAGAAAGGGTTCTAATTGTCAAGTTCGGGATCGCACTGATTGGACCTATAAGGATTAGAAATGTTTTAATCATGATAGGTCAACTTACACCCACACCTACTGCTAGCTAGATGTGGTACCCAATGGGTTACACACAAAAGGAACTGATCAAGGGTCTAATTGGATTAGATCATGTTTGCAGGATAAACATGCTAGCACGTGTTGCAAACCCTAGCTCCTGATTCGAATTAGATTCGAATCTGATTCTTGTATTAGGTTAATCTAATATGATTGGATCATAACCTAATGTGGGTTGGCCAAGAGTTGAAACCCAATTGGCTTTATTTGGACCATTGAATGGCTCTTTGAATAATGGATCTAGACCATTGGTCAGTGGCTCGATCTGGACCATTGGATGGCTCCCTGGATGAAGGATCTGGACCATTGGTTGTTGCCTGAATCTGGACCATTAGTTGGTGCTTGAATATGGACCATGGGTTATGGCACCTTGCTTTTGAACCATTGGATGGTGTCTTAATCTAGACCATTTGATTATCATGAAATAAGTGTGGGGTGAGGTTATCAGCGTGAGAAAGCTGATAGCACATGGATAAGGCGAGCGGATACGTCTTTCTGCTCTCTTCGATGCGCCCCTCCCCTTAGCGCCTCACATGATGAGGCGCTACCCTTGGGACACGCCTCATCATGATAAGCCGTGTAGATGCGATGCATCCCTTGGTGATGCATCCCTTGCTTCTTATAAATAGGAGTGCATCTCGGGTTCAAAAATATATACATGAATCCATTGAAGAAAAATCAATTCCCTCTCTTTCTTATTTTATTTCTCTTCCACTTAAAATTATATTTAGTCATAGTGTTATGAAATCATAATGCAAATCCATTTAGGGTTTGATTGATCAATTGGTGTCTAGAAAAGTGGTTCTGGGAAGGTAAAGAGAACGTGGTTTATAATTGGGTCCGTTGCTTACCTGGCCAGACTTTTGGTGTCTAAGGCAAGCACGGGGGGCCTCCCACCTCTCTCCCACTTACCTGGCCAATTGGATAGATTTAGACCTTGAATTGGAAATGCTAAATGATTGAAACACTAAATGCCTTTCTTCATGCTAAGCCAAATTCAAGTCAAAAACTATAGTAGGTTTGTTGTGTAACATAAGGCCTAATCTAGGGTTTGATATGAAATTTGTCATGGTGCATCTAATGCTTTATAGCATGATTGATGGTGTTGCTTTGTTGTGTAACACAAGGGCAACATTATTCAAACGTGGCTATATAGAAATGAAGGATCTGACTAAACTAAGACATTATAGTTTGTTTTGTAACACAAGGCTTAAGTGTCTTAGAGGCAGTTGTTATGTTGAGAGTTGCATGGGTTGCAATTGGAAAGGAAAATTTCCTACCTTTGAACTCATGAATGTTTGTTATGTAACACAAGGCATTAATGAGGAATTAGGATCTTAACCCCATTAAGAAAAATTAGTATTTTTCTCATTTATCATAGGAGGGGGCTATGATAAGTCGATAAAATATTGGAAGTAACAATTAGATAAAAGTCCTTGTCTAATTGTATACATATCATCATGATTGGTCTGCTTATGTTAGTTTTGTTCTTTGTTTATGTAAAATTAAATATGTATTAAATGGCTTCTTCACTATCACTGAGAGGCATCTTAGATGCTAACAAGTTGATCGGCCCAAACTATGTGGACTGGTTGAGGAATCTTAAGATTGTTCTCACACAAGAGAAACTTTCCTATATACTTGAAACCCCTGACTTAGCGTCAGCTGGGGATGATGCTACTGAAGAGGAGGTTGCCACATATAGATGTGGAAAAATGACAGTTTGACTGTCAAGTGTATCATGCTGGCCTCTATGAGTAACGAGTTACAAAGGCAACATGAAAGCATGGACACTCACTCCATACTTCTTAATTTGAAGGAATTATATGGAGAGCAAAGTAGGACTGCTAGATATAAGATATCTAAGCAATTATTCCATGCTAAAATGAATGAAGGGACATCCGTGCAAGACCATGTTCTTATGGTTATAGACTTGATTACTCGATTGAGTCAATTGGGTTTTGCTATAGATAGTGAACTCAGTCAGGATTTGATCCTGCAATCACTTCCCGAGTCATTCTCTCAGTTTGTTGTGAATTATCACATGAACAAGCTGAATACCTCCTTGCCTGAGCTGTTAAATATGTTGAAGACAGCTGAAACCCACATCAAGAAGGAAAGGATCCGATCCTTCTTGTTGGTGGGGGCTCTAAAAGAAAGTTAGGCAGTAAGGGTTCTAAGAAGAGGCTAAATCCTAAAAGAAGCATCAAGAAAAAGAAAGAAAAGAAGATCTTTGGACTTGGTACCTATTTCCATTGCGACAAGGAAGGCCATTGGAAAAGGAATTGCAAGAGTTTACTTACAACTGTGAAGCCTGATACAAGAGTTGCATCAAAAAGTATGTTTGTGTTACATGTCAATTCTTCAAAATTCTAATTCTTGGGTATTGGATACCAGCTGTGGTTTCCACATATGCAAGTCATTGCATGGACTACAGAAAATTAGAAGTTTAAAGAAAGGTGACTTCAAGCTGTTCAGTGCTGGAGGAGAGTCCCTTTAGGTTGATCCAAAGGTGGAATCGTACTCTATTAGATATGGTACGGTCCATGATGTGCTTTACGATTCTTCCTATTTCCTTCTAGGGATTTTCCCTAGAGACTATTGCATATATTTTGAATAGGGTACCTTTTAAGTCTGTACCTAGCACTCCATATGAGATATGGAGAGGAAAGATACCAAATCTTAAATATCTTAAGATATGGGGCTGTCAAGCTTATGTCAAAAGAAATTTTGGATATAAGCTAAGTGCTAGATCAGATAGGTATATATTTGTAGGTTATCCTAAAAATAGTATAGGATATATCTTCTATAATCCTACTGAACAAGATTTTTGTTGGTAGGCATGCTATTTTCATAGAGAAAGAGTTTTTCCTTGAAAAGGGCAAGGATAGAAGAATTAAACTTAAAGAAGTTTATGACCTACAAATTGAGACAAATGATATTCCTCAACCAGATGTACCCATAGACGAGGTACAACCACAACACACATCTCCTCTCTGAAGGTTAGATAGAGTGCGAAGAGCACCTGAGAGATATGGGTTTATCATAAAGAATGATGAAGCCCACATCATTGAGAACAATGATCTACTGACCTATTCGGAAGTTATCGTGAGTAGGGACTCTGATAAATGGCTGGAGGCCATGAAATTCAAAATAGATTCTATGTATACCAACCAAGTGTGGACTTTGGTAGATGCACCTAAGGGTGTAAGCCCTATAGGTTGCAAATGGGTATATAAGAAAAAGATTGGAGCTGATGGCCAAGTAGATACATATAAGGCCAGGCTAGTGGTAAAAGGTTTTAGGCAAAAATAAGGAATTGACTATGATGAAACTTTTTCACCAGTAGCTATGCTCAAGTCTATTCGGATTATGCTTGCAATAGCTGCATATTATGATTATGAAATCTAGTAGATGGATGTCAAAACCGTATTCTTTAATGGTCATCTTGAGGAAGAGGTTTATATGACTCAGCCAGAAGGATTTGTCTCAAGTGGGAGAACAAATCAAGTATGCAGACTTAAGAAATCCATTTATGGATTAAAGCAAGTATCGAGAAGTTGGAATATCCATTTTGATATGATAGTCAAAGAGTTTGGCTTTATCAAAAATATAGATGAACCTTGTGTGTATAAGAAGACAAGTGGGAGTGCTATTGTCTTCTTGGTATTATATGTAGATGACATACTTCTCATTGAAAATGATGTTCCAATGTTGCAATCGGTCAAGACTTGGCTATCAAAAATGTTTTCCATGAAAGACTTGGGTGAAGCATCCTATATACTGGGTATAAAAGATCTATAGGGATAGATCTAAAAGGATACTAGGCTTATCCCAATTAAGGTACATAGATAAAGTGCTGAAAAGATTCAGCATGGATGGGAGTAAAAGAGGTTACTTACCCATAGGTCATGGCATATATCTCTCTAAGAAGATGTCTCCTAAGACACCTAAAGAGAGGAATAGAATGAGTACTATTCATATGCATCGGCAGTAGGATCGATAATGTATGCTATGCTATGTATCAGGCCTGACATTACTTATGCCTTGAGCATAACAAGTAGGTTTTAAGCTGATCCAAGGGAGGATCATTGGAAAATAGTGAAAAGCATTCTTAAGTACTTGAAAAGGACTAAAGATGTTTTTCTAGTATATTGAGGATCAGAATTGAAACTAGAAAGTTATTCGGATTCTAGTTTTCAGTCAAATCCAGATGATAGCAAGTCTATTTCAGGATATATCTTTACTCTGAATGATGGAATAGTAAGCTGAAAGAGTTTCAAGCAACAGACTGTAGCTGACTTAGTTACTGAGCCAGAGTACATCGCTATAAGTGAAGCGGCTAAGGAAGCTGTTTGAATGAAAAAGTTCATCATAGAGTTGGGTGTGGTTCCTAAGATTGTTGAACTAGTACCAGTTTATTGTGATAACACTGGAGCTATTGCACAAGCAAAGGAACCAAGGTCTCATCATAGATCCAAGCACATTCTAAGACACTTCCACCTCGTTCATGAGATTGTCAAAAGGAAAGACATCAAGATTGAATGAGTAGATACAAAGAAAAACCTAGCAGACCCATTCACTAAAGCTTTACCTAGCAGTAATTTGATCGCCACCTTAATTGTATGGGGTTAAAGTATAAGAGCGATTGGCTTTAGTGCAAGTGGGAGAATGAAAGAGTTATGCCCTAAAAGCCAATCATAATCTGTATTGTGATAGGGTCTCTTTTATTCTTTCAAATCATATATATGACATTTTGGTTATAAATAGAAGGCATTATGTTTCATCATTTGCTGCTTTTAATAATTATGATGAACCCCATAGATTAGGGCAATGGTTTTAGGGCTATGATGAGATCATGCCAGTGTGACCTAAAACCCTAAAACCCTAATCTAAAATATTTTCAGTCGTTGGTACATTAAGTCAAGGATTAATGTTACCGAAAAGATTGGCCAATCTTATGTATGCTCGATGCAGAGGGTGATTGATCTCATAATCACTTGTGTGAGACACTAATACAAAGATATGGGTGCTCATTAGAGGAATGAGTTCATTGAATTGACCTACCAAGAGAATATCTTATGTATACTTACTTATTTGTCAAAAGATGATTCTCTAAGTGGGAGTTGTGTAAGTGATCCTTAGATCTGAGATCACCATAGTATCTTATGCACATGAATCCATGTTTTGGTTTACACTCATTCATGACATTAAGTTGTGTATGAGGTATTTTGGATATGGTGGATTGTGTATGAAGATTGTGAGTAGATCAACAAGGAATCAATCACTTCTAGTAAGAGAAGACCACATCCTACTTGCTCTAATCTTATGATGATTCAGGAAGTCTTTGATCAAAGCAGAATGAAAAATTAGAAAGAGTTTCTAATATTTCATTAATTGAATTATTATTAGAAGATTAAGAGAGACATGAATAAGTATTAAGTTTGACATTAATCCATACTCATATACTTATTCAGGATGTAGTATGATTGAAGGATTGAATTGCACGGTAACTTGCCACTGAAGGGTATGTTTGGTATATCCACCAAATTTCATATCTTCCCGGTAGACATAATACATTGCTAGACGTCAATGTTGTCTTGTAGGTTTGATTGAATTAAAGAGTTTAATTTGATCAACAATTAGAAAGGGTTCTAATTGTCAAGTTCGGGATCGCACTGATTGGACCTATAAGGATTAGAAATGTTTTAATCATGATAGGTCAACTTACACCCACACCTACTGCTAGCTAGATGTGGTACCCAATGGGTCACACACAAAAGGAACTGATCAAGGGTCTAATTGGATTAGATCATGTTTGCAGGATAAACATGCTAGCACGTGTTGCAAACCCTAGCTCCTGATTTGAATTAGATTCGAATTTGATTCTTGTATTAGGTTAATCTAATATGATTGGATCATAACCTAATGTGGGTTGGCCAAGAGTTGGAACCCAATTGGCTTTATTTGGACCATTGGATGGCTCTTTGAATAATGGATCTGGATCATTGGTCAGTGGCTCGATCTGGACCATTGGATGATTCCCTGGATCAAGGACCTGGACCATTGGTTATTGCCTGAATCTGGACCATTAGTTGATACCTGAATCTGGACCATGGGTGATGGTGCCTTGCTTTTGGACCATTGGATGGTGCCTTAATCTGGACCATTTGATTATCATGAAATAAGTGTGGGGTGAGGTTATTAGCGTGAGAAGGCTTATAGCGCATGGATAAGGTGAGCGGATATGTCTTTCCGCTCTCTTAGATGCGCCTCTCCCCTTAGCGCCTCATCATGATGAGGCGCTACTCTTGGGACACGCCTCATCATGATAAGCCGTGTGGATGTGATGCATCTCTTGGTGATGCATCCCTCACTTCTTATAAATAGGAGTGCATCTCGGGTTCAAAAATATATACATGAATCCATCGAAGAAAAATCAATTCTCTCTCTTTCTTATTTTATTTCTCTTATATATCTTGTCCTAAACTAAGACAAGGAGGTCTTGTTCAGGACAAGAGGTTGTCTTATCCTAAACTAAGACAAGGATGTCTTCTTCAGGACAAGACCTAAACCAGGACAAGGAAGCCTTCTTTAGGATAAGAGGCTTTAAAGAGTTTTTGTAAGAGAAAGAAAATTAGAAGGAAAAGAAAGCAAGCCAATCAAATCCTTTGGAAGGATTAAGATCAAGGATCAAAGTTTTGAAGGTGATAGAGTCTTGAACCCAGTTCCTGTGTGGATCAATGTTGAAGGGTGAACACTTGGGCACCTTATGGATATTCCAACATATTGGATTTAGCGTTACAGGTACCCTTCTTATCTTACATTTACTATTTATTCATTTGATTGTTACCATTAAGGAGATCTTGGCTATTAAGGGTTTCATGTAAATAGATCTCATTAAGAAATTTATGAAATCGATTCGCTTCCACTACACTCTTAGGCAAGCACAAGAAACCCAACAGAGGGGGGTTTAAGGTTTACGATTTTAGCGGTTTGGAGTGGTTAGCACTTAGGGTTTAGCAATATTTAAAGTTTAGAGGGTTGTAGGGTTTAGGGTTTTGAGGTTTGATTTGGTTTATGGTTCAAGGATTAAAGGGTTTAGGGTTTATATGGGTTTAGGGACTAGGCTTTTAGAGTTTAGGGTTTAGGGCTTAGGGTTTAGGTTTTAGGATTTAGGGTTTCATATTTGGAGTTAAGGGTTTTAGAGGTTTAAGGTTTGGTATTCTAGGTTTAGGTTTTTGGGTTTTAGGTTTTAGGGCTTTAGGGTTTAAAGGATTTTAGAGTTTAGGGTTTAAGCTTTAGATTTTAATAGTTTTAGGGTTTATAGGAGGTTTTAATGTCATGGCTTTAGGGTTTAATGGTTTGAGGTTTAAGGATTTAGTGTTTAGGGTTTAGGGTTTAGAGTGGTTTAGGATTTAGGGTTTAGGGTTGAGGGTCTCGTATCGTTTAGGGTTTACGATTTTAGCAGTTTGGAGTGGTTTAGCATTTAGGATTTATCTATATTTAGGGTTTTAGAGTTTAGGTTCTAAAGGATATTAGGATTTAGGGTTTTGATGTTTGACCTAGTTTAGAGTTCAGGGGTTAAATGGGTTTAGGGTTTATATGGGTTGAGGGACTAGGGTTTTAGGGTTTAGAGTTGTATGATTTTAGGGTTTAAGAGGTTTTAAGGTTTAGGGTTTTAGGTTTTTAAGGTTTAAGATTTTAGAGTTTTAGGTTTTTAGGACTTTAGGGTTTAAATATTTTAAGGGTATAAGGTTTAATCTTTAGACTTTAGGGGTTTTAGGGTTTTTAGGAGCTTTTAATTTCATGGTTTTAGGGTTTAATGGTTTGGAGTTTAAAGATTTAAGTTTAGGGTTTAAGGTTGTGGGTTTAACATGATTTAGGGTTGAGAGGGGTTTAGGGTTTACAATTTTTACAGTTTGAAGTGGTTTAGGGTTTAGGATTTAGCGATATTTAGGGTTTTAGGGTTTAGTGTTTGCAGGATTTTAGCATTTAGAGTTTTGAAGTTTGACCTGATTTAAAGTTTAAGGATTAAAGGGGTTTAGGGATTAGGGTTTTAGGGTTTAGAGAGAGGGGTTTAGGGTTTGACGATTTTAGCCATTTGAAGTGGTTAGGGATTAGGGTTTAGCGATGTTTAGTGTTTTAGATTTTAGGGTTTAGAGGGGACTATGGTTTAGTGATTTAGAGTTTAGTAGGGCTTAGGATTTAGGGGTCTATGGTTTGAGGTTTAGAGGGTTTGGAGTTTCGAGTGGTTTTGGATTTAGAAAGATTTAGGTTTTAGGATTTAGGGTTTTAGGGTTTTGTGATTAAAGGGTTTACGATTTAGGTTTTTAGGTTTTAAGGTTTAGGGTTTATACAATTTTAGGATTTAGATGGGTTTAAGATGTAGAGTTTAGGGTTTAAAGATGTTTGGGTTTTAGGATTGAAGGTTTAGAGGGTTTTAGGATTGAAGGTTTAGAGGGTTTTAGGATTTAGAAGATTAGGGTTCAGGGTTCAGAGGGGTTATGGTTCAGAGTGGTTTAGGGTTTAGGGTTTAGTCAAGTTTATGATTTAAAGAGGTTTATGGTTTAGGGTTTTAGCAGTTTGGAGTGGTTTAGGATTTTGCATTTTAAGGGTTTAGGACTTAAAGGGGTTTTAAGGATCAGGTCTAAAAGGTTTTACAGTTTAAAGGGCTCTCTGGTTTAAGGATTTAGGGTTTCGAGGTCTAGGGTTTGGAGTTTTGAAGTATTTAGGGTTTTAGGGTTTAGTGTTTATGGTTTAAAGGTTTTTAGAATTTTAAAGGGGTTTAGGGTTTAGGGTTTGACCTGGTTTAGGATTCAAGGATTAAAGGGTTTACGATTTAAGGGTTTAGGGACTAGAGTTTTAGGGTTTAGGGTTTAGGGTTTAGAGTTTTAGGGTTTAGTGTTTAGGGTTTAGAATTTTAAGGTTTAGGATTTGAGGGGTTTTAGGGTTTTTAAGGGATTTTAATTCATGATTTTAGGGTTCAATGGTTTGAAGTTTAAAGATTTAGGTTTTAGGGTTTAGGGTTTAGAGTGGTTAAGGGTTTAAGGTTAAGGGTTTAGTATGGTTTAGGGTTGAGAGAGGTTTAGGGTTTATGGTTTTAGCAATTTGGGGTGGTTTAGCGATATTTAGGGTTTTATGGTTTAGCGTTATAAGGTTTGACCTAGTCTATGGTTCAAGAATTAAAGTGGTTTAGGATTTTTATGGGCTTGGGGACTAGCATTTAGGGTTTAGGATTTAGGGTTTCATATTTAGGATTAAGGGTTTTAGGGGTTCAAGGTTTGGTATTCTGGTTTTAGGTTTTTGGGTTCATGGTTTAGGGCTTTAGGATTTTAAGGTTTAAGAGTTTTAGGATTTTAAGGTTGTAGCTTTTTAGGGCTTTAGGGTTTAAAGGATTTTAGGGTTTAGGGCTTAAGCTTTCGATTTTAAGGGTTTTAGGGTTTTTAGGGGCTTTTAATTTCATGGTTTTAGAGTTTAATGGTTTAGGGTTTAGGGTTGAGGGTTTAGTATGGTTTGCATTTTTAGTGGTTTAGAGTAGTTTAGGGTTTAAAGGGTTTTAGCGTTTAGAGCTTTGAAGTTTGACTTTGTTTAGGGTTTATGGATTAAAGGGGCTTAGGTTTTATATGAGTTTAAGGACTAGGGTTTTAGGATTTAGGCTTTAGGGTTTAGGGTTTTGTGTTTGGAGTTATGGGTTTTAAGTGTTCAAGGTTTGGTATTCTAGGTTTAGGTTTTTTTTGATTCAAGGTTTAGGGTTTTAGGATATTAGGGTTTAAGAGGTTTTAGGGTTTACTATTTTAGTATTTTAATATTTATGTTTTTAGGATTTTAGGTTTTTAAGGCTTTAGAGTTTAAAGGTTTTTTAGGTTTAGGGTTTAAGCTTTAGATTTTAGGGGTTTAACGATTATTAGGGGGTTTTAATTTCATGGTTTTAGGGTTTAGTGGTTTGGGGTTTAAGGATTTAGGGTTTAGAGTGGTTTAGGGTTTAGGGTTGAGGGTTTAGTATGGTTTAGCGTTGAGAGAGGTTTAGGGTTTACAATTTTAGCGGTTTGGAGTAGTTTAGCGCTTAGGGTTTAGCGATATGATTTAAAGGTTTAGGATTTTAGGGTTTCAAGTTTTTAGGGCTTTAAGGTTTAAAGGATTTTATGGTTTAGCGTTTAAGCTTTCAGTTTTAGGGGTTTTAGGGTTTTTATGTGCTTTTAATTTCATGGTTTTAGAGTTTAGGGTTGAGGGTTTAGTATGGTTTATGGTTTTAGTGGTTTGGAGTGGTTTAAGGTTTTAGGGTTTAGGTTTAGAGGGTTTTAGCATTTAAAGTTTTGAAGTTTGACTTGGTTTAAGGTTTAGGGATTAAAAGGGTTTAGGTTTTATATGGGTTTAGGGTTTAGGATTTAAGGTTTCGTGTTTGGGGTTCAGGGTTTGAGTGTTCAAGGTTTGGTATTCTATGTTTAGGCTTTCTAGTTCAGAGTTTAAAGTTTTAGGATTTTAGAATTTAAGAGGTTTTAGGGTTTACTATTTTAATATTTTAAGGTTTAGGCTTTAGGATTTTAGGATTTTAGGGCTTTAGAATTTAAAGGTTTTTGGGTTTAGGATTTAAGCTTTAGATTTTAGGGGGTTTAGGGCATTTTAATTTCATGGTTTTAGGGTTTAATGGTTTGGGATTTAAGGAATTTGGTTTAAGGTTTAGAGTGACTTAGGGTTTAAGGTTGAGTGTTTAGTATGATTTAGGGTTGAGAGGGGTTTAGGGTTTATGATTTTAGCGACTTGGAGTGGTTTAGCGCTTAGGGTTTAACAATATTTAGGATTTAAAAAGTTTAGGGTTTAGGGCTTTTAGGTTTGACCAAGTTTATGATTCAAAGATTAAAGGGGATTAGGGTTTATATGGGTTTAGGATCTAGGGTTTAGGGTTTTGTATTTGAGGATAAGGGTTTTAGAGGTTCAAGGTTTGGTATTCTAGGTTTAGGTTTTTGGGTTTTAGGTTTTAGGGCTTTAGGGTTCAAAGGATTTTAGGGATTGGGGTTTAAGCTTTAAATTTTAATGGTTTTAGGGTTTATAAGAGGTTTTAATTTCATGGCTTTAAGGTTTAATGGTTTGGGGTTTAAGGATTTAGGGTTTAGGGTTTAGGGTTTAGGGTTGAGAGTTTAATATGGTTTAGGATTTACGATTTTAGTGGTTTGGAGTGGTTTAGCATTTAGGGTTTAGCGATATTTAGGGTTTTAGAGTTTAGGGTTTAGCGTTTTAAGGTTTGACCTAGTTTAGGATTCAGGGATTAAATGGGTTTAGGATTTGTATGGGTTTAGGGACTAAGGTTTTAGGGTTTAGGATTTAGGGTTTTATTATTTTAGGGTTTAAGAGGTTTTAAGGTTTAGGGTTTTAGGTTTTTAAAGTTTAGGATTTCAGAGTTTTAGGTTTTTAGGGCTTTAGGGTTTAAAGGTTTTTAAGGTATAAGGTTTAGTCTTTAGATTTTAGGTGTTTTAGGGTTTTTATGGGCTTTTAATTTCGTGGTTTTAGGGTTTAATGGTTTGGGGTTTAAGAGGTTTTAAGGTTTAGGGTTTTAGGTTTTTAAAGTTTAGGATTTCAGAGTTTTAGTTTTTTAGGACTTTAGGGTTTAAAGGTTTTTAGGGTATAAAGTTTAGTCTTTAGATTTCAGGTGTTTTAGGGTTTTCATGGGCTTTTAATTTCATGGTTTTAGGGTTTAATGGTTTGGGGTTTAAGGATTTAGGGTTTAGTGTTTAGGGTTTAAAGTTGTTTAGGGTTTAGGGTTGAGGATTTAGTATGGCTTAGGGTTGAGAGAGGTTTAGGGTTTACAATTTTAGCGGTTTGGGGTGGTTTAGCGATATTTAGGATTTAAAGGGTTTTATGTTTAGGGTTATGAGGTTTGACCTGGTTTACGGTTCAAGGATTAAAGGGGTTTAGGATTTATATGGGTTTAGGGATGAGTATTTTAGGGTTTAGGGTTTTGTGTTTAGTGTTAAGGGTTTTAGGGTTCAAGGTTTGGTATTCTGGTTTAAGGTTTTTGGGTTCAGGGTTTAGAGATTTAGGATTTTAGGGTTTAGGAGGTTTTAGGATTTTAACATTTAGGATTTTAGGGTTTTAGGTTTTTAGGTCTTAGGTTTAAAGGATTTTACGATTTAGGGTTTAAGCTTTTGATTTTAGGGGTTTTAGGGTTTTTAGGGGCTTTTAATTTCATGGTTTTAGAGTTTAATGGTTTGGGGTTTAAGGATTTAGGGTTTAGAGTGGTTTAGGGTTTAGGGTTTAGTATGGTTTAGGGTTGAGGGTTTAGTATGGTTTACGATTTTAGTGGTTTGGAGTGGTTTAAGGTTTTAGGGTTTAGGGTTTAGAGGGTTTTAGCGTTTAGAGTTTGGAAGTTTGACATGGTTTAGTGTTTAGGGATTAAAGGGGTTTAGGGTTTATATGGGTTTAAGGACTAGGGTTTTAAGGTTTAGGGTTTAGGATTTAGGGTTTCATGTTTGAGGCTAAGGGTTTTAAGTGTTCAAGGTTTGGTATTCTATGTTTAGGTTTTTTGGTTCAGAGTTTAGGGTTTTTGGATTTTAGAGTTTAAGAGGTTTTAGGGTTTACTGTTTTAGTATTTTAAGGTTTAGGCTTTTAGGCTTTTAGGTTTTTAAGGCTTTAGAATTTAAAGGTTTCATGGTTTTAGAGTTTAATGGCTTGGGGTTTAAGGATTTAGGGTTTAAGGTTTATAGTCGTTTAGGGTTTAGGGTTGAGGGTTTAGTATGATTTAGGGTTGAGAGGGGTTTAGGGTTTACGATTTTAGTAGCTTGGAGTCGTTTAGCGCTTAGGGTTTAACAATATTTAGGATTTAAAAGGGTTTAGGGTTTAGGGTTTTCAAGTTTGGCCAGGTTTACTATTCAAGGATTAAAGGGGTTTAGGATTTATATGGGTTTAAGGTTTAGGGTTTAGGGTTTCGTATTTGAGGATAAGGGTTTTGAAGTTTCAAGGTTTGGTATTCTGGGTTTAGGTTTCTGGGTTTTAGGTTTTAAGGCTTTAGATTTCAAAGGATTTTAGGGATTAGGGTTTAAGCTTTAGATTTTAATGCTTTTAGGGTTTATAGGAAGTTTTAATTTCATGGCTTTAAGGTTTAATGGTTTGGGATTTAAGGATTTAGGGTTTAGGGTTTAAGGTTGAGGGTTTAGTATGGTTTAGGGTTTACGATTTTAGTGGTTTGGAGTGGTTTAGCATTTAGGGTTTAGCAATATTTAGGGTTTCAAAGTTTAGGGTTTAGAGGGTTTTAGGGTTTAGGGTTTTGAGTTTTGACATGGCTTAGGGTTTAGGGATTAAATGGGTTTAGGGTTTATATGGGTTTAGGGACTAGGGTTTTAGGGTTTAGGATTTAGGGTTTTATGATTTTAGGGTTTAAGAGGTTTTAAGTTTTAGGGTTTTAGGTTTTTAAAGTTTAGGATTTTAAAGTTTTAGGTTTTTAAGGCTTTAGAGTTTAAAGGTTTTTAGGGTATAAGGTTTAGTCTTTAGATTTAGGGATTTTAGGGTTTTTATGGGCTTTTAATTTCATGGTTTTAGGGTTTAATGGTTTGGGGTTTAAGGATTTAGGGTTTAGTGTTTAGAGTTGTTTAGAGTTTAGGGTTGAGGATTTTGTATGGCTTAAGGTTGAGAGTTGTTTAGGGTTTACGATTTTAGTGGTTTGGGATGGTTTAGCGATATTTAGGGTTTAAAGGGTTTTATGTTTAGTGTTATGAGGTTTGACCTGGTTTACAATTCAAGGATTAAAGGTGTTTAGGATTTATATGGGTTTAGGGACTCGTGTTTTAGGGTTTAGGGTTTAGGGTTTAGGATTTAGGGTTTCGTGTTTAGAGTTAAAGGTTTTAGGGTTCAAGGTTTGGTTTTCTGGTTTAAAGTTTTTAGGTTCAGGGTTTAGGGCTTTAGGATTTTAGGGTTGAAGAGGTTTTACAATTTTATGGTTTAGGATTTTAGGGTTTTTAGGTTTTTAGGGCTTTAGGGTTTAAAGGATTTTACGGTTTAGGGTTTAAGCTTTCAATTTTAGGGAGGGTTTTTAGGGGCTTTTAATTTCATGGTTTTAGAGTTTAATGGTTTGGTGTTTAAGGATTTAGTGTTTAGAGTGGTTTAGGGTTTAGGGTCTAGTATGGTTTAGGGTTAAGGGTTTAGTATGGTTTATGATTTTAGTGGTTTGGAGTGGTTTAGGGTTTTAGGGTTTAGGTTTAGAGGGTTTTAGCATTTAAAGTTTTGAAGTTTGACTTGGTTTAAGGTTTAGGGATTAAAAGGGTTTAGGGTTTATATAGGTTTAAGGACTAGGGTTTTAAAGTGTAAGGTTTACAGTTTAGGATTTAGGGTTTACGATTTTAGCGGTTTGGAGTGGTTTAGCGCTTAGGGTTTAACAATATTTAGGATTTAAAGGGCTTTAGGGTTTAGGGTTTTCAGGTTTGACCAGGTTTACGATTCAAGGATTAAAGGGGTTTAGGGTTTATATGGGTTTAACGACTAGTATTTTAGGGTTTAGGGTTTAGAATTTATGGTTTTGTGTTTGGGGTGAAGGGTTTTAAGGGGTTCAAGGTTTGGCATTCTGGGTTTAGGCTTTTGGGTTTAGGATTTAGGGCTTTATGATTTTAGGGTAAGAGGGTTTAGGATTTTAAGGTTTAGGATTTAGGGTTGTAGGTTTTTAGGGCTTTAAGGTTTAAAGGATTTTAGGGTTTAGGATTTAAGCTTTCGATTTTATGAGTTTTAAGTTTTTTTAGGGGCTTTTAATTTCATGGTTTTAGAGTTTAATGGTTTGGGGTTTAAGGATTTACGGTTTAGGGTGGTTTAGGATTTAGGGTTGTGGGTTTAGTATGGTTTAAGGTTGAGGGTTTAGTATGGTTTACAATTTTAGTAGTTTGGAGTGGTTTAGGGTTTTAGGGTTTAGGGTTTAGAGGGTTCTAGCATTTAGAGTTTTAAAGTTTAACTTGATTTAGGGTTCAGGGATTAAAAGGGTTTAGGGTTTATATGTGTTTAAGGACTAGGGTTTTAGGGTTTAGGGTTTAGGATTTAGGGTTTCGTGTTTAGGGTTAAGGGTTTTAAGTGTTCAAGGTTTGGTATTCTTGGTTTAGGTTTTTTGATTCAGGGTTTAGGGTTTCAGGATCTTAGGGTTTAATGTTTTAATATTTTAAGGCTTAGATTTTTAGGATTTTAGGTTTTCAAGGCTTTAGAGTTTAAAGGTTTTTTGGGTTTAGGGTTTAAGCTTAGATTTTAGGGGTTTTAGGGTTTTTAGGCGGTTTTAATTTCATGATTTTAGGGTTTAATCATTTGGGGTTTAAGGATTTAGGGTTGAGGGTTGAGGGTTTAGTATGATTTAAGGTTGAGAGGGGTTTAGGTTTTACGATTTTAGTGGTTTAGAGTAGTTTAGCCTTAGGGTTTAACAATATTTAAGGTTTAGAGGGTTTTAGGGTTTAGGGTTTTAAGGTTTGACCTGGTTTACGGTTCAAGGATTAATGGGGTTTAGGGTTTAAGGTTTGGTATTTATGGTTTAAGGTTTAGGGTTTAGAATTTAGGATTTCGTGTTTGAGGTTAAGGATTTTAGGGGTTCAAGGTTTGGTATTCTAGGTTTAGGCTTTTGGGTTCAAGGTTTAGGGCTTTAGCATTTTAAGGTTTAAGTGGTTTTAAGGTTTATAGTTTTAAGATTTTAAGGTTTAGGATTTTATGGTTTTAGGTTTTAGGGCTTTAGGGATTAAAGGATTTTAGGGTTTAGGGTTTAAGCTTTAGATTTTAAAGGTTTTAGAGTTTATAGGAGGTTTTAATTTCTTGGTTTTATGGTTAATAATTTGTGGTTTAAGGATTTAGGGTTTAGAGTGGTTTAGAGTGGTTTAGAGTTGAGGGTTTAGTATGGTTTAGGGTTTACAATTTAGCCAGTTTGGAGTGGTTTAGCGTTTAAGGTTTAGCGATATTTAGGGTTTTAGAGTTTAGGGTTCAGAGGGTTTTAGGGTTTAGGGTTTTAAGATTTGACCTAGTTTAGGGTTCAAGGATTAAATGGGTTTAAGGTTTAAGGTTTAGGGTTTTATGATTTTAGGGTTTAAAAGGCTTTAGGGTTTAGGGTTTTAGATTTTTAAGGTTTAGGATTTTAGGGTTTTAGGTTTTTAGGGCTTTAGGGTTTAAAGGTTTTTAGGGTATAATGTTTAAGCTTTAGATTTTAGAAGTTCTAGGGTTTTTAGGGACTTTTAATTTCATGGTTTTAGGGTTTAATGGTTTGTGGTTTAAGGATTTAGGGTTTAGGGTAAAGAGTGGTATAGTATGGTTTAAGGTTAAGAGCGGTTTAGGGTTTACGATTTTAACTGTTTGGAGTGGTTTAGGGTTTAGTGATATTTAGGGTTTAAAAGGTTTTAGCATTTAGAGTTTTGAAGTTTGACCCGATTTTTGGTTCAGGGATTAAAGGGTATAGGGATTAGGGTTTTAGGTTTTTAAGGTTTAGGATTTTAGGGTTTTATGTTTTGAGGGCTTTAGGGTCTAAATGTTTTTAGGGTATAAGTTTTAAGCTTTAAATTTTAGGGGTTTTAGGATTTTTAGGGGCTTCTAATTTCATGGTTTTAAGGTTTAATGGTTTGAGGTTTAAGGATTTAGGGTTTAGGGTTTAGTGTTGAGGTTTTAGTATGGTTTAGGGTTGAGAGAGGTTTAGGATTTATGATTTTAATGGTTTGGGGTGGTTTAGCGGTATTTAGGGTTTACAGGGTTTTATGGTTTAGGGTTTTAAGGTTTGACCTAATTTATGGTTCAAGGATTAAAGGGGTTTAGGGTTTTTATGGGTTCAGTGACTAATGTTTTAAGGTTTAGGGTTAAGGGTTTAGGATTTAGGGTTTCATGTTTATGGTTAAGGGTTTTAGGGGTTCAAGGTTTGGTATTTTGTATTTAGGTTTTTGTGTTCAGGCTTTAGGGTTTAGGATTTTAAGGATTAAGAGGTTTTATAGTTTAGGGTTTTAAGATTTTCAGGTTTAGGATTTTAGGGTTTTAGGGTTTTAGGGCTTTAGCGTTTAAAGCATTTTAGGATTTAGGGTTTAAGCTTTAGGTTTCATGGGTTTTAGGGTTTTTAGTAGGTTTTAATTTCATAGTTTTAGGGTTTAATGGTTTGAGATTTAAGGATTTAGGGATTAGATATAGGGTTTATAGTGGATTAAGGTTTAAGGTTAAGGGTTTAGTTTGGTTTAAGGTTGAGAGGGGTTTAGGGTTTGCGATTTTAGCGATTTGGAGTAGTTTAGTGTTTAGGGTTTAGCGATATTTAGAGTTTAGAGGGTTTAGGGTTTAAAGGGTTTTAAGGTTTAGGGTTTTAAGGTTTGACTTGGTTTAGGGTTCAGTGATTAAAGCGGTATAGGGTTTATATGGGTTTCAGGGTTAAGGTTTAGGGTTAGATTTTAGGATTTACAGTTTTGTGTTTAGGGTTAAGGGATTTAAGGGTTCAAGGTTCGGTATTCTTTGTTTAGGTTTTTGGGTTCAAGGTTTAAGGCTTTAGGATTTTAGTGTTTAAGAGGTTTTAGGGTTTAGGGTTGTAGAATTTAAAGGTTTAGGATTTTAGGGTTTTAGGGTTTTAGGTTTTTAGGGCTTTAGGTTTAGAGGATTTTAGGGCTGTGGGTTTAAGCTTTAGATTTTAGGGGTTTAGGGTTTTTAGGGGCTTTTAATTTCATGGTTGTAGAGTTTAATGGTTTGGGGTCTAGGGTTTAGGGTTGAAGGTTTAGTATGGTTTACAATTTTAGTGGTTTGGAGTGGTTTAGGGTTTTAGGTTTTAGGGTTTAAAGGGTTTTAGTGTTTAGAGTTTTGAAGTTTGACTTGGTTTAAGGTTCAAGGATTAAAAGGTTTTAGGGTTTATATGCATTTAAGGACTAAGGTTTTAAGGTTTAAGGTTTATGGGTTAGGATTTAGGGTTTTGTGTTTGGGGTTAAGGGTTTTAAGTATTCAAGGTTTGGTATTTTAAATTTAGGTTTTTTGGTTCAAAGTTTAGGGTTTTAGGATTTTAGGGTTTAAGAGGTTTTAGGGTTTACTATTTTAGTATTTTAATGTTCAGGTTTTTAAGATTTTAAGCTTTTAGGGCTTTAGAATTTAAAGGTCTTTTGGGTTTCGGGTTTAAGCTTTAGATTTTAGGGGTTTTAGGGTTTTTAGGGGATTTTAATTTTATGGTTTTAGAGTTTAATGATTAGGGTTTAAGGGTTTAGGGTTTAGAAAGATTTAGGGTTTACTGTTGAGGGTTTAGTACGATTTAGGGTTGAGAAGGGTTTAGGGTTTATGATTTTAGCAGTTTGGAGTTGTTTAGCGCTTAGAGTTTAACGATATTTAGCATTTAGAGGGTTTTAGGGTTTAGTGTTTTTAGGTTTGGCCTAGCTTGCGGTTCAAGGATTAAAAGGGTTTAGGGTTTATATGGGTTTAGGGACTAGGGTTTTAGGGATTAGGGTTTAGGGTTTGGGGTTAAGGGCTTTATAGGTTCAAGGTTTCATATTCTAGGCTTAGGTTCTTGGGTTTTCGGTTTTAGGGATATAAGGTTCAAAGGATTTTAGGGTTTAGCATTTAAGCTTTAGATTTTAGTTGTTTTAGGGTTTATAGGAGGTTTTAATTTCATGGCTTTAAGGTGCAATGGTTTGGGGTTTAAGGATGTAGTGTTTAGAGTGGTTTAGGGTTAGGGTTTAGTATGGTTTAGGGTTTACGATTGTAGCGGTTTGGAGTGGTTTAGCGTTTAGGGTTTAACGATATTTAGGGTTTTAGAGTTTAGGCTTTAGAGGATTTTAGGGTTTAGGTTTTTGAGGTTTAACATGGTTTAAGATTCAGGGATTAAAGGGTTTCAGGGTTTATATAGGTTTAGGGACTAGGGTTTTAGGGGTTAGGGTTTTATGATTTTAGGGTTTAAAAGGTTTTAAGGTTGAGGGTTTTAGGTTTTTAAGGTTTAGGATTTTAGAGTTTTAGGTTTTTAGGCCTTTAGGGTTTAAAGATTTTTAGGGTATAAGGTTTAATCTTTAGACTTTAGGGGTTTTAGGATTTTTAGGGGCTTCTAATTTCATGATTTTAGGGTTTAATGGTTTGGGTTTTAAGGATTTAGGGTTTAGGGTTTAGGGTAAAGAGTGGTATAGGGTTTAGGGTTGTGGGTTTAGCATGGTTTAGGGTCAAGAGGGGTTTAGGGTTTACAATTTTTTTGTAGTTTGGAGTGGCTTAAGGTTTAGGGTTTAGGTTTTGAAGGATTTTTTCTTTTAGAGTTTTGAAGTTTGATCTGGTTTAGTGTTTAGGGATTAAAGGTGCTTATGGATTAGGGTTTTAGGGTTTAAAGTTGAGAGGGGTTTAGGGTTTGACGATTTTAGCCATTTGGAGTGGTTAGGGTTTAGGGTTTAGTGATGTTTAGTGTTTTAGATTTTAGGGTTTAGAGGCTTTTAGGTTTTAGAGGGGACTATGGTTTAGTGATTTAGAGTTTAGTAGGGCTCAAGGTTTAGGGGTTTATGGTTTGAGGTTTAGAGGGTTTTGGGGTTTTGAGTGGTTTTGGATTTAGAAAGATTTAGGTTTTAGGATTTAGGGTTTTAGGGTTTTAGGTTTAGAGGGTTTACGGTTTAGGCTTTTAGGTTTTAGGGTTTAGGGTTTATTTGATTTTAGGATTTAGACGGGTTTAGGTTGTAAAGTTTAGGGTTTAAAGATGTTTGGGTTTTAGGGTTCAAGGTTTAGAGGGTTTTAGGATTTAGAAGATTAAGGTTCAGGGTTTAGAGGGGTTATGGTTCAGAGTGGTTTAGGGTTTAGGATTGAGGGTTTAGTCGGGTTTATGATTTAAAGGGGTTTATGATTTAGAGTTTTAGCAGTTTGGAGTGGTTTAGGATTTTGCATTTTGAGGGTTTAAGACTTTGAGGGGTTTTAATATCATGGCTTTAGGGTTTAATGGTTTGGAGTTTAAGGATTTAGGGTTTAGGAGGGTTTAGGGTTTAGGGTTGAGGATTTAGTATGGTTTAGGGATGAAAGGGGTTTAGGGTTTATGATTTTAGTAGTTTGGAGTGGTTTAGCGCTTAGGGTTTAGCAATATTTAGGGTTTAGAGGGTTGTAGGGTTTAGGGTTTTGAGGTTTAATCTAGTTGACGGTTCATGGATTAAAGGGGTTTAGGGTCTTGAGGTTTGATTTGGTTTATAGTTCAAGGATTAAAGGGTTTATATGGGTTTAGGGACTTGGGTTTTAGGGTTTAGGGTTTATGGTTTAGGGCTTAGGATTTAGGGTTTAGGATTTAAGGTTTCATGCTTGGGGTTAAGGGTTTTAAGGGTTCAAGGTCTGGTATTCTAGGTTTAGGTTTTTAGGTTCAAGGTTTAAGGCTTTTGGATTTTATGGTTTAACAGGTTTTAAGGTTTAGGGTTTTAAGATTTTAAGGTCTAGAATTTTAGGGTTTTAGGTTTTAGGGATTTAGGGTTTAAAGGATTTTAGAGTTTAGGGTTTAAGATTTAGATTTTAATGGTTAGGGTTTATAGGAGGTTTTAATTTCATGGCTTTAGGGTTTAATGGTTTGGGATTTAAGGATTTAGGGTTTAGGATGGTTTAGGATTTAGGTTTGAGGATTTAGTATGGTTTAGGGCTTACGATTTTATCGATTTGGAGTGGTTTAGTGTTTAGGGTTTAATGATATTTAGGATTTTAGAGTTTGGGGTTTAGAGGGTTTTAGGGTTTAGGGTTTTGAGATTTGACCTGGTTTAGGGTTCAAGGATTAAATGGGTTTAGGCTTTATATGGGTTCAGGGAGTAGGGTTTTAGGGTTTAGGGTTTAGGGTTTTATGATTTTAGGGTTTAAGAGATTTTACAGTTTAAGGTTTTAGGTTTTTAAGGTTTAGGATTTTAGGGTTTTAGGTTTTTAGGGCTTTAGGCTTTAAATGTTTTTAGGGTATGAGGTTTAAGCTTTAGATTTTAGGGGATTTAGGGTTTTTAGGGGCTTTTAGCTTCATGATTTTAGAGTTTAATGGTTTGGGGTTTAAAGATTTAAGGTTTAGGGTAAAAAGTGGTATAGGGTTTAGGGTTAAGGGTTTAGTATGGTTTAAGGTTAAGAGCGATTTAGGGTTTATGATTTTAGCAGTTTAGAGCAGTTTAGGGTTTAGGGTTTAGTGATATTTAGGGTTTTAGGGTTTAAGGTTTAGAAGGTTTTAGCGTTTAAGGTTTTAAAGTTTCACCTAATTTTTGGTTTAGGGATTAAAGGGGTTTAGGGATTAGGGTTTTAAGGTTTAGGGTTAAGAAGGGTTTAGGTTTCATGATTTTAGCAGTTTAGAATGGTTTAGGGTTTAAGCTTTAGGGTTTAGCGATGTTTACTGTTTCAGGGTTTAAGGTTTAAAGGCTTTTAGGGTTTAGAGGGGACTATGGTTTAGTAGTTTAGGGTTTAGTAGGGCTTAGGGTTGGGTCAAGGGTTTGGGGTTTAGAGGGTTTTGGGGTTTCGAGTGGTTTTGGATTTAGAAGGGTTTAGGTTTTAGGATATAGGGTTTTAAGGTTTTGGTTTTAAAGGGTTTATGGTTTAGGGTTTCAAATTTTAGGGTTTATGGTTTAGGGTTTCGAATTTTAGGGTTTAGGATTTATATAATTTTAGGATTTTGACGGCTTTAGGATGTAGAGTTAGGGTTTAGCGTTGTTTGAATTTTAGGGTTTAAGGTTTAAAAGGCTTTAGGGTTTAGGAGATTAGGGTTCAGGGTGGTTTAGGGTTTAGGGTTGAGGGTTTAGTGCGGTTTATGGTTTAAAGGGGTTTAAGGTTTAGTGTTTTGGTAGTTTGGAGTGGTTTAGAATTTTGCATTTTGAGGATTTAGGACTTAGAGGGTTTTAGGGATTAGGGTTTAGAGGGTTTTAGGATTTAAAGGGCTCTATGGTTTAAGGATTTAGGGTTTAGGGGTCTAGGGTTTGGGGTTTTGAGGTATTTAGGGTTTTAGGGTTTAGTGTTTAGGGTTTAGAGGTTTTTAGGATTTAAAGAGGTTTAAGGTTTAGGGTTTTAAGGTTTGACCTAGTTTAGGGTTTAGGGATTAAAGGGTTTAGGGTTTATAAGGGTTTAGGGACTAGGGTTTTAGGGTTTAGGGTTTAGGGTTTAGGTTTTAGGGTTTAAGATTTTAAGGTTTAGGATTTTAGGGTTTTATGTTTTTAAGGCTTTAGAATTGAAATGTTTTTAGGGTATAAGTTTTAAGCTTTAGATTTTAGGGATTTTAGGGTTTTTAGGGGCTTTTAATTTCATATTTAAAGGTTTAATTGTTTGGGCTTTAAGGATTTAGGGTTTAGTGTTTAATATTTAGAGTAGTTTAGGGTTTACGGTTGAGGGTTTAGTATGGTTTAGGGTTGAGAGAGGTTTAGGGTTTACGATTTTAGCCGTTTGGAGTGGTTTAGTGATATTTAGGGTTTATAGGGTTGTATGGTTTAGGGTTATGAAGTTTGGCCTAGTTTACTATTCAAGGATTAAAGGGGTTTAGGGTTTTGTTATTTTAGGGTTTAGGGTTTTAGGTTGTTAAGGTTAGGATTTTAGGGTTTTAGGTTTTTAGGGCTTTAGGGTTTAAATGTTTTTAGGGTATAAGGTTTAAGTTTTAGATTTTAGGGGTTTTAATTTCATGGTTTTAGGGTTTAATGATCTAGGGTTTAAGGATTTAGGGTTTAGGATAAAGAGTGGTATAGGGTTTAGGGTTGAGGGTTTAGTATGGTTTAGGATTAAGAGCGGTTTAGGGCTTACAATTTTAGCAGTTTAGAGTGGTTTAGGGTTTAGGGTTTAGCAATATTTAGGATTTTAAGGTTTAGAAGGTTTTAGCTTTTAGAGTTTTGAAGTTTGACCTGGTTTTTAGTTCAAGGATTAAAAATATTTAGGGATTAGGGTTTTAGGGTTTAAGCTTAAGAAGGGTTTAGGGTTTGATAATTTTAGCAGTTTGGAGTGGTTTAGGGTTTAGGGTTTAACAATGTTTCATGTTTCAGGGTTTAGGGTTCAGAGGCTTTTAGGGTTTAGAGAGGACTATGGTTTAGTGGTTTAGGGTTTGGTAAGGCTTAGGGTTTAGGGGTCTAGCGTTTGGGGGTTTAGAGGGTTTTGGGGTTTCGAGTGGTTTTGGATTTAGAAGGGTTTAGGTTTTAGATTTAGGGTTTTGAGTTTAGAGGGTTTACAGTTTAGGGTCTCAGGTTTTAGGGTTTAGAGTTTAAGGTTTATACAATTTTAGGATTTAGATGGGTTTAGGATGTAAAGTTTAGGGTTTAGAGATGTTTGGATTTTAGGGTTCAAGGTTTAAAGGGGCTTTAGGTTTCACGAGATTAGGATTTAGGGTTTAGTGGGGTTATGGTTCAAAGTGGTTTAGGGTTGAGCGTTTAGTGGGGTTTATGGTTTTAGCAATTTGGAGTGGTTTAGGATTTTGCATTTTGAGAATTTAGGACTTAGAGGGATTTTAGGGACTACGATGTAGAGGCTTTTATGGTTTAGAGGAATCTATGGTTTAAGGATTTAGGGTTTAGGGGTCTAGGGTTTGGAGGCTTGAGGTATTAAGGTTTTAGGGTTTAGTGTTTAGGATTTAGAGGTTTTTAGGATTTAAAGGAGTTTAGGGTTTAGAGTTTTGAGGTTTGGCCTTGTTTAGGGTTCACGGATTAAAGGGTTTAGGGTTTATAAGGGTTTAATGACTAGGGTTTTAGGGATTAGGGTTTAGGGTTTAGGATTTTCAGGTTTAGGATTTTATGTTTTTAGGGCTTTAGGATTGAAATAATTTTAGGGTATAAGTTTTTAGCTTTAGATTTTAGGTGTTTTAGGATTTTTAGGGGCTTTTAATTACATGGTTTTAGGGTTTAATGGTTTGAGGTTTAAGGATTTAGGGTTTAGTCTTTAGGGTTTAGAGTTGCTTAAGGTTTAGGGTTGAGAGTTTAGTATGGTTTAGGGTTGAGAGAGGTTTAGGGTTTATGATTTTAGCGGTTTGGGGTGGTTTAGAGATATTTAGGGTTTAAAGGGTTTTATGTTTAGGGTTATGAGGTTTGACCTAGTTCACGGTTCAAGGATTAAAGGGGTTTAGGACTTATATAAGTTTAGGGACTAGTGTTTTAGGGTTTAGGGTTTAGGATTTAAGGTTTGGTTGTTAAGGTTAAGGGATTTAGGGATTCAAAGTTTGGTATTCTGGTTTTAGAATTTTGGGTTCAAGGTTTAGGTCTTTAGGATTTTAGGGCTTTAGGTTTTTAGGGCTTTAGGGTTTAAAGGATTTTACGGTTTAGAGTTTAAGCTTTCAATTTTAGGGGTTTTAGGGTTTTTAGCGGCTTTTAATTTCATGGTTTTAGAGTTTAATGGTTTGGGGTTTAAGGATTTGGGGTTTAGAGTGATTTAGGGTTTAAGGTTTAGCATGGTTTACGATTTTAGTAGTTTAGAGTGGTTTAAGGTTTTACGATTTAGGGTTTAGAGGGTTTTAGTGTTTAGAGTTTTGAAGTTTGACTTAGTTTAGGGTTTAGGGATTAAAAGGGTTTAGGGTTTATATGGGTGTAAGGACTAGGGTTTTAAGGTTTAAGGTTTAGGGTTTAGGATTTAGGGTTTCATGTTTGGGGTTAAGGATTTAGGGTTTCATGTTTGGTATTCTGGGTTGAGGTTTTTTGGTTCAGAGTTTAGTATTTTAGGATTTAAGAGTTTAAGAGGTTTTAGGGTTTACTGTTTTAGTATTTTAAGGTTTACATTTTTAGGATTTTAGGTTTTTAGGGCTTTAGAATTTAAAGATTTTTCGAGTTTAGGGTTTAAGCTTTAGATTTTAGGGGTTTTAGGGTTTTTAGGGGGTTTTAATTTCATGATTTTAGGGTTTAATGGTTTGAGGTTTAAGGATTTAGGGCTTAGGGCTTAAAGTTTAACGTTTAGAGTGGTTTAGGGTTTAGGGTTGAGGGTTTAGTATGATTTAGGGTTGAGAGGGGTTTAGGGTTTATGATTTTAAGAGTTTGGAGTGGTTTAGCACTTAGAGTTTAATGATATTTAAGGTTTAGAGGGTTTTAGGGTTTAGGGTTTTAAGGTTTGACCTAGCTTATGATTCAAAGATTAAAGGGGTTTAGGATTTATATGGGTTTAGGGACTAGTGTTTAAGGGTTTAAGGTTTAGGGTTTAGGGTTTGGTGTTTAGGGTTAAGGGTTTTAGGGGTACAAGGTTTGGTATTTTGGCTTTAGATTTTTGGTTTCAGGGTTTAGGGTTTTAAGATTTTAGGGTTTAACAGGTTTTATGATTTTAAGGTTTAGGATTTTAGGATTTTAGGTTTTTAGGGCTTTAGGGTTTAAAGGATTTTACATTTTAGGGTTTAAGAGGCTTAGGGTTTATATGGGTTTAGGGACTAGGGTCTTATGGTTTAGGATTAGGGTTTCATATTTAGGGTTAAGGGTTTTAGAGGTTAAAGGTTCGATATTCTGGGTTTAGGTTTTTGGGTTCAGGGTTTAGGGCTTTTAGGGGGTTTTTGGGTTTTTAGGAGGGTTTAATTTCATGATTTTAGGGTTTAATGATTTGGGGTTTAAGGATTTAGGAGTTAGGGTTTAGGATTTAGAGTGGTTTAGGGTTTAAGGTTGAGGGTTTAGTATGGTTTAGGGTTGAGAGGGGTTTAAGGTTTATGATTTTAATGGTTTGGAGTGGTTTAGCGTTAGAGTTTAGCGATATTTTTGATTTTAGGGCTTAGGGTTTAGAGGTTTTTAGGGTTTAGGGTTTTGCGGTGTTACCTAATTTATGGTTCAAAGATTAAAGGGTTTTAGGGTTTATATGGGTTTAGGGACTAGGGTTTTATGGTTTAGTGTTTAGTGTTTAGGGTTTATGGCTTAGGATTTAAGGTTTTGTGTTTGGGGTTAAGGGTTTTAAGGGTTCAAGGTTTGATATTCTGGGTTTAGGTTTTGGGGTTTAGGGTTTAGGGCTTTAGGATTTTTGGGTTTAAGAGGTTTTAGGTTTTAGGGTCTTGGAATTTTAAAGTTTAGGGTTTTAAGGTTTTAGGTTTTTAGGGCTTTAGGGTTTAAAGGATTTTAGGGTTTAGGATTTAAGCTTTAGATTTTCAGGATTTTAGGGTTTTTAGGAGGTTTTAATTTCATTGTTTTTAGGTTTAATGGTTAGGGGTTAAAGAATTTAAGGTTTAGGGTTTAGGGTTTAGAGAAGTTTAGGATTTAGGGCTGAGGGTTTAATATAGTTTAAGGTTGAGAACAGTTTAGGGTTTACAATTTTAGCAGTTTGGAGTAGTTTAGGTTTAGGGTTTTGAGATGTTTAGGGTTTTAGGGTTTAGGGTTTAAAGGCTTTTAGGGTTTAGGATTTTAAGGTTTGACCTATTTTAGGGTTCAGGGATTAATTTATATGGGTTTAGGGACTAGGGTCTTATGGTTTAGGGTTAAGGATTTTAGAGGTTTAAGGTTCGATATTCTAGGTTTAGGTTTTTCAGTTCAAGGTTTAGGGCTTTAGGATTTTAGGGTTTAAGAGGCTTTAGGGTTTAAGGTTTTAAGATTTTAAGGTTTAGGATTTTAGGGTTTTAGATTTTTAGGGCTTTAGTGTTTAAGGGTTTTTAGGCTTTAGGGTTTAAGTTTTAGATTTTAAAGATTTAGGGTTTAGGGGGTTTGGGGTTTTGAGGTATTTAGGGTTTTAGGGTTTAGTGATTAGAGGGTTTTAGGGTTTAGAGCAATTTAGGGATTAGGAATTTGTGGTTTGACCTAGTTTAGGGTTTAGGGATTAAAGGAGCTTAGGGTTTATAAGGGTTTAGGGGCTAGGGTTTTAGGGTTTAGTGTTTACTATTTAGGGTTTACAATTTAGGATTTCGTATTTGGGGTTAAGTGTTTTAGGGGTTCAAGGTTTGATATTCTGGGTTTAAGTTTTAGGTTCAGGGTTTAGGGTTTTAGGATTTTAGAGTTTAAGAAGTTTTAGGGTTTAAGGTTTTAGGATTTTAGGGTTTAGGATTTTAGGATTTTAGGTTTTTAGAGCTTTAGGGTTTAAAAGTTTTTCGGGTTTAGTGTTTAAGCTTTAGATTTTAAGGATTTTAGGGTTTTTAGGGGGCCTTAATTTCATGGTTTTAGGGTTTAATAGTTTAGGGTTTAAGAATTTAAGGTTTAGGGTTTAGGGTTTAAAGTGGTTTAGCGTTTAGGGTTGAGGGTTTAACATGATTTAGGGTTAAGAGGTTAGGGTTTATCCATTTTAGTGGTTTGGAATGGTTTAACTTTTAGGGTTTAAGGATATTAAGGATTTAGACTTTTTAGGGTTTAGGGTTTTGAGGTTTGACCTAATTACGGTTTAAGGATTAAAAGGGTTTAATATTTATATGAGTTTTGGGACTAGGGTTTAGGATTTAGGGTTTTAGGGTTTGGGGTTTGGGGTTAAGGGTTTTAAGGGTTCAAGGATTGGTATTTTGGGTTTAGGTTTTCTGGGTTCAGGGTTTAGGGCTTTAGGATTTTAGGGTTTAAGAGATTTTAGGGTTTAGGGTTTTAGGATTTTAAGGTTTAGGATTTTGAGTTTTTTAGGTTTTTAGGGCTCAGGGTTTAAAGGTTTTTCGAGGTTTAAGCTTTAGATTTTAGGGGTTTTAGGATTTTTAGGGGCTTTTAATATCACTGTTTTAAGGTTTAATGGTTTGCAGCTAAAGGATTTAGGGTTCAGGATTCGGAGTTTAAAGTAATTTAGGATTTAGAGTTGAGGGTTTATTATGGTTTAAGGTTAAGAGGGGTTTAGGGTTTATGATTTTAGTGGTTTGCAATGGTTTAGCATTTAGGGTTTAAAGGATTTTAGGGTTTAGTGTTTTGAGGTTTGACTTATTTTACGGTTCAAGGATTAAAAGGGTTTAGGGTTTAGATGGGTTTAAGGACTAAGGTTTTAGGGTTTATGGTTTAGAATTTAGGGCTTCATGTTTGGGTTAAAGGTTTTAGAGGTTCAAGGTTTAATATTTTGAGTTCAGGGTTTAGGGCTTTAGGATTTTAGAGTTTAAGAGGTTTTAGGATTTATGGTTTTAAGATTTCAAGGTTTAGGATTTTAGATTTTTAGGGTTTTAGAGTTTAAAGGTTTTTTAGGTTTAGGGTTTAAGCTTTGTATTTTAAGGCTTTTAGGGTTTTTAGGAGGTTTTAATTTCATGGTTTTACAGTTTAATGGTTTGGGGTTTAAGGATTTAGGAGTTAGGGTTTAAGGTTTAAAGTGGTTTAGGGTTTAGGGTTAAAGGTTTAGTATGGTTTAGGATTTACGATTTTAGTGGTTTAAAGTGGTTTAGCGTTAGTGTTTAGCAATATTTAGGGTTTTAGAGTTTAACATTTAGAGGGTTTTAGGATTTAGGGTTTGAGGTTTGACCTGGTTTATGGTTCAAGGATTAAGGGAGTTTAGGGTTTACATGGGTTTAGGGTTTAGGACTTAGTGTTTATGATTTAGGGTTTAGGATTCAGTATTTTGTGTTCGGGGTTAAGGGTTTTAAGAGTTCAAGGTTTGGTATTCTGGGTTTAGGTTTTGGGGTTCAGGGTTTAGGGCATTAGGATTTTTGGGTTTAGGGTTTAAGCTTTAGATTCTAGAGGTTTTAAGGTTTTTAGGGGGTTTTAATTTTGATGGTTTTAGGGTTTAATGGTTTAGAGTTTAAGGATTTAGGGTTTAGGGTTTAGAGTGGTTTTGGGTTTAGGGTTGAGGGTTAGTATGGTTTAGGGTTGAGAGCGATTTAGGGTTTTACGATTTTAGCAGTTTGGAGTGGTTTAGGGTTAAGGGTTTCGTGATGTTTAGGGTTTTAGGGTTTAAGGTTTAAAAGCTTTTAGGGTTTAGGGTTTTGAGGTTTGACCTAGTTTAGGGTTCAGAGATTAAAGGGGTTTAGGATTTATATGAGTTTAGGGACTAGGGTCTTATGGCTTAGGATTTAGGGTTTCATGCTTAGGGTTAAGGGTTTTAAAGGTTCAAGGTCTGGTATTCTAGGTTTAGGTTTTTGGGTTTAGGGTTTAGGGCTTTAGGATTTTAGGGTTCAAGAGGCTTTAGGGTTTAAGGTTTTAGGATTTTAAGGTTTAGGATCTTAAGGTTTTAGGTTTTTAGGCTTTAGGGTTTAAGTTTTAGATTTTTGGGATCTAAGGTTTAGGGTTTAGGGTTTAAGGTTGAGGTTTTAGTATGGTTTAGGGTTGAGAGGTGTTTAAGGTTTTACGATCTTACCAGTTTGGAGTGGTTTAGAGTTTTTAGGGTTTAGCTATATTAAGGGTTTTAATGTTTAGGGTTTAAAGGCTTTTAGGGTTTAGAGGGGTCTACGGTATAATGGTATATGATTTAGTAGGGCTTAAGGTTTAGGGGTCTATGGTTTGGGGTTTAGAGGGTTTAGGGGTTTCGAGGGGTTTTGGATTTAGAAGGTTTTAAGATTTAGGGTTTTAGGGTTTTGGGTTTAGAGGTTTTAGGGTTTAAGGTTTATACGATTTTAGGATTTGAACGGGTCTAGGGTGTCAAGTTTAGGGTTTAGAGATGTTTGGGTTTTAGAGTTCAAGGTTTAGAAGGGTTTAAGGTTTAGGAGATTAGGGTTCAGGGTTTAGAGGTGTTATGGCTCAAAGTGGTTTAAGGTTCAGTGTTCTGGGTTTAATAGGGGTTATGGTTTAAACGAGTTTCAAGTTTAGGGTTTTAGCAGTTTGAAGTAGTTTAGGATTTTGCATTTTGAGTGTTTAGGATTTAAAGTGGTTTTAGGGATTAGGGTTTAGAGGGTTTTAAGGTTTAGAGGGCTCGATGGTTTTAGGATTTAGGGTTTAGGGGTCTAGGGTTTGGGTTTTGAGGTTTTTAGGGTTTTAGGGTTTAGTGTTTAGGGTTTAAAAGGTCTTAGGGTTTAGAGCGGTTTACAGCTTAGGGTTTTGTGATTTGACCTAATTTAGGGTTCAAGAATTAAACGGGCTTAGGGTTTAAAGGGTTTAGGGGCTAGGGTTTTAAGGTTTAGTGCTTAGCATTTAGGGTTTAGGATTTACGATTTAGGGTTTCGTGTTTGGGGTTAAGTATTTTAGAGGTTCAAGGTTTGGGTTTAGGTTTTCAGATTCAGGGTTTAGAGTTTTAGAATTTTAGATTTTAAGAGGTTTTAGGGTTTAAGATTTTAAGATTTTAAGGTTTAGGATTTTAGGATTTTAGATTTTTAGGGTAATAGGTTTTAAAGGTTTTTTAGGTTTAGGGCTTAAGCTTTAGATTTTAGGAATTTTGGGGTTTTTAAGGGGCTTTAATTTCATGGTTTTAGGTTTTAATGGTTTGGGGTTTAAGGATTTAGGGTTTAGGGTTTAGGATCTAGGGCTGAGGATTTAGAGGGTGTTACGGTTGAGAAGGGTTGAGGTTTAAGGACTAGGGTTTTAAACCTCAAAACCCTAAATCCTAAAATCCACTAAACCCTAAAATCGTCTAAACCCTAAACCCTAAAACCTTATATACCTTAAAACCATAAACCCTAGACCCCTAAACCCTAAATCCATAAACCATAGAGCCTTCTAAACTGTAAAACCCTCTAAACCCTAATCCCTAAAACCCCTCTAAATCCTAAACCCTCGAAATGCAAAATCCTAAAGCACTCCAAACCGCTAAAACCTTAAACCTTAAATCCCTTTAAACCATAAGCCCCACTACGCACTCAACCCTAAACCCTAAACCATTATGAACCATAACCCCTCTAAACCTTGAACCCTAATCTTCTAAACCCTAAACCTCTCCAAACCTTGAACCCTAAAACCCAAATATCTCAAAACCCTAAACTCTACACCCTAAACCCATCTAAATCCTAAAATCATATAAACCCTAAACCTGAAGCCCTAAAACCTAAACCCTAAACCCAAAACCCTCTAAACCCAAAACCTAAACCCTTCTAGATCCAAAACCTCTCAAAACTTATAAACCCTCTAATCCCTAAAATCATATACCCATAAACCCTAAGACCTACTAAACCCTAAACCACTAAACCATAAACCCCTCAAAACCCTAAACCCTAAAACTCTGAACATTGCTAAACCATAAGCCTTAAACTACTTCGAACTGCTAAAATCATAAAATCCTAAACCCTCTCAATCCTAAACCATACTAAATGCTCAATCCTAAACCCTAAACCACTTTAAACCTCTAAATCCTAAAACTTTGAACATTGCTAAACCCTAAGTCCTAAACCACTTCAAACTGCTAAAATCATAAAATCCTAAAACTCTCAACCCTAAACCATACTAAACACTCAATCCTAAACCTTAAACCACTTTAAACCTTAAAACGTAAACCCTAAATACTAAATCCTAAATCTTAAACCCTTAACCCTAAAACCCTAGTCCCTAAACCCTTTTAATCCCTGAAACCTAAACCAGGTCAAACCTTAAAATCCTAAACCCTAAAACCCTCTAAACTCTAAACCGAAAAACCCTAACTATCGCTAAACCCTAAAAGCTAAACCACTTCAAACTGCTAAAATTGTAAACCCTAAATCCCTCTCAACGCTAAACCATACTATACTCTTAACCCTAAACCCTAACCCACTCTAAACTTTAAAACCTAAATCCTTAAACCCCAAACTATTAAACCCTAAAACCATAAAATTAAAACCTCCTAAAAACCTTAAAATCTAAAGCTTAAACCCTAAACCTTAAAATCTTTTAAACCCTAAAGCTTTAAAAACGTAAAACCATAAAATCCTAAACCTTAACACCTCTTAAACCGTAAAATCGTAAAGCCCTAGACCTTGAACCCAAAAATATAAACCCTAAATACCAAACCTTGAACCCCTAAAATCCTTAACCCTAAACATAAAACCTTAAATCGTAAACCCTAAACCCTAAATCCTGAAACCCTAGTACCTAAACCCATATAAACCCTAAGCTACTTTAATCTCTGAACTCTAAATCAGGTCAAACCTCAAAACACTAAATCCTAAAACCTTAAATATCGTGAAACCCTAAATGCTAAACCACTCCAAACAGCTAAAATCGTAAACCCTAAACCCCTCTCAACACTAAACTATACTAAATCCTCAACCCTAAACCCTAAACCACTTTAAACCCTAAACCCTAAATCCTTAAGCCATAAACCATTAAATCCTAAAATCATGAAATTAAAACCACCTAAAAATCCTAAAAACCCTAAAATCTAAAGCTTAAACCCTAAATCCGAAAAACTTTTAATCCCTAAAGCCCTAAAAACCTAAAATCCTAAACCTTAAAATACTAAAACCCTAAATCCTTGACCTCTTAAACCCTAAAATCCTAAAGCCCTAAACCTTGAACCTGAAAACCTAAACCCAGAATACAAAACCTTGAACCCCTAAAACCCTTAATCCCAAACACGAAACCCTAAATCCTAAACCCTAAACCATAAACCCTAAACCCTAAAACCCTAGTCCTTAAACCCCTATAAACCCTAAACTCTAATCCTTGAACCCTAAATAAGGTCAAACTTCAAAACTCTAAAGGTTAAAACCCTTTAAACCCTAAAAATTGCTAAACCCTAAACCCTAAGCTACTCCAAACTACTAAAATCATAAACCCTAAACCCCTCTCAACCCTAAGCCATAAAAGACCCTCAACCCTAAATCCCTCTAAACCCTAAACCCTAAATTCGTAAACCTCAAACCATTAAACCCTCAAACTATGAAATTAAAAGCCCCTAAAAACCTTAAAACCCCTAAAATCTAAAGCTTAAACCCTATACCCTAAAAACTTTAAACCCTAAAGCCCTAAAAATCTAAAACCCTAAAATCAAATCCTAAACCTTAAAATCCTAAAACCCTAAGCCCTAAAACCTCTTAAACCCTAAAATCATAAAACCCTAAACCCTAAAGCCTAAACCCTAAAACTCTAGTCTCCAAACCCCTATAAACTCTAAACCCCTTTAGTCCTTGAACCCTAAACCAAGTTAAACCTCAAAACTCTAAACCCTAAAACCCTCTAAACCCAAAACCCTAAAACCCTAAATAATAAATCCTAAACCCTAAACCACTCTAAACCACTAAAATCGTAAACCCTAAACCCCTCTTAACCCTAAATCATACTAAACCCTTAACCCTAAATCCTAAATGACTCTAAACCTTAAACCCTAAACCCTAAATCCTTAAACCCCAAAACATTAATGCCCAAAACCATGAAATTAAAACCTCCTAAAAGCCTTAAAACCTTGAAAATCTAAAGCTTAAACCCTAAACCCTAAAATCCTTAAAACCCTAAAGCCTTGAGAACCTAAAATCCTAAAATCCTAAACCTTAAAATCCTAAAAACTTAAAACCTAAAGCATCTTAAACCCTAAAATCCTAAAACCCTAAACCCTAATCCTAAAAATTCAAACCCAGAATACCAAACCTTGAACCCCTAAAACCCTTAACCCTAAGCATGAAACCCGAAACCTTAAACCCTAAACCATAAAGCCCTAGTTCCTAAACCCTTATAAACCCTAAACTCCTTTAATCCCTGAACACTAAATTAGGTCAAGCCTCAAAACCCTAAACCCTAAACCCCTTTAAACCCTAAAAACCTTTAAACCCTAAACACTAAACCCTTAACCCTAAGCACCTCAAAACCCCAAGCCCTAGACCCCTAAACCCTAAATCCTTAAACTATAGATCCCTTTAAACCCTAAAACCCTCTACCCTAGTCCCAAAAACCCCTTTAAATCCTAAACCCTCGAAATGCAAAATCCTAAACCACTCCAAACTGCTAAAACTCTAAACCTTGAATCCTAAAACCCAAACATCTCTAAACCCTAAACTTTACACCCTAAACCCTCGACACCCAAAACCCTAAACCCTAAACTCTAAAACTTGAAACCCTAAAGCTGTAAACCCTTTAAACTCAAAACTCTAAAACCATAAACCTAAAACATAAACCCTTCTAAATCAAAAATCACTCGAAACCCCAAAACCCTCTAAACCCCAATCACTAGACCCCTAAACCCTAAGCTCTACTAAACCCTAAACTACTAAACTATAGACCTCTCTAAACCCTAAACCATAAAATCCTAAAGATTACTAAACCTTAAACCCTAAACCACTCTAAACTGCTAAAATCGTAAAACCCTAAACCCCTCTCAACCCTAAACCATACTAAACCCATAATCCTAAACCCTAAACCCTAAACCTTAAACCCTAAATCCTTAAACCCCAAACCATTAAGCCCTAATACCATGAAATTAAAACCCCCTAAAAATCCTAAAACCCCTAAAATCTAAAACCTAAACCTTAAAGCCTAAAAGCCCTTAAACCCTAAAGCCCTAAAAACTTAAACCCTAAAATCCTAAACCTTAAAATCCTAAAATCCTAAACCCTTAAATTGTAAACCCTAAAATCTTTTAAACTCTAAAATCCTAAAACCCTAAACCTTGAACCCAAAAACCTAACCCCATAATACTAAACCTTGAAATCCTAAAACCCTTAACCCTAAACATGAAACCCTAAATCCTAAACTCTAAACCTTAAACCCTAAAACCCAAGTCCGTAAACCCCTATAAAGCCTAAACTCCTTTAATCCCTAAACCCTAAACTAGGTCAAACCTCAAAACCCTAAACCTTAAACCCCTTTCAACCCTAAAACCCTTTAAACCCTAAATATGTCAAAATCCCAAACCCAAGACCCTAAACCCTAAGCCCCACAAAACCCTAAATTCTTAAACTATAGAGACTGAAAAACTTAAAACCCTAAAATCCTGAACCTTAAAATCCTAAAACCCTAAACCCTAAAATCTCTTAAACCCTAAAATCCTAAAACCCTAAATCTTGAACCCAAAAATCTAAACCTAGAATACTAAACCTTGAACCCCTAAAACCTTTAACCCTAAACATGAAACCCTAGATCCTAAACCCTAAACATTAAACCCTTAAACCCAAGTCCGTAAACCCCTATAAAACCTAAACTCCTTTAATCCTTGAACCCTAAATTAGGTCAAACCTCAAAAACTTAAACCCTAAACCCTTTTCAAACCTAAAACCCTCTAAACCCTAAATACTAAACCCTAAAACCCTAAATATGTCAAAACTCCTAAATCCTTAAACCATAGAGCCCTCTAAACCCTAATCCCTAAAATCCCTCTAAATCGTAAACCCTCAAAATGCAAAATCCTAACCACTCCAAATCACTAAGAGCCTAAACCTTAAACCCCTTTAAACAATAAACCCCACTAAACCCACAACCCTAAACCCTAAACCACTCTAAACCATAACCCCTCTAAACCCTGAACCCTAATCCCTTAAACCCTACACCTTTTAAAACCTGAACCTTAAAATCCAAACATCTCTAAACCCTAAAATCTACACCCTAAACCCTCTAAATCCTAAAATCGTATAAACACTAAACCCTAAATCGTAAACCCTTTAAACTCGAAACCCTAAAACCTAAATCCTTCTAAATCCAAGACCCCTTGAAACTCTAAAACTCTTTAAATCCTAAACACGAAACCCTAAAACCCTAAACCCCTCTAAACTGCAAACCCTAAACCCTTAAACCCTATGCCCTACTAAATCCTAAACCACTAAACCATAGACCCTTCTAAATCCTAAACCCTAAATCCTAAGCATCGCTGAACCCTAAACCCTAAACTACTCCAAACTGCTAAAATTGTAAACCCTAAACCCTTCTCAACCCTAAACCATTTTAAACCCCAAAATGATGAAACTAAAAACCCTAAAACCCCTAAAACTCTTAAAATCTAAATCTTAAACCCTATACCCTAAAAACCTTTAAACCCTAAAGCCATAAAAACTTAAAACCCTAAAATCCTAAACCTTAAAATCTTAATATCCTAAACCCTAAAACCTCTTAAACTGTAAAATCCTGAAAGCTTAAACCCTGAACCTAAAAACTTAAACCTAGAATACCAAACCTTGAACCCCTAAAACACTTAACCCCAAATACGAAACTCTAAATTCTAAACACTAAACCCTAAACCCTAAAACCTTAGTCCCTAAACCTAGAATACCAAACCTTGAACCCTTAAAACACATAATCCCAAACACGAACCCCCAAATCCGAAACCCTAAACCCTAAACCCTAAAACTCTAGTCCTTAAACCCTTATAAATCCTAAACCCCTTTAATTCTTGAACCCTAAATCAGACCAAACCTTAAAACTCTAAACCCTAAACACTTCATAACCCTAAAATCCTCTAAACCCTCAATTGTAAATCCTAAACCCATCTAAACCCAAAATCCTTCAAAACCCTAAAAGCCTTTAAACCCTAAACCCCAAGCCTTGAAACCTTGAAACCCTAAATCGTAAACCCCTAAAACATAAACCTCTCTAAACTTAAATCCCTCTAAACCCTAAACCCATCTAAACCATAAACCGTAAACACTAAACCCTTAAACCTAAATCCCTAAACCATGTAAACCTTAAACTCTAAATCCCTTTAAACCCTAAACCCTCTAAAACCCTAGTCTTTAAACCCCTAAACCCTAAATCCAAAATCCTTAAACCATTAACCATTAAACCCTAAAACCATGAAATTAAAACAACTAAAAACCCTAAAGCCCCTAAAATCTAAAATATAAACCCTAACCCTTAAAACTCTTAAACCCTAAAGCCCTAAAAACCTAAACCTTAAAAACCCTTAAACCATAAAACCTTAAACCCTAAACTAAAAAACCTCTTAAAGCATAAAATCCTAAAGCCCTAAACCCTGAACCTGAAACCTAAACCTAGAATACCAAACCTTGAACCCCTAAAACCCTTAATCGCAAACCCTAAACCCTAAACCCTAAACCCTAAACCTTAAATCCTAAACCCTAAAACCCTAGTCCCTAAACCCCTAACCCCTAAACCCTTGTAAACCCTACACCCCTTTAATCTCTCAAACCCTAAACCCTAAAACCCTTTAAACCCTTAAAAACTCCTCTAAACACTAAACCCTAAATCCTAAAACTTGAATCCCAAGATCCTTTAAATTTTAAACTCTAAACACCTTTAAACTGTAAACCCTCTAAAATCCAAGTCCTTAAACACCTAAACCCTAAACCCTAAATACTAAACCATAAAACCCTAAAACCTTAAAAACCTAAACCTCTTTAAACCATTGAAACCCTAAACCGTAAAAGCTCAAATCCCTTTAAACCCTAAATCATAAAACTTAAACCGCTTTAAACCCTAAACCCTCTAAATCTTAAACCCTAAAACCCACTAAACCCTAAATCGCTAAACCCTAAACCCCCACTAAATCCTAAACCACACTAAACTTTAAACCCTAAACCCTCAAACCCTCTAAATCTTAAACCCCAAAACCCACTAAACCCTAAATCACTAAACCCTAAACCCCCACTAAACCCTAAACCATGCTAAACCTTAAACCCTAAACCTGTCTAACCCATAAGTCTTAAACCCTAAAATCCTCCAAACCTTAAACCCTAAAACCTCTAAGCCCCTCTAAAACCCTCTAAACTCTAAACCCCTCTAAAACCAAAATCCCTCGAAACCCTAAAACCCTTTAAACCATAAACACTAAACCTTAAATCCCTAAATCCCTCTAAACCCCAAACCCTAGACTCCTAAGCCCTAAGCCCCACTGAACACTAAACCACTAAACTATATACCACTTTAAACCCTAAAATCCTCCAAACCCTAAACCTTAATACCTTCTAAACCTTAAATCCTGAAACCTTAAGCATCGTTAACCCTAAACCCCAAACCACTCCAAATCGCTAAATTCATAAAACCTGAACCCCTCTCAACCCTCAACCATACTAAACCCTTAACCCTAAACCCTAACTCACCTAAACCCTAAACCCTAAACCCAAAATCCTTAAGCCCTAAACCATTGAACCATAAATCCATGAATTAAAACCCTTTAAATATCCCAAAACCCTAAAATCTAAAACTTAAACCCTAAACCCTAAATCCTTAAACCCTAAAGCGCTAAAAACCTAAAACCTTGAAATCCTAAACCTTCAAATTATAAAACCCTAAAACCTTTGAAACCCTAAAATCATAAAACCCTAAACCTTGAACTCAAAACCTAAACCGAAAATACCAAACCTTGAACCCCTAAAACCCATAACCCGAAACACGAAACCCTAAATCCTAAACCCCTTTAATCTTGAACCCTAAACCAGGTCAAACCTTAGGACTGTAAACCCTAAACCCCTCTCAACCCTAAACCCCAAATCTTAAACCCTAAATCCTTAAACCCTAAATCCTAAACCCCTAACCCCTTTACACACTAAACTCTAAACCTCTCTAAACCCTAAGTCCTTCTAAATCTCTTTAAATCCAAAATCCTAAAATCCTAAAATCCTAAACATTCTAAAACCCTAGTCCCTAAACCCTCAAATCCTAAACCCCTCAAAACTCTAAAACCCTTTAAACCTAGAACCCTAAATCGCTCTAAACTCTAAACCCTAAACCCTAAACCCTAAACCCCTCTAAAACCTAAACCCCTCTAAACCCTAAACCCATCTAAACCCAAAACTCGTTAAAACCCTAAAATCTTCCAAAACCCTAAATACCAAGCCTTGAAACCCTAAGCCCTAAACCTTGAAACCATAAACCTAACAAAACCATAAACCCCTCTAAACTCAAAACCCTCTAAACCTAAACCAATCTAAACCCTAAACCCTTAAACCTAAATCCCTAAACCTTGTAAACCCTAAACTCTAAACCACTTTAAACCCTAAACACTCTAAAACCCTAGTCCTTAAACCCCTAAACCCTAAACCCCTCAACCCTAAACCCTAAACCCTAAACCACACTAAACCCTAAATCCCTCTAAACCTTAAACCTTAAACCCAAAACCTTAAAACCCTAAAGCCTCTAAACCTTAAACCTCTCTAAACCCCAAAACTCTCTAAACCCTATATCCTAAACCCTTAAACTCTAAATCTCTCTAAAGTCTAAACCCTAAACCCTAAACCCATCTAAACCCAAAACCTCTTAAAACCCTAAAACCCTTTAAACACTAAATACAAAGTAATGAAACCCTAAATCTTTCTAAACCCTAAACCCTAGACGCTTACACCATAGACCCCACTAAACCCTAGATCCCTAAACCATAGACCCCTCTAAACCCTAAACCCTAAATCCTTAAACGCCAAACCATTAAACCATAAAACCATAAAATTAAAACCCCTTAAAAACCCTAAAACCCCTAAACACTAAAACTTAAACCCTAAACCCTAACAATCCTTAAACCTTAAAGCCCTAAAAACCAAAAATCTTAAAATTCTAATCCTTAAAAGCCATTAAATTCTAAAACCTTAAACCCTAAAATCGAAAATCCCTAAACCCTAAACCCAAAAACTTGAACCTAGAATGCCAAACTTTGAACCCCTAAGACCCTTAATCCCAAACACAAAACCCTAAATCCTAAACCCTAAACACTAAACCCAAAACCCTACAACCCTAGTCCCTAAACCCCTAACCCTTAAACACTTGTAAACCCTAAACCCCATTAGACCCTAAACCCTAAACTAGGTCAAACCTCAAGACCCTAAACCTTAAACCCCTCTCAACCTTAAAACCCTCTAAACCCTCAACCTTAAACCCTAAATCACTCTTAACCCTAAACCCCTTTAAATCCTTAATGCTAAATCCAAAATCCTTAAACCCTAAGCCCTAAACTCTAAATCCAAAACCCCTAAACCCTTTAAACACTATACCATAAACCTCTCTAAACCCTAAGTCCCTCTAAACCCCTCTAAACCCAAAATCCTAAAACCCTAAACCCTCTAAAATCCTAGTCCCTAAATCCCTAAATCCTAAGCCCCTCTAAACCCTAAAACCCTCTAAGTCCTAAACACTAAACCCCTAAACCTCTCTAAACTCTAAACCCTAAACCCCTCTAAACCCTAAAACCCTTTAAACCCTAAGCCCTAAATCCTAAACTCATTTAAACCCCAAACCCTTTGAAACTATAAAACCCTCTAAACACTAAACACTAAGCCTTGAAATCCTAAACCCTAAACCCCTAAACTATAAATTCCACTAAACCCTAAACATCTCTAAACTTGTAAACCATCTAAATCGTAAACCCTAAAACCTAAATCCCTAAACCTTGTAAACCCTAAACTCTTAGCCCCTTTAAACCTTAAACCCTTTAAAACCCTAGTCATTAAACCACTAAACCCTAAACCCCTCTAAACCCTGAACCTTAAACTTTGAAACAATAAGACCCTTTAAACCCAAAACCCTAAAAACCTAAACCCCTCTAAACCCTCAAAACCCTATATTCAAAAGCCCAAATCCCTCTAAACCCTAAATGATAAAACCTAAATTACTCTAAACCCTAAACCCTAAACCTGAAAACCCTTAGCCCCTCTAAATTCTAAACCTAAACCCCTCTCAACCCTAAATCGCTAAACCCTTAAACCCTTTTAAACCCTAAACCCCATCAAACCTTAAACCCTAAACCGCTCTAAATCCTAAGCCCTAAACCCTAAAACCCTTTAAATCCTAAAACCTCTAAATCCCTCTAAAACCCCTAAACTTTGAGCCCCTCAACCCTAAACATCTCTAAACCATAAAGCCCTCAAAACCTTAAACCTCTCTAAACCCTAAATCCCTCTAAACCCAAAACCCCTTGAAACCCTAAAATCCTTTAAACCATAAACACTAAACCCTAAAACCCTAAATTGATCTAAACCCTAAACCATAGACGCCTAAACCTTAAGCCCCACTAAATCCTAAATCCCTAAACGATAGACCCCTCTAAACCCTAAAACACTCTAAACCCTAATCCCTAAAACCCCTCAAAACTCTAAACCCTCAAAATCCAAAACCTTAAACTACTCAAAACCATTAAAATCCTAAACCTTAAACCGCTTTAAACCATAAATCCTACTAAACCATCAATCCTAAACCCTAAACCACTCTAAAATATAACCTATCTAAACCCTAAACCCCAAACCCTTTAAACCTAAACCCCTCTAAAGCCTGAACCCTAAAACCTAAAGTTCTCTAAACCTTAAACTCTAACCCTAAACCCTTCTAAATCTTAAAATTGTATAAATCCTAAACCCTAAACCCTAAAACTTGACAACCTAAACCCTAAACCCTAAAATCCTAAACCCTAAATCCTAAAACCCTCTAAACCCTAAACACTAAACCCTCAAATCCTAAACCCTTGCAAACCCCAAACCCTAGACCCCTAAACCTTAAGCCCTACTAAACCCTAACCATAAAGCCATACACCCCTTTAAACCCTAAAACCCTTTAAATCCTAAACCCTTAAACCTTGAACCCTAAAGCCTTTTAAACCCTAAAATACTAAAGCCCTAAACCCTGAACCCAAAAACCTAAACTCAAAATACCAAACCTTGAACCCCTAAAACCCTTAACCCTAAACACAAAACCCTAAACCCTAAAACCCTAGTCCCTAAACTCATATAAACACTAAACCCTTTTAATCCCTGAACCTTAAACTAGGTCAAATCTCAAAACCCTAAAACCCTAATCCTTAAACCCATATAAATCCTAAACCCCTTTAATCCTTTAAACCCTGAACCTTAAACCCTAAAATCCTAAACCCTAAAACCCTAGTCCCTAAACCCATATAAATGCTAAACCCGTTTAATCCTTGAACCATAACTAGGTCAAACCTCAAAACCCTAACCCTAAAACCTTTAAATCCTTAATATTATTAAACCCTAAAAGCTAAACCACTCCAAACCACTAAAATGGGTAAACCTTAAACCCCTCTCGACCCTAAATCATATTAAACCATCAACCCTAAACCCTAAACCACTCTAAACCCTAAACCCTAAATTCTTAAACCTCAAACCATTAAACCCTAAAACCATGAAATTAAAGCCCCCTAAAATCCCTAAAATCTAAAGCTTAAACCCTAAGCTCGAAAAACTTTTAAACCTTAAAGCCCTAAAATCCTAAAATCCTAAACCCTAAAATCCTAAAACCTGAAACCCTAAAACCTCTTAAACTCTAAAACCCTAAACTCTGAACCTAAAACACTTAACCCCAAACACGAAACCCTACATTGTAAACCCTAAACACTAAAGCTTAAAGCCCTAACCCCTAAACCCTTATAAATCCTAAGCCCCTTTAATCCTCAAACCCTAAACTAGGTCAAACCATAAAACCCTAAGCCCTAAACCACTCTAAACCCTAAAACCCTCTAATCCCTAAACACTAAACCCATTTAGGGTTTAGGGCTAAGGGTTTAGTATGGTTTAGGGTTGAGAGAGGTTTAGGGTTTATGATTTTAGCGGTTTGGGATGGTTTAGCGATATTTAGGGTTTAAAGGGCTTTATGTTTAGGGTCATAAGGTTTGACCTGATTTATGGTTCAAGGATTAAAGGGGTTTAGGATTTATATGGGTTTAGGGACTAGTGTTTTAGGGTTTAGGGTATAGGGTTTATGATTTAGGGTTTCGTGTTTAGAGTTAATGGTTTTAGGGTTCAAGGTTTGATATTCTGGTTTAAGGTTTTTGAGTTCAAGGTTTAGGGCTTTAGGATTTTAGGGGTTAAGAGGCTTTAGTATTTTAAGGTTTAGGATTTTAGGTTTTAGGTTTTTAGGGTTTAAGAGGGTTTAGGATTTTAAGGTTTAGGATTTTAGGATTTTAGGTTTTTAGGGCTTTAGGGTTTAAAGGATTTTATGGTTTAGGGTTTAAGCTTTCAATTTTAGGGGTTTTAGGGTTTTTAGGGGCTTTGAATTTCATGATTTTAGAGTTTAATGGTTTGGGGTTTAAGGATTTATGGTTTAGAGTGGTTTAAAGTTTAGGGTTGAGGGTTTAGTATGGTTTAGGGTTGAGGGTTTGTATGGTTTACAATTTTAGTGGTTGGAGTGGTTTAGGGTTTAGGATTGAGGGTTTAGTGTGGTTAGGGTTGAGGGTTTAGTATGGCTTATAATTTTAGTGGTTTGGAGTGGTTTAGAGTTTTAGGGTTTAGGGTTTAGAGGGTTTTAACATTTATAGTTTTAAGGTTTGACCTGATTTACGGACCAAAGTTTTAGGGTTCAAGGTTATGGGTCTAGGGACTAGGGTTTTAGGGTTTAGGGTTTAGGATTTAGGATTTCGTGTTTTGAGTTAAGGGTTTTAAGTGTTCAAGATTTGGCATTCTGGGTTTAGTTTTTTTGTTTCAGGGTTTAGGGTTTTAGGATTTTAGGGTTTAAAAGGTTTTAGGGTTTACTGTTTTAGTATTTTAAGGTTTAAGATTTTAGGATTTTACTTTTAGAGTTTAAAAGTTTTTTGGGTTTAGGGTTTAAGCTTTAAATTTTAGGATTTTTAGGGGGTTTTAATTTCATGGTCTTAAGGTTTAATTGTTTGGGGTTTAAGGATTTAAGGTTTAGGGTTTAAGGTTGAAGGTTTAGTATGATTTAGGGTTGAGAGGGGTTTAGGACTTACAATTTTAGCGGTTTGGAGTGGTTTAGCACTTAGGATCTAACGATATTTAGGGTTTAAAGGGTTTTAAGGTTTAATGTTTTGAGGTTTAACTTAGTTTACAGTTCAAGGACTAAAGGGGTTTAGGGTTTACATGGGTTTAAGGACTAGGGTTTTAGCATTTAGAGTTTAGGGTTTAGAGTTTGGGGTTAAGAGTTTTAGGGGTTCAAGGTTTGGTATTTTGGGTTAAGGTTTTTGGGTTCAAGGTTTAGGGCTTTAAGATTTTAGGGTTTAAGAAGTTTTAAGGTTTAGGATTTTAGGGTTTTAAGTTTTAGGGCTTTAGGGTTTAAAGGATTTTAGGGTTTATGATTTTAGTGATTTGGAATGGTTCAACGTTTAGGGTTTAACAATATTTAGGGTTTTAGAGTTTAGGGTTCAAAGGGTTTTAGGGTTTAGGGTTTTAAAGTTTAGTCTAGTTAAAGGTTCAGGGATTAAATGGGTTTAGGGTTTATATGGTTTTAGGGACTAGGGTTTTAGGGTTTAGGGTTTTATGATTTTAGGGTTTAAGAGGTTCTAGGGTTTAGGGTTTTAGGTTTTTAAGGTTTAGGATTTTATGGCTTTAGGTTTTAAATGTTTTTAGGGTATAAGGTTTAAGCTTTAGATTTTAGGTGTTTTAGGGTTTTTAGGGGCTTTTAATTTCATGGTTTTAGGGTTTAATGGTTTGAGGCTTAAGGATTTAGGGTTTCAACTTTAGAGTTTAGAGTCGCTTAGGGTTTAGGGTTGAGGGTTTAGTATGGTTTAGAATTGAGAGGGGTTTAGGGTTTACGATTTTAGCAGTTTGGAGTGGTTTAGCGTTTAGGGTTTAGCGATATTTAGGGTTTTAGGGTTTTCGATTTAAACAGTTTTAGGGTTTAGAGGGTTTTAGCGTTTAGAGTTTTAAATTTTGACTTGGTTTAGGGTTCAAGGATTAAAGGGGTTTAGGGTTTATATAGGTTTAGGGATTGGGGTTTTAGGGTTTAGGGTTGAGACGGGTTTAGGGTTTTACAATTTTAGCAATTTGTAGCGCTTTAGGGTTTAGGGTTTAGTGATGTTTCAGATTTTAGGGTTTATGATTTAAGGCTATTAAGGTTTAAAGGGATCTTTGGCTTAATAGTTTAGGGTTTAGTAGGGCTTATGGTTTAGGGGTCTAAGGTTTGGGGTTTAGATAGTTTTGGGGTTTCAAGTGGTTTTGGACTTAGGGTTTATATAGGTTTAGGGACTAGTGTTTTTTGGTTTAGGATTTAGGGTTTAGGGTTTAGGATTTAGGGTTTTATGTTTGGGGTTAAGGGTTTTAGGGGTTCAAGGTTTGGTATTCTGGTTTTAGATTTTTGGGTTCAGGGTTTTGGTCTTTAGGATTTTAGGGTTCAAGAGGTTTTTAGATTTTAAGGTTAAGAATTTTAGGGTTTAAAGGATTTTAGGGTTTAGGGTTTAAACTTTAGATTTTAAGGGTTTTAGGGTTTTTAGGAGGTTTTAATTTTATGATTTTTTGGTTTAATGGTTTGGGGTTTAAGGATTTAGGGTTCAGGTTTAGGGTTTAGAGTGATTTAGGGTTTAGGATTGAGGGTTTAGTATAGTTTGCTGTTGATAAGGGCTTAGGGTTTACGATTTTAGCGGTTTGGAGTGGTTTATCGTTTACGGTTAGCGATATTTAGGGTTTAAAGGGTTTTAGGGTTTAGTGTTTTGAGGTTTGACTTGGTTTAGGGTTTACAGATTAAAACGGTATAAGGTTTACATAGGTTTAGGGACTAGGGTTTTAGGGTTTAGGATTTAGGGTTTAGGCTTTAGGGTTTAGGGTTTTGTGTTTAGGGTTAAGGGTTTTAGGGGTTCAAGGTTTGGTATTTTGGATTTAAGTTTTTGGGTTTAGGGTTTAGAGATCTAGGACTTTAGGGTTTAAGAGCTTTTAGGGTTTACGGTTTTAAGACTTTAAGGTTTAGGATTTTAGGATTTTAGGTTTTCAAGGCTTTAGGGCTCAAAGAATTTTAGGTTTAAGGGTTTAAGCTTTAAATTTTAGGGGTTTTAGGATTTCTATGGACTTTTAATTCCATGGTTTTAGGATTTAATGGTTTAGGGTTTAAGGATTTGGAGTTTAGGGTTTAGGGTTTAGAGTAGTTTAGGGTTTAGGGTTGAGGATTCAGTATGGTTTAGCATTGAGGGTTTAGTATGGCTTATGATTTTAGTGGTTTGAAGTGGTTTAGGATTTTAGGGTTTAGGGTTTCAAGGGTTTAGCATTTAGAGTTTTGAAGTTTGACCCGATTTAGGGTTCAAGGATTAAAGGGGTTTAGGGTTTATAAGGGTTTAGGGACTATGGTTTTAAGGTTTAGGATTTAGGGTTTTATGTTTGGGGTTAAGGGTTTTAAGTGTTCAAGGTTTGGTATTCTAGGTTTAGGTTTTTTGGTTTAGGGTTTAGGCTTTTAGGATTTTAGGTTTTAAGAGGTTTTAGGGTTTAGGGTTTTAGTATTTTAAGGTTTAGGATTTTAGCATTTTAGGTTTTTAGAACTTTAGAGTTTAAAGGTTTTTTGGGTTTAGGGTTTAAGCTTTACATTTTAGGGGTTTTAGGGTTTCTAGGGAGCTTAAATTTCATGGTTTTAGAGTTGAATAGTTTGGGGTTTAAGGATTTAAGATTTAGGGTTTAGGGTTTAGAGTGGTTTAGGGTTGAAGGTTGAGAGTTTAGTATGATTTAGGGTTGAGAGGAGTTTAGGGTTTATGATTTTAGCAGTTTGGGATAGTTTAACATTTAGGGTTTAGCGATATTTAGGGCTTAGAGGGTTTTAGGTTTTAAGAGGTTTCAGGTTTTAAGGTTTATGTTTTTAAGGTTCAGGATTTTAAGGTTTTAGGTCTTTAAGGCTTTAGGGTTTAAATGTTTTTAGGATATAAGTTTTAAGCTTTAGATTTTAGGGGCTTTAGGGTTTTTAGGGGCTTTTAGGGTTTAAGGGTTTAGGGTTTAGAGTGGTTTAGGATTTAAGGTTGAAGGTTTAGTATGGTTTAGGGTTGAGAGAGTTTTAGGATTTACGATTTTAGCAGTTTGGAGTGGTTAAGGAGTTAAGGAAGGTCTAGGGTTTAAGGTTTAAGGTTTAGGGTTAAGTGTTTAGTATGGCTTAGAGTTGAGAGAGGTTTAGGGTTTATAATTTTAGCAGTTTGAAGTGGTTTAGCATTTAGGGTTTAGCAATATTTAAGGTTTAGAGAGTGTTAAGGTTTAGGGTTTTGAAGTTTGACCTAGTTTATGGTTCAAGGATTAAAGGGGTTTAGGGTTTAGAGTTGAAGGTTTAGTATGGTTTAGGGTTTACGATTTTAGCGGTTTGGAGTGTTTTAGCATTTAGGGTTTAACAATATTTGAGGTCTTAGAGTTCAAGGTTTAGAAGGCTTTAGGGTTCAGGGTTTTGAGGTTTAGCCTAGTTTAAGGTTCAGAGATTAAATGGGTTTAGGATTTATATGGGTTTAGGGACTAGGATTTTAGGGTTTAGGGTTTTATGATTTTAGGGTTTAGGGTTTTAGGTTTTTAAGGTTTAGGATTTTAGGGTTTTAGGTTTTTAATGCTTTAGGGTTTAAATGTTTTTAGGGTATAAGGTATAAGCTCTAGATTTTAGGGGTATTAGGTTTTTTTAGGGGCTTTTAATTTCATGGTTTTAGGGTTTAATGGTTTAGGGTATAAGGATTTAGTATTTAGGGTAAAGAGCGATTTAGGGTTTAGGATTGAGGGTTTCATATGGTTTAGGGTTGAGAGGGGTTTAGGGTTTATGATTTTAGCAGTTTAAAGTGGTTTAGGTTTTAGGGTTTAGCGATATTTATGATTTTAGGGTTTTGTGTTTAGAGGGTTTTAGCATTTAGAGTTTTGAAGTTTAACCTAATTTAGAGTTCAAGAATTAAAGGGGTTTAGGGCTTATATAGGTTTAGGGATTAGGGTTTTAGTGTTTAGGGTTAAGAGGGGTTTAGGGCTTTACGATTTTAGCAGTTTGGAGTGGTTTAGGGTTTAGGGTTTAGCAATGTTTAGGATTTTATGGTTTAGGATTTAGAGGCTTTTAGGGTTTAGAGGGGTCTTTGGTTTAGTCGTTTAGGGTTTAGTAGGGCTTAGGATTTAGGGGTGTAGGGTTTGGTATTTTGATGGTTTTGGGGATTCGAATGGTTTTGGATTTAGAAGGGTTTAGGTTTTAGGATTGAGGGTTTTAGGGTTTTGAGTTTAGAGGGTTTGCGGTTTAGGGTTTTAGGTTCTAGAGTTTAATGTCTAGGGTTTAGTATGATTTAGGGTTTAGAGGGGTTTAGGGTTTTACGATTTTAGCTGTTTGGAGTGGTTTAGGGTTTAGCGATATTTAGAGTTTTAGGGTTTAGGGTTTAAAGGCTTTTATGGTTTAAAGGGGCCTATGGTTTAGTGGTTTAGGGTTTAGTAGGGCTTAGGGTTTGGGGGTCTAGGCTTTGGGGTTTAGAAGGTTTTGGGATTTCGAGGGTTTTGGATTTAGAATGGTTTAGGTTTTAGCATTTATAATTTTAGGGTTTTGGGATAGAGAACTTAGGGTTTAAGGTTTAGGGTTTTAGGGTTTAGAATTTAGGGATACGGCTTGTATGATTATAGGATTTAGATGGGTTTAGGGTTTAGATTTTAGGGTTTAGAGATGTTTGGGTTTTAAGGTTCAAGGTTTAGAGAGGTTTAGGATTTAGGAGATTAGGTTTCAATGTTTAGAGGGGTTATGGTTTAAAGTGGTTTAAGGTTTATGGTTGAGGGTTTAGTGGGATTTATGGTTTAAAGGGATTTAAGGTTTAGGGTTTTAGCAGTTTGGAGTGGTTTAAGATTTTGCATTTTGAGGGTTTAGGATTTAGACGAGTTTTAGAGATTAGGGTTTAGAGGGTTTTAGGGTTTAAAGGGCTCTATTGTTTAACGATTTAGGGTTTAGGGGTCTAGGGTTTGGGATTTTAAGGTATTTTTAGGGTTTTAGGGTTTAGTGTTTATGATTTAGAGGTTTTTAGGGTTTAGAGAGGTTTAGGGTTTAGGGTTTAAGGTTTGACCTAGTTTAGGGTTCAAGGATTAAAGGGGTTTAGGGTTTATAAGTGTTAGGAACTAGGTTTTTAGGTTTTAGGGTTTAGGATTTAAGATTTAGGGTTTCATGTTTGGGGTCAAGGGTTTTTGGGATTTAAGATTTGGTATTCTGGGTTTAGGTTTTGGGTTCAGGGTTTAGGATTTTAGGATTTTAGTGTTTAAGAGGTTTTAGGTTTTAGGGTTTTAGGATTTAAAGTTTTAGGATTTTACGGTTTTAGGTTTTTAGTGCTTTAGGGTTTAAAGGATTTTAGGGTTTAAGGTTTAAGCTTTAGATTTTAAGGGTCTTCGGATTTTCAGGAGGTTTTAATTTCATAGTTTTTGGGTTTAATGGTTTCAGGTTTAAGGAATTAAGGTTTAGGTTTTAACGTTTAAAGTCCTTTAAGGTTTAGGTTTAAGGGCTTAGTATGGTTTAGGGTTGAGAGGAATTTAGGGTTTATGATTTTAATGGTTTGAAGTGGTTTAGGGTTTAGCAATATTTAGGGTTTTAGGATTTAGGGTTTAAAGGGTTTTAGGGTTTACGGTTTTGAAGTTTGACCTTGTTTAGGGTTCAAGGATTAAAGGGAATTATTGTTTAAAGGTTTTTAGCATTTAGAATTTTGAAGTTTCACCTGATTTAGGGTTTAGGGAATAAAGGGGTTTAGGGTTTATAGGGATTTACGAACTAGGGTTTTAGGGTTTAGGGTTGAGAGGGGTTTAGAGTTTTACGATTTTAACAGTTTGGAGTGGTTTAGGGTTTAGAGTCTTTTAGGGTTTAGAGGGTCTATGGCTTAGTGGTTTAAGGTTTAGTAGGGCTTAGGGTTCAAGGGTCTAGGATTTGGGGTTTAGAGGGTTTTGGGTTTTCGAGGAGTTTTGGATTTAGAAGGGTTTAGGTTTTATGATTTAGGGTTTTAGGGTTTTAGGGTTTTGGGTTTTGAGGGTTTAGAGTTTCAAGTTTTAGGGTTTAAGGTTTATACAATTTTAAGATTTAGACGGGTTTAAGGTATAATGTTTTGGATTTAGAGATGTTTGGGTTTTAGGGTTAAAGGTTTAAAGGGATTTAGGGTTTTATGTTTGGGGTTAAGTGTTTTAGGGGTTCAAAGTTTAGTATTCTGGATTTAGATTTTGGGGTTAAGGGTTTAGGGTTTTAGGATTTTAAGGTTTCGAAGTTAGAGTTATAGGTTTTTAAGACTTTAGGATTTAATGGATATTAGGGTTTAGGGTTTAAGTTTAGATTTTAGGGGTTTTAAGGTTTTTAGAAAGTTTTAATTTTATGGTTTTTGGGTTTAATGGTTTGAGGTTTAAGGATTTAGGGTAGGGTTTTTAGGAGGTTTTAATTTCATGGTTTTTGAGTTTAATGGTTTGAGGTTTAAGAATTTAGGGTTTAGGGTTTAAGGTTTAGAATTGTTTAGGGTTTAGGATTGAGGGCCTAGTATGGTTTAGGGTTGAAAGGGGTTTACGGCTTATAATTTTAGCAATTTGGATTGGTTTACGGTTTAGGATTTAGCAATATTTAGGGTTTTAGGGTTTTGAGTTTAGAGGGTTTTAGGGTTTAGGGTTTTGAGGTTTGACCTAATTTAGGGTTCAAGGATTAAAGGGGTTTAGGGTTTATAGAGGTTAAGGGGCTAGGGTTTTAGGTTTTAGGCTTTATGTTTTAGGGCATTATGATTTTAGCATTTAAGATGTTTTAGGGTTTAGGGTTTCATGATTTTAAGTTTAGGGTTTAAAGTGGTTTAGCGTTAGTGTTTAGCAATATTTAGAGTTTTAGAGTTTAGCGTTTAGAGGGTTTTAGGATTTAGGGTTTTAAGGTTTGACCTGGTTTATGGTTCAAGGATTAGAGGGGTTTAGGGTTTATATGGGTTTAGGGACTAGGGTTTTAGGGTTTAGGATTTAGTATTTATGATTTAGGGTTTAGGATTTAGGATTTTGTGTTTGGGGTTAAGGGTTTTAAGAGTTCAGGGTTTGGTATTCTGGGTTTAGGTTTTGGGGTTCAAGGTTTAGGGTTTTAGGATTTTCGGGTTTAAGTGGTTTTAGGGTTTAGGGTTTTAGAATTTTAAAGTTTAGGATTTTAAGGTTTTAGGTTTTTAAGGCTTTAGGGTTTAAAGGTTTTTCGGATTTAGGGTTTAAGCTTTAGATTTTAGGGTTTTTAAGGTTTTTAGGGGGTTTTAATTTTGATGGTTTTAGGGTTTAATGGTTTGGAGTTTAAGGATGGTTTAGGGTTTAGAGTGGTTTAGGGTTGAGGGTTTAGTATGGTTTAGGGTCGAGAGCGATTTAGGGTTTTACAATTTTAGCAGTTTGGAGTGGTTTAGGGTTAAGGGTTTTGCGATGTTTAGGGTTTTAGGGTTTAAAGGCTTTTAGGGTTTAGGATTTTGAGGTTTGACCTGGTTTAGGGTTCAGGGATTAAAAGGGTTTAGGATTTATATGGGTTTAGGGACTAGGGTCTTATGGTTTAGGATTTAGGGTTTCATGTTTAGGATTTAGGGTTTTAAAGGTTCAAGGTTTGATATTCTGGGTTTAGGTTTTTGGGTTTAAGGTTTAGGGCTTTAGGATTTTAGGGTTCAAGAGGCTTTAGGGTTTAAGGTTTCAGGATTTTAAGGTTTAGGATTTTAGGGTCTTAGGTTTTTAGGCTTTAGGGTTTAAGTTTTAGATTTTTGGAATCTAAGGTTTAGGATTTAGGGTTTAGGATTTAGGGTTGAGGCTTTAGTATGGCTTAAGGTTGAGAGGTGTTTAAGGTTTTACGATCTTAGCAGTTTGGAGTGGTTTAGGGTTTAGCTATGTTTAGGGTTTAAAGGCTTTTAGGGTTTAAAGGGGTCCATGATTTAGTAGTATATGATTTAGTAGGGCTTAAGGTTTAGGGGTCTATGGTTTGGGGTTTAGAGGGTTTTGGGGTTTCGAGGGGTTTTGGATTTAGAAGGTTTTAGGTTTTAAGGTTTAGGGTTTTAGGGTTTTGGGTTTAGAGGGTTTAGGGTTTTAGGTTTTAAGGTTTAAGGTTTATACGATTTTAGGATTTGGACGGGTCTAGGGTGTAGAGTTTAGGGTTTAGAGATGTTTGGGTTTTAGAGTTCAAGGTTTAGAGGGGTTTAGGGTTTAAGAGATTAGGGTTCAGGGTTTAAAGGGGTTATGATTTAAAGTGGTTTAGGGTTCAATGTACTGGGTTTAGTAGGGGTTATGGTTTAAACAAGTTTCAGGTTTAAGGTTTTAGCAGTTTGAAGTAGTTTAAGATTTTGAATTTTGAGTGTTTAGGATTTAGAATGGTTTTAAGGATTAGGGTTTAGAGGGTTTTAAGGTTTAAAAGGCTCGATGGTTTAAGGATTTAGGGTTTAGGCATCTAGGGTTTGGGTTTTGAAGTATTTAGGATTTTAGGGTTTAGAGGGTTTTAAGGTTTAGAGTGGTTTAGGGCTTAGGGTTTTATGGTTTGACCTAATTTAGGGTTCAAGGATTAAAGGGGCTTAGGGTTTAAAGGGTTTAGGGGCTAGGGTTTTAAGGTTTAGTGTTTAGCATTTAGGGTTTAGGATTTACAATTTAGGGTTTCTTGTTTGGGGTTAAGTATTTTAAAGGTTCAAGGTTTGGTATTCTAGGTTTAGCTTTTCGGATTCAGGGTTTAGAGTTTTAGAATTTTGATGTTTAAGAGATTTTAGGGTTTAAAATTTTAAGATTTTAGGGTTTAGGATTTTAGGATTTTAGATTTTTAGGGCATTATGGTTTAAAAGGATTTTCAGGTTTAGGGTTTAAGCTTTAGATTTTAGGGATTTTAGGGTTTTAAGGGGCTTTAATTCATGGTTTTATGGTTTAGGGTTTAGGGCTAAGGATTTAGAGGGTTTTAGGGTTGAGAAAGGTTTAGGGGTTTAAAAACTAGGGTTTTAAAGAGTTTAGGGTTTAAAGGTGCTTGGAGTTTAGGGTTTACAAGGTTTAGAGATTTAGGTTTAAGGGTTTAAGGTTTAGGATTTAGATTTATTTGGGGTTTAGAGGGCTTTTGAGTTTAGAGAAGTTTAGGGTTTAGTTGGGTTTATGGTTTCAAGGTTTAGGGTTTCAAGGCTTCATGTTTATGGTTTAGAGTGCTTTAGGGTTTTAAAGTCTTTTGGGTTTAGACGGTTTTAAGTTTTAGAAGGGTTTAGGGTTTAGAGTTTAAAGAGGTTTAGGGGTGTAGGATTCTGGGTTTAAAAGGTTTTAGGGTTTTGAGGGGCTTAGAACTTGAGGGTATAGGGATTAGGGTTTTAGAGCATTTAGGGTTTAGAGGGGTTTAGAGGGACTTAGGGTTTAGAAAGGTTTAGGGGTTAGTGCTTAGAGGGGTTAAGGGTTTAGGATTTAGGATTTAGGTCTTAGGGTTTAAGGATTTTGGGTTTAGGATTTAGGATTTAGGGTTGAGAAGGGTTTAGGGTCTTGAGGTTTGATTTGTTTTAGGGTTCAACGATTAAAGGGGTTTAGGGTTTATAGGGGTTTAGGGGTTGGGGGTTTAGAGATTAAGCTTTAGGGTTTAGGATTTAGGGTTTCATGTTTGGGGTCAAGAGTTTTAGGAGTTCAAGGTTTGATATTTTGAGTTTAGATTTTTGGGTTTAAGGTTTAAGTTTTTATGATTTAGGGTTTAAGAGGTTTTAGGGTTTAAGGTTTAAGAGTTTAGGGTTTTAAAATTTGAAGGTTTAGGATTTTAGGGTTTTAGATATTTAGCGCTTTAGGGTTTAAGTTTTATATTTAAGGGGATTTAGGATTTTTAACGGGTTTTAATTTCATAGATTTAGGTGGTTTGGTGTTTAACGATTTAGGGTTTAGGTGGTTTAAGGTTGAGGGTTTAGTATAGTTTAGGATTAAGAGGGTTTCAGGTTTTATGATTTTAGTGGTTCAGAGCGGTTTGGAATTTAGGGTTAACGATATTTAGAGTTTTAGGGTTTAAGGTTTAGAGGGTTTTAAGGTTTAGGGTTCGAAGGATTTTAAGGTTTAAAGGGTTTGAAAAAAATATCATGTTCAAAAAACAGAACCGTAAAACCAAATTACACACCTATAGCTAAGTTCAAACATTCTCCAGTGTAGATTCCTGAATAACTTTAATAAATTAGTAAGCAAATTCCATGCATTCCATGGTCAAAATGGAAGTGTAGCCAACACAATTACAAACTACTAAGATCCAACATGTTCCTGCAGTGATTCTTTTAATTGAGACACAAGAGCTTCTCTGTTGCTTCATATGATTCGAGCTTCTCAATGAACTGTTTTAAAGAGGACTTATGCTCCTGTAACTCATTTGCTAGTCTCTCTCCGAGGTTCCCCTACTAAAAACACAGAAAAGTTTTGGAGATGCCATTAAGTATATGATTTGGGTTTACCAGTAATGACAGAACCTGCCAAGGAGAAACTATGCATAATGGCTTAAAGCTTTTCAAATCACCTTGACTCCAGCCACGGTCAACATCTTTTTGCAGTTTCCCCACATGCCGAACAACATCCTTGCATTTGTTCAGGTCCACATCCTTATTGGGATGTTCACTGATCATATTGTGCAATGCAGATACCATCTTTTTTGCCGTTCCCCCAACAGATAATTTCTCGATTTAAGATAGTAGTTGTTCAATCAGATTCCTTCATTAACTTATTCTGTGAAAAATAATTGATGTTAAATACCTTGAAGGAGCAAGAAAAAGATAGGGACCCTTACTATTCTTATAATACGAGTCTCTTCTTATGATTCTAACAGAACTACGAGAATTCTTTTTGTTCAATTCCAATGCAGGCAGAGGCTCATTTCCAAGCATCAAGTCCTTAAGGCCTTAGGCACGTGATCCAAAAACTCCTCTCTTCCCAAATGTCAACCTACAATAATAAATAAGCAACTCTAATATGAGAAGCGTTTTAGTGATACATTGAATATGTATGGCATCTATCAATCTATTCATCCATAAAATATCATTGAAATTCAAGATTTGGTTATCATAATTATCAGATATTGTATATTATGAAGTTTTCTTCACTTCAGTATAATTCATTTTTTTGAAAAACAAAACAGGCTCAAGATTCATAGCACCAAACAATGCAAGTTCACATGTATCTTCATGAGGCCCAAGTATATTCAAAAAATTTAAGCATTAATAATTTAACTGTTGCTCTCATATTTTATTATGATGCATTAGCATTACATAAAAATATCACATATGCAACCAGTCATGGTTAAATCCAATTAATGATCAAGGTATGATTAGTCATAGATGCTTAAGATAGTTAAAGGTCATATTGATGATGTAGGTTGAAGACTTTATGGAAATGGAAATCTTGGGAATACCCAAAGGATTGATTAAAGAATAGGAATATCTTAAATTAGCTAGTGAATTAATTGAAGTTAAGCACATACACCACAAATACTATTCTTGATATCAAATGCATAGGCAGCTTAAATCAAGTGAAAAGGTACCACATGCAACTGATGTCTTGATTGCAGATCGAGTGCATGCAGAACGGAGAATGGAGCATTTGTAAAGAATGGAGTATTTGCTATAACAGCAATTTATTCCTTAGTCATGTGCATGACAACTGAGATGAAGTTTAAAAGAAGAAATAGATTCAGACAAATCATTTCTTATTCTAATTGATAATTATCCAATGCATAAAAAACAGGCAAGGCCACAGGCTGCTCACTTCCAATATGCACAGAATATTAATAGGTGGATAACATTAATAGGTGGACAGCTCTGGTGGACCATGATGAAATCGAGGGTGAAGGTTGTAATCTTTATAACAAAAAAAGTCTTATAAGGAGATATATGAACAAGTTTCATCCCATGTCATATAACAAATAGCAATGACGACCACGGTTTGGTCATACATGGTGAAAGATGTATGGTGGAACATTGTGATCTCCTCTCAAGAGAGGATGTCTGGAGATGTTGATCAGGCTCTCATATAAGATCAATGGTCAAGGGCTTTCTAAATGAATGAGAGAGAGGAAGGATGGTTGAGACCAGTCTAAAACATAAAATTTTAAACATTTAATGTTAGAATTTTTTCCTTTTCTAATTTAAACATTCAAGATAAGTGTAGAAAGCTTTGTTTCATTTGACTTTGCAGATGGATCAAAATGGATCACCAACAAGGACTACAAAGGCATTCACATTATAATATCAAGCAGCTGGCAAGAAAATACAATCATAACGAAAAGGATCCATATAATTAATGCACAAATGTTTATAAGTAGAACAGATTCAGATAAAAGTAATTGATGATGTAATTTTGACGCACCAGTCGAGAGACCACATTCTTTCCATGATCATCACCATTTTCGATAACATCCTTAAGGGCTGCTGGAAGAACCTCCAAAATTCTCCTACAAATTCAGTCCCAGCACGTTTGCTGTTCTGTAAGATGTCATTGGCAAGACATACAAATGGAATCTTCTATTCCTTTTTTTGGGAACTGTGGAATTGCTTGTCCCATGTTTGGACAACCTGTTCTGCATTTTTTCGGTGAAAAATACACCAATGTGACAGAGCTATTGAAAAATAAGTTAAGATAATACATCTGACTGCAGAAAAGATTACCCTACCAAAGTAATACCAATATAATGGAAACATGATAATGTCACAAGAACAAACATATATCAATATACTATCACAGGAAAAAGCATAGTTTGATTCTAACTTTCCATCCTATGGCACCAATACTGCGAGCTATACCTAATTCACATCTTATTAAACTTGTTGTTGTCGATTTGGTCAACACTACCTTAAATTTTGAATAAGTCATCTAAGATTTCCCTTGGTTCATACCAAGCTCTCATGCTATACACAGTTCATGCCCTTAAAATGTCAGAAACTAAAATTCATAATGACTTTTAATGCTTGTTTACTGAAGAGATAACCTTTTTGCCGACATTATTTTTTGATTTAGGGACGTTCTGACTAGAACTTGGCTAGAACTTGAAAGTGCAGCATACTTCAAAATCAAATTTTCAAATGATATTTAAACTATATAGCCCAAATCCATTGGTTTTCCAAACCATTGTTCTTCATGTTCAACTTTCAAAGTCTTAACCCAATCTGCTAGCAAAAATAGATCAGAGTTAATGGTTTTCATTCAGGCTCCTGTGTGTAATAATACAGCAAAAACTAAATTACTTTTTAGAACCAACAACAGTATATTGATACAGGGGACTTCACAAGAACATGCAGCACTTGCCCCTTTCAATAACATAATGAAGTGACACAAAGCATATAGAAAGCAAGAAAACCAGAAATAGAAGCCCAAAAAATTGTCAAATTAACTGCTCCAAGAAATCCTGGACGTTGCACCAACAATCACGGACTAAACAACATTAGTTACACAGACAAGGACAAACCTAACATTGTTTTAATGAATTTTAACTGCTGCTTATGTATACCAAATCATGCCTAATGATTGTTTCATTAGTAGTTCATCTGAAACCACATGAGCGACTATTACAAGGAGATTCGCAATAATCATGAAATATCATCCAATCGGCAAAACATTATCTGTGAAGGTTTAAATTTTCTTTTAGGCATCATAAAAGACAATGAATTCACATCCTCCATTAGCATCAAAACCTTAATATCAATATAAGAAATGACCCATAAAAGAAAAAAGAAGAAGAAGAAAATCCACTCCTGCAATCTTGATTCTAGTCCAACAGAAAAGGGCAATAATGGGTATTGAAAACAGAGAATTCCTAGAGTAAGAATTCTCAGGTCGGCTAAAGAGATCAGAAAGAATTCTTAGAAGGATACTCTCGATGCATTGCTGAGTGCTGTTGAGCCTGGAGAGCTTTTCTGCCAGTGTCTGCTCACTGAAAACACTATTCATCCCACCACCTCAAGGTATGACAACCCCCCTCCCCCTCTCTTCTGTCACTTTCACAAAGAGCCTTAAAAACAAAACCTAAAGATCGCCCAAAAAATCACCATCAGAAATTCAATCTTTGAGCTCTCAACACAACGGCGTAATTAAAATTAGTTCATAGAAAGATAAAAACATGAAAAATTAAAGAAAAAAAAATCGAGCACCTGAGAAAAGGAACGGCGAACAGAACCCTAAAGCGAAGACGGAGAGAATCCGAACACAGCTCCACTCTCCGGCATTCGCAAGAAGACGCCAAGATCTCGAAAGCCTCGAAATAGGAACCATCAGAAATTCAATCTTTGAGCTCTCAACACAACGGCGTAATTAAAATTAGTTCATAGAAAGATAAAAACATGAAAAATTAAAGAAAAAAAAAATCGAGCACCTGAGAAAAGGAACGGCGAACAGAACCCTAAAGCGAAGACGGAGAGAATCCGAACACAGCTCCACTCTCCGGCATTCGCAAGAAGACGCCAAGATCTCGAAAGCCTCGAAAGAGGAACGAAAGCAGGGATTTTTACCTAGGGTTTTGAGAAGAAGTCCAGTTTCGAGGATTCCATGGCATGGCCTTCCGCACCCTCAGAACGAAAATTTTCTCTTTTCTGACGTTTCCAAATTAGAGAAGGGGTTCGAAGACCGCACGGTCGATCTCAGCCTACCGTATCTGTATCGTGGGTCCTTGGCTCTCGATGAATCACTGACGTTGAAAGCAAATCCAATAGCTATGGCGACGCCACGTTCCAACGGCTATATCTAATGTGTCACTTTTTAAGAAAAACCTATTTTTTCTTGACAGATGGCGTGTTCCTTATCTTTCGCATGTCATTTTTTTTTAATATTTTTGTTATTTTTTCAATATTTTTTTTTGTATATTCATGATATTTAATGCGTTTTAGGCTCACCATATGATTACGCCACCCTATGCTTCCAATTTTTTGCCAAAACATGTAAAGGTTGAATTCAAATCTCATAAGCTCATCATCCATCAGTCCCTTATATCAATAAATTTCATATAGTGTACGTTAATGAAATGGAGTTGGTAATTACGTGCTGCTTTAATACTTACAATGAATCGAACATGCTCTAAGTGATTGCAACTAAGATTTTATCAGAAATTGCTCAGTAAAACTAATCTAGACTGGGCTCATTGATTGATCTCAGCATAACATGGGTATACATATGACTTTTTCTTTTTCTTTTTGACTTTGATATGTTAAATATTTTTCAAACTTTTTTTTTTTTAAATGATGGTAAGAAAGATTTTAGATCAAGATTGTATAATGTATACTTGCTTAGCATCACTACCACAAATCCTTTTAGATATATGTGAAAGCCAAAATGATTTTTATGAAGTAAAACTATACAATATGTGAGAAACAAGTTTCAACCATAATAGAGGTGGCAGGGATTCGAAGGGATTAGGATATATTCTATGGCTAATCTTTGTTGTCAAAAATAGGATATATTCTATAAAATGATTTATTTTACTTTAAGAAAAAAAATTATGCCAATAGGATACTTTGGTCACTAGAAAAAAAGTCATCGTCACTCAATTTCCAAGTAATCTTGAGCTAAAATTATTACCAAGAGGATATTATGACCCTATGAGATTTTCTAGCATCCAAATAGACCATCGAAATCCTAAATCTTAGAATGTATTTAGCATTTTAGAGTGGTTTAGCATTTAGGGTTTAGCGATATTTGAGGTTTAGAGTTTAGGGTTTATAGGGTTTTAGGATTTAGGGTTTTGAGGTTTGACCAAGTTTAGGGTTCAAAGATTAAATGGGTTTAGGGTTTATATAGGTCTAGGGACAAGGGTATTAGGGACTAGTGATGCGGAACATAAAGGCATGCTGTTGACTATCATAAATGAAACTAAATTTCAGATTAAAGATTTGAGATTTTTATGGATTGAATCCCAAAGACAGACCAAAAATATGCAGACAAAGATATCAAGTTGTGATTCTTCAGAACTAAACCCTTTAAAGAAAACTAAGAAATAGGATCACAGGAATTGAGAAACTCGTAATTAGAACATACTCGTTATCTTCAATAAATCAGATATTAGAGGAGGGTAGTTTGGATTATTTGACAGTGATGTAACAACTTCTGAATCAGCAGGTTCACATCGTTCCTCGAAGGATGCGTTCTAAAGGACAAGCTAGTTTTCCCTTGGGACCCTAGGTTGCAGGCTGATGGTTCTATAGCAAGGAAGAACTCCTTCTCAGATCTCGGTACCTGAGGATCTTAAGTTGTCAAGCCCGATATTGCTTAAGCTCTTCAATCTGGGCCTTTCAAAGGATGATCTGGACTCCTTGCTGATTGTAGAAGATCACTTCAACCTTGGTTTACCAGGAAAACTCTTGGACGCCGGGGACTTGATGTTTATGGTGGACGGCAAAGGATGGGAACTAAGAGTTGGCGGCCAAAGGATGGAACTAGAATTTGTGTTGCAGCGCTTTGGGTCTCTCACCCTCTCCCTCACGGAGTGGCAATGATCAAGGTACGGAATAGAAAAAGAGGTCTTCTTGTTTCATTCATCCAATTACTCTCCTAGTACAAGAGAAAGAGAGTATTTATAAACTTCATCTACTCCTTGTTACAATAGGACTAGAATTTATCATATATAGAAAAGAATTTTCTTAGGATTGGTCAAAGCATGACAAATAGGAATAAAATATGATTTCCACATCTCCTTCTTTACTTAGACTGAATGGTTATGATAAGAAAGTATGGGATGACAAATCATTTCTCCTTTGAACTGGATGGTCATGGCAAGAAATCAAGAGGCGACAACTTCCTTTCTTTCATGGTGTGGGGCGGCAATAAGAATCAAGGAGCTTCCATATATGTGTGCGACGGCAACAAGGGCTTTCATTTTTGTCATGAGGCGGCACAAGAATCAAGGAAGTTTCATATATGCGTAGGATGGCAACAAGGGTTTCAATATTTATCGTGGGGCAGCAAAAAAGATCAAGGAAGCGCCATCTATCTTCCATATTCGCTTGTGGTCCATGCATGAAACAAAGGAGGGACACCATGTATGCTGTGGAGGTGGCATAGGCGTTGATTGGAGTCTCATGTAATAGCTGAGGTGGTGCCACTGGATGTAGCCTTCACCTTCTTGACTCAAGACACTTGACTTAATTACATGACTTAATTAACTCATAAGTGGACTACACTTTATTGGACTCAATTACATGACTCAATTATAGGACTCAATTGGCTCATAAACAATTTGAAGGATCAATCAGAGATCCAAATGGACCCCTATAACCTTTGTCTAATCCTGGTGCCCACACCAACTAGGGTTTTAGGGTTTAAGGTTTTATGATTTTAGGATTTAAGAGGCTTTAGGGTTTAGGATTTTAGGTTTTTAAAGTTTAGGATTTTAGGGTTTTAAGTTTTTAAGGCTTTAAAGTTTAAATGTTTTTAGGGTATAAGGTATAAGCTTTAGATTTTAGGGTTTTAGGTTTTTTAGGGGCCTTTAATTTCATGGCTTTAGGGTTTAATGGTTTGGGGTTTAAGGATTTAAGGTTTAGGATAAAGAGCGGTTTAGGATTTAGGGTTAAGGGTTTCATGTGGTTTAGGTTTGAGAGGGATTTAGCGTTTACGATTTTAGCAGTTTAGAATGGTTTAGGGTTTAGTGATATTTATGATTTTAGGGTTTAGGGTTTAGAGGGTTTTAGCATTTAGAGTTTTGAAGTTTGAACTAATTTAGGGTTCAGGAATTAAAGGGGTTTAGGGTTTATATGAGTCTAGGGATTAGGGTTTTAGGGCTTAGGGTTAACAAAGGTTTAGGGTTTTACAATTTTAGCAATTTAGAGTGGTTTAGGGTTTAAGGTTTAGCAATATTTAGGGTTTTATGATTTAGGGTTTAAAGGCTTTTAGGGTTTAGAGAGGTCTATGGTTTAGTGGTTTAGGGTTTAGTATGGCTTAGGGTTTAGGGGTCTAGGGTTGAGGTTTAGATGGTTTTGGGGATTCAAGTTGTTTTGGATTTAGAAGGATTTAGGTTTTACGATTTAAAGTTTTAGGGTTTTGAGTTTAAAGGGTTTGCGGTTTAGGGTTTCAGGTTTTAGGGTTTAGCATCTAGGGTTTAGTATAGTTTAGGGTTGACAAGGGTTTAGGGTTTTATGATTTTAGTAGTTTGAAGTGGTTTAGAGTTTAGGGTTTAGCAATGTTTAGGGTTTTAGGGTTTAGGGTTTAAAGGCTTTTATGGTTTAGTGGTTTAGGGTTTAGTAGGTCTTAGGTTTTATCATTTATGATTTTAAGGTTTTAGGTTTAGAGGGCATAAGGTTTAGGGTTTAGGGTTTTAGGGTTTAGGATTTAGGGTTAGGGTTTGTATGATTTTAGGATTTAAATGGGTTTAGGGTGTAGAGTTTAGGATTTAGAGATGTTTCGGTTTTAGGGTTCAAGGTTTAGAGGAGTTTAGGGTTTAGGAGATTAGGTTTCAATGTTTAGAGGGATTATGGTTTAGAGTGGTTTAGGGTTTAGGGTTGAGGGTTTAGTGAGGTTTATAGTTTAAAGGGGTTTAAGATTTAAGGTTTTAGTAATTTAGAGTGGTTTAAGATTTTGCATTTTGAGGGTTTAGGATTTAGACGAGTTTTAGGGATTAGGGTGTAGAGGGTTTTAAGGTTCAAAGTGCTCTATTGTTTAATAATTTAGGGTTTAGTGGTTTAAGGTTTGGGATTTTGAGGTATTTTTAGGGTTTTAGGGTTTAGTGTTTAGAGTTTAAAAGTTTTTAGGGTTAGATGAGTTTACGGTTTAGGATTTTGAGGTTTGACTTGGTTTAGGGTTCAATGATTAAAGGGGTTTAGGGTTTATAAGGATTTAGGGACTAGGGTTTTAGGGTTTAAGGTTTAGGGTTTAAGATTTAGTGTTTCATATTTGGGGTCAAGGTTTTTTGGGGTTCAAGATTTGGTATTCTGGATATAGGTTTTCGAGTTCAGGGTTTAAGATTTTAGGATTTTAGAGTTTAAGAGGTTTTAGGGTTTAGGGTTTTAGGATTTTAAGTTTTAGGATTTTAGGGTTATAGGTTTTTAATGTTTAAGGTTTAAAGGATTTTAGGGTTTAGGGTTTAAGCTTTAGATTTTAGGGGTCTTAGGGTTTTCAAGAGGTTTTAATTTCATAGTTTTTGGGTTTAATGGTTTCGAGTTTAAGAATTTAGGGTTTAGGGTTTAACGTTTAGAGTTATTTAGGGTTTAGGGTTAAGGGTTTAGTATGGTTTATAATTGAAAGGGATTTAGGGTTTACGATTTTAACAGTTTGAAGTGGTTTAGGATTTAGGGTTTAGCAATATTTAGGGTTTTAGGGTTCAAGGTTTAAATGGTTTTATGGTTTAAAGGGATTTATGGTTTAGTCGTTTAGGGTTTAGTAGGGCTTAAGTTTTAGCATTTATGATTTTAAGATTTTGGGTTTAGAGGGCTTAGGGTTTAGGGTTTTAGGGTTTAGGGTTTAGGGTTTAGAGATGTTTGGGTTTTAGGGTTCAAGGTTTAGAGGGGTTTAAGGTTTAAGAGATTAGGTTTCAGTGTTTAGAGGGGTTATGGTTCAAGTGGTTTAGGGTTTAGGGTTGAAGGTTTAATGCAGTTTATAGTTTAAAGGGGTTTAAGATTTAGGGTTTTAGCAATTTAGAGTGGTTTAAGATTTTGCATTTTGAGGGTTTAGGATTTAGACGAGTTTTAGGAATTAGGGTGTAGAGGATTTTAAGGTTTAGAGGGCTCTATTGCTTAACAATTTAGGGTTTAGAGGTTTAGGGTTTGGGATTTTGAGGTATTTTTAGGGTTTTAGGGTTTAGTGTTTAGGGTTTAAAATTTTTTAGGGTTTAGAGGGGTTTAGAGTTTAGAGTTTTGAGGTTTGACCTGGTTTAGGGTTAAAGGATTAAAGGGGTTTAGGGTTTATAAGGATTTACGGACTAGGGTTTTAGGGTTTAGGATTTAGTGTTTCATATTTGGGGTCAAGGTTTTTTGGGGTTCAAGATTTGGTATTCTGGGTTTAGGTTTTCAAGTTCAGGGTTTCGGATTTTAGGATTTTAGAGTTTAAGAGGTTTTAGGGTTTAGATTTTTAGGATTTTAAGTTTTAGGATTTTAGGTTTTTAGTGCTTTAGGGTTTAAAGAATTTTATTGTTTAGGGTTTAAGCTTTAGATTTTAAGGGTCTTAGGGTTTTCAGAAGGTTTTAATTTCGTAGTTTTTGGATTTAATAGTTTCGAGTTTAAGGATTTAGGGTTTAAGGTTTAACGTTCAGAGTCATTTAGGGTTTAGTATGGTTTAGGGTTGAGAGGGATTTAGGGTTGACGATTTTAGCAATTTGGAGTGGTTTAGTGTTTAGGGTTTAGTGATATTTAGGGTTTTAAGGTTTAACCTAATTTAGGGTTCAGGGATTAAAGAGGTTTATGATTTAGTATGGTTTAAGGTTGAGAGGGGTTTAGGGTTTACGATTTTAGCGATTTGGAGTGATTTAGCATTAGGGTTTAGTGATATTTTGGGTTTTAGGATTTAGGGATTAGAGGGTTTTAGGGTTTAAGGTTTTGAGGTGTTAACTAGTTTACGGTTCAAAGATTAAAGGGGTTTAGAGTTTATATGGGTTTAGGGACTAGGGTTTTAGGGTTTAGAGTTTAGTGTCTAGGGTTTAGGATTTAGGATTTTGTGTTTTTGGGTTAAGGATTTTAAGAGTTCAAGGTTTGGCATTTTGGGTTTAGGTTTTAGGATTTAGGGTTTAAGGCTTTAAGATTTTAGGGTATAAATGGTTTTAGAGTTTAGGGTTTTAGAATTTTAAGGTTTAAGATTTTAGGGTTTTAGGTTTTTAGGGCTTTAGGGTTTAAAGGTTTTTCGGATATAGGGTCTAAGCTTTAGATTTTAGGGGTTTTAGGATTTTTAGGAGGTTTTAATTTTGATGGTTTTAGAGTTTAATGGTTTGGGATTTAAGGATTTAAGATTTAGGGTTTAGAGTGGTTTAGGATTTAGGGTTTAGTATGGTTTAGGGTTGATAGCGGTTTAGGATGTTATGATTTTAGCAGTTTCGAGTGGTTTAGGGTTAAGGGTTTCGCGATGTTTAGGGTTTTAGGGTTTAGGATTTAAAAGCTTTTAGGATTTAGAGTTTTGAAGTTTGACCTGCTTTAGGGTTCAAGGATTAAAGATTCTTATGGTTTAGGATTTAGGATTTTAAGCTTAGGGTTAAGGGTTTTAGAGGTTCAAGGTTCGGCATTCTAGGTTTAGGTTTTTGGGTTCAGGGTTTAGAGCTTTACGATTTTAGGGTTCAAGAGGCTAAGGGTTTAGGGTTTTAAGATTTTAACGTTTAGGATTTTAGAGTTTTAGGTTTTTAGGGCTTTAGTGTTTAAGGGTTTTTAGGCTTTAGGGTTTAAGTTTTAGATTTTTGGGATTTAGGGTTTAGGGTTTGGGGTTGAGGTTTTAGTATAGTTTAAGATTGAGAGGCATTTAGGGTTTTATGATCTTAGCGATTTGAAGTGGTTTAGGGTTTAGAGTTTAGCTATGTTTAGGATTTTAGTGTTTAGGATTTAAAGGCTTTTAAAGGGGTCTATGGTTTAATGGTATATGGTTTAGTAGGGCTTAGGGTTTAGGGGTCTATAGTTTGGGGTTTAGAGGGTTTTGGGGTTTTGAGGGGTTTTGGATTTAGAAGGTTTTAGGATTTAGGATTTAGGGTTTTAGAGTTAGAGGATTTAGGGTTTCAAGTTTTAGGGTTTAGGGTTTTAGATGGGTCTCAAGTGTAGAGTTTAGGGTTTAAAGATGTTTGGGTTTTAGAGTTCAAGGTTTAGAGGGGTTTAGGGTTCAGGAGATTAACGTTCAGGGTTTAGAGGGGTTAGGGTTCAGAGTGGTTTAGGGTTTAGTGTTCTGGGTTTAGTGGGTTTTATGGTTTAAACGAGTTTCAAGTTTAGGGTTTTAGCAGTTTGAAGTGGTTTAGGATTTAGAGTAGTTTTAGGGATTAGGGTTTAGAGGGTTTTAAGGTTTAGAGGGCTCTATGGTTTAAGGATTTAGAGTTTTGGGGTCTAAGGTTTAGGTTTTAAGGTATTTAGGGTTTAGTGTCTAAGGTTTAGAGGGTTTTAGAGTTTAAAGCGGTTTAAGGCTTAGGGTTTTGTGGTTTGACTTAATTTAGGGTTCAGGGATTAAAGAGGCTTAAGGTTTATAAGGGTTTAGGGGTTAGGGTTTTAGGGTTTAGTGTTTAGGGTTTAGGGTTTTATGTTTGAGATTAAGTGTTTTAGGGGTTTAAGGTTTGATATTCTGGGTTTAGGTTTTCGGATTCATGGTTTAGGATTTTAAAATTTTAGAGTTTAAGAGGTTTTAGGGTTTAAGGTTTTAAGATTTTAGGGTTTAAGATTTTAGGAATTTAGGGTTTAAGATTTTAGGGCTTTAGGATTTAAAGGTTTTTCAGGTTTAGGGTTTAAGCTTTAGATTTTAGGGGTTTTAGGGGGCTTGAATTTCACGGTATTAGGTTTCGATGGTTTCAGGTTTAAAGGTTTAGAGTCTAGGGTTGAGGATTTAGAGAGTTTTAGGATTGAAAAGGGTTTAAGGTTTAGGGGTTTAAGGACTAGGGGTTTAAAGGGTTTAGAGTTTAAAGGGGTTTAGAGTTTAGGGTTTACAAGGTTTAGGGATTTAGGTTTAAGGGTTTAGGGTTTAGGATTTAGTTCTATTTAGGGTTTAGAGGGTTTTTGAGTTTAAAGAGGTTTAGGGTTTAGTTGGGTTTATGGTTTCAAGGTTTAGGGTTTAGAGTTTCAAGACTTAGTATTTATGGTTTAGAGTATTGCATAGTTTTAAAGTCTTTTGGGTTTAGAGTTTAGAGGATTTTAGGTTTTAAAGAGGTTTAGGGTTTTAAAGAGGTTTAGGGTTTAGAGTTTACAGAGGTTTAGGGGTTTAGGATTCTGGGCTTAAAGGGTTTTAGGATTTTGAGGGTTTTAGAATTTGAGGGTTTAGGGATTAGGGTTTTAAATCGTTTAGGGTTTTAGAATTTTGGGTTTAGAGGGGTTTAGAGGGACTTAGGGTTTAGAGAGGTTTAGGGTTTAGTGTTTAGAGGGGTTAAGGGTTTAGGATTTAGGGTTTAGGTCTTAAGGTTTAAGGATTTTGGGTTTAGGATTTAGGGTTTAGGGTTGAGAGGGTTTTAGGGTTTAGGGTCTTAAGGTTGATCTGGTTTAAGATTTAGAGATTAAAGAGGTTTAGGGTTTACAGGGGTTTAGGGGTTGGAGGTTTAGGGATTAAGGTTTTAGGGTTTAGAATTTAAGATTTAGGGTTTCGTGTTTGGTGTTAAGGGTTTTAGGGGTTCAAGGTTTGATATTCTGGATTTAAGTTTTTGAGTTCAAGTTTTAGGGTTTTACGATTTTAGGATTTAAGAGGTTTTAGGGTTTAAGGTTTAAGAGTTTAGGGTTTTAGAATTTGAAAGTTTAGGATTTTAGGATTTTAGATATTTAGCGATTTAGGGTTTTAAGTTTTAGATTTTAGGGGTTTTAGGATTTTTAAGTGGTTTTAATTTCATAAATTTAGGTGGTTTGGGATTTAAGGATTTAAGGTTTAGGGTTTAAGTGGTTTAGAGTTGAGGGTTTAGTATAGTTTAGGATTCAGAGGGTTTCAGGTTTCTTGATTTTAGTGGTTCTAAGTGGTTTGGGGTTTAGGGTTAACGATATTTAGGGTTTTAGGGTTTAAGATTTAGAGGATTTTAAGGTTTAGGATTTGAAGGATTTTAGGGTTTAAAGGGTTTGAAGAATACATTATGTTCAGAAAATAAAACCAAAAAATCAAATTACACACTTGTAGCTGAGTGCAAACATTCTCCAATGCAGATTCCTGAATAACTTCAATAAATTAGTAAGCAAATTCCATGCATTTCACGGTCAAAATGGAAGTATAGACAACACAATTACAACCTACTAAGATCCAACCTGTTCCTGCAGTGATTCTTTTAATTGAGACACAAGAGCTTCTCTGTTTGCTTCATATGATTTGAGCTTCTCAATGAACTGTTTTAAAGTGGACTCATGCTCCTATAACTCATTTGCTAGTCTTCCTCCGAGGTTCCCCTCCTAAAAACACAGAAAAGTTTTGGAGATGCTATTCAGTAAATGATTTGGGTTTACTAGTAATGGCAGAACCCGCCAAGGAGAAACTATGCATAACGGCTAAAAGCTTTTCAAATCACCTCTACTGCGGGCACGATCAACATCTTTTTCCAGTTTCCCCACATGCCGAACAACATCCTTGCATTTGTTTAGGTCCATATCCTCATTGGGCTGTTCACTGATCACATTGTGAAATGCAGATACTATATTTTCTGCCATTCCCCCAACAGATAATTTCTGGATTTAAGATAATAGTTGTTCAATCAGATTCCTTCATTAACTTATTCTGTAAAAAATAATTGATGTTATAGACGTTGAAGGAGCAAGGAAAAGATAGGAAACCTTACTATTCTTACAGTACGAGTCGCTTCTTATGATCCGAACAGAACTACAAGAATGCTTTTTGTTCAATTCCAATGCAAGTAAGGGTTCATTTCCAAGCATCAAGTCCTTAAGGCCTTGGGCACATGATCCAAAAACTCTTCTCTCTTCCCAAATGTCAACCTACAATGATAAATAAGCAACTCTAATATGAGAAGCGTTTTAGTGATACATTGAATATGTATGGCATTTACCAATCTATGCATCTATAAAATGTCATTGAAATTCAAGATTTGGTTATCATAATTATCAGATATTGTATATTATGAAGTTTTCTTCACTTCAGTATAATTCATTTTTTTGAAAAACAAAACAGGCTCAAGATTCATAGCACCAAACAATGCAAGTTCACATGTATCTTCATGAGGCCCAAGTATATTCAAAAAATTTAGGCATTAATAATTTAACTGTTGTTCTCATATTTTATTATGATGTATTAGCATTACATAAAAATATCACATATGCAACCAGTCATGGTTAAATCCAATTAATGATCAAGGTATGATTAGTCATAGATGCTTAAGATAGTTAAAGGTCATATTGATGATGTAGGTTGAAGACTTTATGGTAGAAAAGAAAGTGGAAATGGAAATCTTGGGAATGCCCAAAGGATTGATTAAAGAATAGGAATATCTTAAATTAGCTAGTAAATTAATTGAAGTTAAGCACATACACCTCAAATACTATTCTTGATATCAAATGCATAGGCAGCTTAAATCAAGTAAAAGGTACCACATGCAACTGATGTCTTGATTGCAGATCGAGTGCATGCAGAATGGAGAATGGAGTATTTGTGAAGAATGGAGTATTTGCTATAACAGCAATTTATTCCTTAGTCATGTGCATGACAACTGAGATGAAGGTTAAAAGAAGAAATAGGTTCAAACATTTCATTTCTTATTCTAATTGATAATTATCCAGTGCATAAAAAACAGGCAAGGCCATAGGCTGCTCACTTCCAATATGCACAGAACATTAATAGGTGGTTGGGTGGATAATATTAATAGGTGGACAGCTCTGGTGGACCATGATGAAATCGAGGGTGAAGGTTGTAATCTTTATAACAAAAAAGTCTTACAAGGAGATATATGAACAAGTTTCATCCCATGTCATATAACAAATAGCTATAACGACCACAGTTTGGTCATACATGGTGAAAGATGTATGGTGGAACATTGTGATCTCATCTCAAGAGAGGATGTCTGGAGATGTTGATCAGGTTCTCATATAAGATCAATGGTCAAGGGCTTTCTAAATGAATGAGAGAGAGGAAGGATGGTTGAGACCAGTCTGAAAAATAAAAATTTAAACATTTAATGTTAGAATTTTTTCCTTTTCTAATTTAAACATTCAAGATAAGTGCAGAAAGCTTTGTTTCATTTGACTTTACAGATGGATGAAAATGGATCACGAACAAGGACTGCAAAGGCATTCACAATATAATATCGACCAGCTGACAAGAAAATACAATCATAAGGAAAAGGATCCATATAATTAATGCACATATGTTTATAAGTAGAACAGATCTAGATAAAAGTAACTGATGATGTAATTTTGATGCACCAGTCGAGAGACCACATTCTTTCCATGATCATCATCATTTTCAATAACATCCTTAAGGGCTCCTGAAAGAACCTCCAAAATTTCCCTACAAATTCAGTCCCAGTTCGTTTGCTGTTCTATAAGATGTCATTGGCAAGATATAGAAATGGAATCTGCTGTTCCTTTTTTTTAGGAACTGTGGAATTGCTTGTCCCATGTTTGGACAACCTGTTCTGCATTCTTCCGGTGAAAAATACACCAATGTGACAAAGCTATTGACAAATAAGTTAAGGTAATACATCTGACTGCAGAAAAGATTACCCTACCAAAGTATTACCAATATAATGGAAACATGATAATGTCACAAGAACAAACATATATCAATATACTATCACAGGAAAAAGCATAGTTTGATTCTAACTTTTCATCCTATGGCATCAATACTGCAAGATATACCTAATTCACATCTTAGTAAACCTGTTGTTGTCAATTTGGTCAACACTACCTTAAATTTTGAATAAGTCATCTAAGATTTCCCTTGGTTCATACCAAGCTCTCATGCTATACACAATTCATGCCCTTAAAATGTCAGAAAATAAAATTCATAATGACTTCTAATGCTTGTTTACTGAAGAGAGAACCTTTTTGCTGACATTATTTTTTGATTTAGGGACGTTCTGGCTAGAACTTGGCTAGAACTTGAAAGTGCAGCATACTTCAAATCAAATTTTCAAATGATATTTAAACTATATAGCCCAAATCCATTGGTTTTCCAAACCATTGTTCTTCATGTTCAACTTTCAAAGTCTTAACCCAATCTGCTAGCAAAAATAGATCAGAGTTAATGGTTTTCATTCAGGCTCTTGTGTGTAATATTGTAGCAAAAACTAAATTACTTTTTAGAACCAACAACAGTATATTGATACAGGGGACTTCACAAGAACATGCAGCACTTGCCCCTTTCAATAACATAATGAAGTGACACAAAGCATATAGAAAGCAAGAAAACCAAAAATAGAAGCCCGACAAATTGTCAAATTAACAGCTCCAAGAAATCCTGGACGTTGCACCAACAATAACGCACTAAACAACATTACTTACACAGACAAGGACAAACCTAACATTGTTTTAATGAATTTTAACTGCTGCTTATGTATACCAAATCATGCCTAATGATTGTTTCATTAGTAGTTCATCTGAAACCACAGGAGCGACTATTACAAGGAGTTCACAATAGTCATGAAATATCATCCAATCGGCAAAACATTATCTGTGAAGGTTTAAATTTTCTTTTAGGCATCATAAAAGACAATGAATTCACATACTCCATTACCATCAAAACCTTAATAAAAATATAAGAAATGACCCATAAAAGAAAAAAGAAGAAGAAGAAAATCCACTCCTGCAATCTTGATTCTAGTCCAACAGAAAAGGGCAATAATGGGTATTGAAAACAGAGAATTCTCAGGTCGGCTAAAGAGATCAGAAAGAATTCTCAGAAAGGATACTCTCGATGCATTGCTGAGTGCTGTTGAGCCTGGAGAGCTTTTCTGCCAGTGTCTGCTCACTGAAAACACTATTCATCCCACCACCTCAAGGTATGACAACCCCCCTCCCCCTCTCTTCTGTCACTTTCACAGAAGAGCCTTAAAAACAAAACCCTAAAGATCGCCCCAAAAATCACCATCAGAAATTCAATCTTTGAGCTCTCAACACAACGGCGTAATTAAAATTAGTTCATAGAAAGATAAAAGCATGAAAAATTAAAGAGAAAAAAAAAAAATTTGAGCACCTGAGAAAAGGAACGGCGAATAAACCCTAAAGCGAAGACGGAGAGAATCCGAACACAGCTCCACTCTCCGGAATTCACAAGAAGGCGCCAAGATCTCGAAAGCCTCGAAATAGGAACCATCAGAAATTCAATCTTTGAGCTCTCAACACAACGGCGTAATTAAAATTAGTTCATAGAAAGATAAAAACAAGAAAAATTAAAGAAAAAAAAATCGAGCACCTGAGAAAAGGAACGGCGAACAGAACCCTAAAGCGAAGACGGAGAGAATCCGAACACAGCTCCACTCTCCGGCATTCGCAAGGAACGAAGCAGGGATTTTTACCTAGGGTTTTGAGAAGAAGTCCAGTTTCGAGGATTCCATGGCATGACCTTCCAGACGCTCAGAACGAAAATTTTCTCTCTTTTCTGACGTTTCCAAATTAGAAAAGAAAAAGAGTTCAGAGGAGGGGTTCGAAGACCGCACGGTCGATCTCAGCCTACCGTATTTATACTATGGGTCCTTGGCTTTCGGTGAATCACGGACGTTGAAAGCAAATCCAATAGCTATGGCGACCCGGATAAACTTCTCTTCTTCATGATCTGATTACGATAAAGCGTACGTTCAGCGGTCGACTCTTCGTGAACGACCCTCTAAACGTGGAAAAGAGGAGGGATCGAAAAGGCGATGGTAGCGCCGCTAACCGATCGGTGGCCGATGGCAACGGGTGGTGCGATAGGCAACAGGCAACAGTCACAAAAGTGATCTAGTCTCGTAAAGGAAAGATGGAAGATGGGAATATAGAGTAAACAAAAAGAAAGTGAGAAAAAGGCGAGGCTCGAGCCAAGGGTTCGACATCTAAAATGATGTCGACAGAAGATCAGCGGTATAGAGGCTGAAGCGACGCCTTTGGCCGGGCCGCACCACCACAAAATGATCGGAAATAGAGTTCGTGAACAGGAGATTTGAAAGGGAAAAATAGGGATGGTGGTTGGACTTTTCTAGTTGCTGGATCGACCTTCAGCTTGCCAGTTCGGCGTTCGGGGCTGGGTGTTAACCACGGCGGCAACAAGCTTCACCAGAGAAAGAACAACGATGCCGGCGATGCCATCAAGGGTGGCAACTCGGTTCACCAAAAAACAGAGGACTCGAAGGAGCGATCAGTAGAAAGGTGGAGCGAAAAAGAAAATCTCGATGATGCAGGTTGAGGGCCGTGGTGGATGGTCGGCCTGGCACAGAGACCCAATGCGAACTCGCCGGAGAGGGGGAAACTATGCCCCTATGTTGGAACAGGGTGGACACCCCCATCATCCAAAATAGGGGAAATCCTTTCCATTAATATCCAGCGATTTCCCCTAGTGGAGTCTAGCCTCAGTGATAGTGACGAGCAAGGAAAATCGGAGAAGAAAAGTAGAGGAAGAATTATATCTCGTCTCCATGAGGATTTGAAGGCAGTACAAGGCAAAGGGGCACTCACCGGAGGTTTGTGGTGTGGTAACGGGGAGAAGACCTCAAGAAGAGGGAAGCCCTTGTCTTCTCTCTCGAATTCGAGTGGTCTCCTGGACCTGTCTGGGAGACCGATTTTAACAGGGATCCCTCCGAGACCCTTCGTGGATGGGGTATGCCCAGGTTGGGTTATTCTCTCTCTGAGTCACCCATGCCAGCCAAGCGGACCAGACCAGGCGTCATAGGGTAAGAGGACCAAATATACGAACAAATGAGGCCTTGATCCCTACCATCAAGGTTTAGGTTCTTTTGGATTAGCTACTGAAACATATTTGAGTAGCTATTTGGTAGCTATTGGCTTCGATCATTAACAGTTTATGAAGTTTTAGGTTCTTATTTAGGTTAACCTTTGAAATATTTTTAAGTTAATATTGATTATCGTTTTTAAAAAATTATGTGAAATAGTTGTTGAACAGCAGTTGAGCTAATAATTAATTCAAGCATGCCCTTAGATTTTAATAACTTTAAAACTCAATTAAATTGATGATTAATTAAAGTATTTTGGTTGGACTAATTCGTTATAAGAGAGGCTGTCCTACGTAGTTTCAGTCAAAATCTTAGAATAGAAGAGAGAATAAAGGAGAAGAGAGGAGCACCAGCAAATTGGACATAGATTTCAAGGCATCTTCCATTCTAAAGGGATTTTTAGTTGTTAATGGTCAAACATGGGAGTGGAACAGGACATGGGAGTGGAACAGGACAAAAGTGGAGGGAGAGGTGAGAGATGGTTGTGCACACATTTAGCTCGTCTTCAAAAATTCGTGAATGCATCAGCTCTTGGCACTTGTATAAGAGGTTACGGATTTGATCGTCATTAAAGTCGCCCATGACAAGTAGGCCAGACATAATGACAAAATGGTGTTGATCATTCCTCCTAGAAACAAAAGAGAGAGAAGAAAAAGCTATAAATTTTGAAAGTTTGTTAAAGGTATAGGTCCTATTGGATTGGAACATTTACAAATGTGCAATATAACTTTACTACAATCAAAGATCTTCACTGAGATCCAGCCAAGTTTATATATAAATAATGCGGTTCTGTATTGATGATTCAAGCATTGGATGTAATTTGTTACTTCTAAAATATTTATAAACAAAAAATCCTGCCCCATGCATAAAAAGGTCAATAAAATATATATTATTTTATATTATTTAAATTGTTTAGCCTTTTGACCACTTAATGCAATGGTTAGTAGTGTCCAAATTACATAATTTCTGGTATATATGTTTTAAAGATAGTAAATCATATTTAATAACTTAGATCATCAATATATATCCTTAAATATCTAAATCTAAACTTGATCAGATTTAAGTGAAGTATAACTAAATCAACTTCTCTCTTTCTATATGTAGAGATGGACTTGGCTACGCTTGAGAATATCCATTTAAATGCACTCATATCTAGATTTTAATAATTGAGGTTCTATATTAATGATCAAAGTCATTATACAATGAAAAAATTGAATAGTCCAAAATAACATGAAATAATATATATATTTTTGACCTCTTGCTGCAAAAGCCAAGGATTTCAAATCACATGATTTTTTATATATAAACACTATAGAGGTAGTCTATTAGATTCAATGGCTCATATTATTAATGTGTGACTTTCCTAATTTAAATTTAGATTTGATCATGTAGAGATCCTTTTGATTATAGCCAAGTTAGGCTCTTCCCCTCCTTCCTCTCTTTTTATCTCTCTATCTTGGATTTAGCTACATTTAGATGTAAATAAGCTTAAATCTGATTGCTGCCTCCACTATTAGATTCGTATAGATTTCAAAGCTAAAAAGTTACCTTTTAGTCATTTAAAAAAAATTTGATGGAATAAATAGAAATAGATAATGAATAAATACAAACATGATGTAAGTAAATGCTAACTTTTTCTGAGCGACGTTAAAAACTAATTTTATACAATAAATACTAACATATATAGAATAAATAGTTGTATGAATCAGTGAGCACCTAGCTTGCAGTAATAAATAGAAACATTGCAAAACTAGATAGAAGCTATTGGGTTAGGACTGTAGCATATTGCACGCCCTGAGAAATGAGGCATATGGAGGCTAAACATATGATGCGTAGGCATTAGTAGCTCATCCCATCTATCTCATCTCTATAAATATGCCTTGAATTCCAAGATCCGTTGTGTGTCTAATAGTTTCTATTTATTTTTACAGCATTTATGTTTATTATCATAAATAAGGTGTTTATCAGTTTAGGTTAACTATATATTCTAAACATGTTAGTATTTATTCTATCATATACATATTTGTCATCGCTCTTAAAATAGTTATATTTACTTCCATCATAATTATATTTATTTGTTACCTATTTTTATTTATTTCATCATTTTTTTTTAAGCAGCTAATGATAGTCTACTAGTAGCTTTTTGGCTTTCAGATTCATACAGATCTAATGATTAGGATAGTAGCTAGATTTGGGTTTGCCTACATACAAATATATCCTTGTCTATCTCTCTCTATATATAAAGAGAGAGAGAGAGAGAGAGGGGGGGGGGGGGGGGAGTTACAATATGCATAGGGTGTAAAAATTTACACCCACCATTAAATTCAATGTTGGTGGTTAAAAAAAGGAAGAATTGGATGTGAACTAGAAGGCCTAAAATATTAATCATATGCTTTCTAGCCCCTAGACTATGCATCCCAAGATCAATGCACTTTTTTCACAGCTATATATTTGGAGTAGATTGATGCATCGGTTAGAGTTTTTCGAATTATATGGTTTTTCTACTTATAGATATTTGGGCCCTCTTAATCACATCCAATAGCTTATATTTTTATTTTTTTTTACTATTAATATTGACATTCTTTTTTGACACATTGTGTTAAACTAAAGCAATGGACTTAGATTCCATTACAAAGTGTGCTATGCAAGATTATTTCTTGTATGACTAAGAAATTACTCCACCTCTTAGGATAAAAATCCATCTACTTGTGAAACTACTATCTTCTGCAATTTTAATACAACTAGCATTGAGTGTCCTTCTGATATAGTTGGAAACTCTTTATATCAAAGGATTTTCCTAATAGCTTTCTAGTATCACCATTGAGATTACAAGTATATGTTCTTATATACAAAATCTTGTCTTGTATAATGCACACAATATACATTAAACTGCCAATAATATTGGCCATACTTTGTATGAGCAATTGCTCTATTGATTTTTAACTAATTTAATGCTTGAATCATAAGGAGTATTAGCCTCTTCAAAGGAAAGATGCTTGAATTTGAAAACAATTTTTCAATATGATATGATTGGCATAAATCTTATTACCTAAACCCAAAATAATTAATTCGGTAGCAGAAATGCCACAGCCTAGTAATAAAGAGGAAGCAATAATAGATTTTCTTAGTGAACTATAAATAAATAGCGAACAATATAAGTATAGCGAACAATGTAAGTATTTAGAAGAAGAAATAGAATTAGAACTTATCCTCCACTATTTCATCAGATCTTGCATTTTAAATATAGAAGAGAAATATTTCTTTGTTACATTTATATCAATCATGTTAGTTCCAAAAACTAACATATCCCTAACATATAAGCAAATAATAATAGCATAATCACTAGTAGTTAGGAATAAATGCATTTATTAGCATAATTTTTCCTCAAATTATTTAAGAGTACAATAGTTCAAATTTCTTAAGCCATTATTTTATTGCTTGCTTGAAACCATATAAAAAATTAATAAATTCACATAATTTTTCTTTATAACAAAACTCCTAGGTTGTTTCATATGTTAAAGTCATTGTCGACTTTGGCACACATTAAAGGAGATGGGCTGGTGAAGAGCTATTTGGATAGATATTACTGGCACAGAGTTTTTAACTTAGACTTTACAATGAGAGGGAGTATTAAGAACAAGGTTTGCCGAATTGATCGAACCAGGTGGTTTGGAGTAAACCATACCGACATAAGTTTGAACCCGATTGTTTGAGTCCATGTAGGGTCCAAACAAGCTGTACTACCCAAAATAAAACTAAACTACCTAGTCTAGTATGATTTGGGCCTATTCATAAGGCAAGATATTTTAAGTGATAAGAAGATGAGAGCCTCTCGTAAGCTCTCATGGCACTTAACCTTCTATCCCTTAATTTTGTTTTAAAACCCTTCCATTTGTTTTTTTTTTTTTTTTCCCCCATAGTTTGAGCTAGAAGAGGATAAATTCTAGCGTCAAATCAGGTATGCGTCCTTCCATTTTCCTTCTCCCCCCTTTTTTGTCTAAAATCGATCGAAAATAAAAAAAAAAAGTGATTAAGATTGTGTCAACTTTTTTGATTTGATTTTGTGATTTATTGTAGATCTCAATATAATCTATATATTGGAGAAGGAAAGATAATTTTTTGACCATTCTATAATTTTATATCAAAATATTTTTTAAATAAAAAAAAATTATAAATAATAAATAATAACTAAAAAATTTATGAAATTATTAACATCTTTATGGATATGCATGCTACTTACTTCTTTAATTTTATTACAATTTGATTTAATTTGGATATGATTAATTCTACCCAAACCTAAACTCAAATTGAAGTAAATTTAAACATATAAGATAATTAGTGCACTCCCATGTGCTGAAAAAAATGTAGGACCAAATTATAATTTAATTTTTTATATATTTTATAATTCAATATAAAAGATCAATTTAAAATCATTTAAAAAATATTTTACAAAATATTAAAAATGTAAAAACTATTATTATATATAGATATTATAGAACAATTTTTTTTTTTGAAGTAGTTTAGCATTTTTCTACAGTATACTATAAGTTATATAAATTTTTGAAAATATTTAAAATTAATAATTCAAAAATTATGAAAGATTGCTATGTTTCTAAAAATGTAGAGGTACTTTCTGAACTCATTCATGCATTTTTGCACTAAGAACATAAATTATATGATGTTTTGAAAAAAATTAAAAGTTAATAGATTCAAAATTATGAAAAAGTGGTACCATATTTCTAAAATACAAAGGTATTTTTTGAAATCATTCATGCATTTTTCATAATGAGACATTGATCACATGATTTTTTCAAAATATTTGAAAATTATAAATTCAAAATTATGAAATAATGGTATCATACTTAAAAATCATATGATTTTTTTGAAAATATTTGAAAATTAATAAATTAAAAAAACTATAAATTGGTACCATGCTTTTAAAAATGTAGAGATATCTTTTGAACACATTTATACATTTTGTGCATTGAGACATAGATTATATGAATTTTTTTAAAAAAAATGAAATTAATAAATTAAAAAATATGATAAATTGGTGTCATGTTTCCAGAAATGCAAAGATATGTTTTGAACTCATTCATGCATTTAGACATAAATAATATAATTTTTTTAAAAGTATTTAAAAATGATTAAAATTTAAAAATTATGAAAAACTAGTATCATGCTTTTGAAAATGAAGAGGTATTTCTTTACACTCATTCCTGCATTTTTTACATTGAGACATAATCATATAATTTTTAAAATATTTAATCAATAAATTCAAAAAATATTAAAAATTTAGTATTATGCTTATAAAAATATAGAAACATTTTTAGAATTAATTCAAACTTCTTATTTTATTATATTGTAAATTATCTAATTTTGAAATGATTTAAAAACTAATTATTAATTTAATTGCAATTATCTTATGTTCATTTATGATATTTGTAGATATGGATATAAGGTGGAAGAAAAGGATAAGAAGGATCATGATATTGGTTGGAATTATGGTGCTATGCTTTTGGATTGGCACTCATGGAGGTTCAAGTGGCACGATGCGGAGTGAAAAGGAGGTGGTATGGTACATTTAAAATAGCATCTAGCTAATGGTTATCCTAATGTGATTATACGTAAGAAATATTTAGGGGAAGTGTGATAGATATTGAAAAAAGCACTCCACTAATTTTATGAAAAGCAAGTGAAGAAGTGCCAAAAAAAAAATGCAGAGGTTGAGCGTTGGGTCGTTGAACCACCTTCATACCATTCAAGAGATCCGAAGAATTATAAGGTATCAGATTCATATGACATGGATGAGGCTTAGATCCATATTGAGGAATCAAATCATTTGGATAAGGTTTATGTAGAAGCTATCCAAAATGTGGATGTTTCTAGTAAAGATTTAGTTAGCTTTGAGTTTGAAGTACTAATAAATTTGAAATTACTTTAGAGCTTGAACAACTAGAAGACTCTATCATGAAGATCTGATTCCATATTTAGAAGCCAATTGTATGCTAATTTATGGGGCTACACATGGAGGAGTAGATTATACACATGGCATGATGATGTAACTATGTAGGCATGCATTGATTATATAGGTATAAGGTGATGCATCAGTTTGCATGGGGCACCAAAAATAATTAGATAAAGGTTCATAATTGCTAGCGCAAGCAAGGGTGGCCACCAGAATTTGTAGATGCAAGTACCAATTTAAGCAAGGATTAGAGTTATATTTGTTGAATATTTGTTGGTGTCAATTGGATATTCAATGAAATCTCTTACGTGGTGATGATGGAGTCAATGCTGAGCAAGAGAGTAGTAAAATCATCATCCACTTTGGCACACACCAAAAAGAAGATTATACTAGCAAAAGTTGCTCGATGAGGTATTGCTCGTATGAAGTTGTTTTTATAGACTTCAAAATAAGGGAGAGTGTTGAGACTTGAGAGTCATTGCTGGTTATAATTTAACTATGAATTTTTTTCTAATTTTGTTAGGACTTTGTTTGCTATCAAATAATAATTTTAATTTTTGATTTTGTGCTGGTATTTGTTGATTTAGTGGAGCCTTAAGCTCAATGGATAAATTTTAGTTCTTATGAGAGATCTACTTATGATTGTATATAGTTTTTGCCTTTTAGTTAGGGTATGGGATAATGACATCTATGTCTTTTATTGGAGAGGGAGAATGCACTTAGTCTTTTAATTAGAAGGAGTTTTTATGTGAGGAACTAGAGAGAGTTCTTTTAGCTTCTTAGTGTTGAGTTTTGTCATCATTGTTTTATTAGCTTTTCCTTTAGCTTCTTTCTCCAATTTATCTTTTCTTTAATAATTATTTTTCACATAGATATTTCTATATTTGGTTTTTGTTTAAGGCTAGTCGATCATATACTACTAGTGATTTAAGTGTACAAAGTTTTTTATATATTATCAAAGTTAGATAAGATTTTTCACAAGGTATTTGTGCCAGGAGTTTCGAGTGAGATTAGTTTGTTATATGGCCAAGTGGCAACTAACTTCTATTATATTTGTTTATAGCATAATTTTTAGAGTGGCAACTTAATTGCTAGTAGTTTTGAAAGTTATTATTTATTTAGCTTCCTATAATCTGTTGTGCTTGTGTACAAACATGGGGACCCTATGGTGATTTGATAGTTGGATGGTGATGGTTGACTTTACCAATGTCAACATGGCCTTGTTGATTGCCATTTGTGCCCATAAATTGAATAACACTAGCTATCCAACTTGAAGTCTTTGGTCAGGTTACATTCAATGGGATAAGATTTGTTAGATGTCTTAGGAGAGTTAGAGAAGTTGCTAATAGATAATAAGATTGTGAGAAAAAATTAAATTTTGAAATCTAAAATGATGATGTGGATTCTTCAAATTATGGTGAATAGAGAGAATTATCTCTATATCTCAAATATAGTAGAGTTGAAGAAAGTGTTCTCAAAACAAAATTGCTTGAAGAGTGGTTATTGGTTATAGGCTTCCTAGAAGATCTACATGAAATACAATATTGATTTAAAGATGAAGATTTGAAAACAAGGAGTGCTTGATCATTTAGAAATTGAATCAAATTAGAAGAAATTTCAAAGTGTAGCAAGGTTGATCAACTTGAGGATCAAACAAGTGCTGAAACAAATCTAGAACAAGAGGAGCCCGGACATATTGATGCTGTACCAAGTTGAGAAGGGATCACAATTAAAGAGTTAAATTAATTTTGAAGTACATCAGGATGAGACAAAAAGGAAGCAATAGTTGATCTAGCCTTCTAGATCTATATAATAAATCATTTAAATGAGGTAGATGCTATTCAAAATGTGGACATTTATGGTAAAGATCTAGTCAGCCATGAGTTAGTAGTATCAATTAAATTTGAAATTACTTTAGACTTTAAGCAATTAGAAGAATGTAAGCATGAAGATTTGAATCCATACTTAGAAGGAGCCAATTATATAGAGAGTTATGAAGAAATACTTATAGAAAGTAAATTATGTACATGATATGATGATGGGATTATGTTGGCATGCATAAATTGTATTAGCATAAGGGCATCAATTTGCATGTGGCACGATGAAAAGGTAGTGTAGGTGCATATGGACTAACTTTGTTTGGGATCATGGATGAGCACAAGAAACAATTAGATGTAAGCTCAAGTTACTAACACATGCAAGTGTGGCTATTGAAATTTATAGATGCAAGTATCACTAAACAAAGATTGGAAGTCATGGCCGTTGGATGTACCTTGGTGTCAATTTGATATTTGATGTAATCTTGACGTTGTGACATGGACTTAATGTTGAGGGGGACTTTGGAAATCATCAACTCAGGCACATATCAAAAATTAACCAATCCATATTTTTCTAAAAGCACAGCATTGTAGCATCATCTAATTTTATTTGAAGAGCATGGGCACTAATGATATAAATAGACTCATTTCCTAGTATCAATTTTATTAAGATTAATCTATCTTGTACTCTCTTTATATCTAAAATTTTATCTTCTAAATTTTTAACTACAAAATTTCTGTATTATTTTTTAACTTTCCCTTGAACCAAAGTTTATAACTTGTTTTATCAACTCTTTTATACTTTTTTTTTCCCTATTCACTTAATTTCTTGTAGGTAAGTTATATTACATTTTCTCAGCACTATGATATCTATTAGTTCCTTGAATTTTCTTATCTTCGAAGATGTTAAATGTATGAATGAAACTTAAGTGTAGTTTCTTGCGTCTTTGCCATCTAATTCCTCACTTACCAGCCGACACATGTATGACTATATAGCTTACATAAGCCTCCTTCCCCCAAGCCTCCGTTAAATGCTTAAACACATGTCCATTGATAAGTGAAGAACCAGATGGCAAATCACACCCAAGTTTCATCCTAAATGTATTTCATTTTTTGAACTAACTTCTTTACCTACACTCCTTTATTAAAGTATGAAAATCCTTCTGCACTTTTGTTTATATTTTAAGTATCATTATATTATAACATTTTTAGGAACAATATAATTAATTGTATCATGCCTCAAACCCTAGAGTAGATCTAGGTTAAGATAACCCATCGCATATAGGGCATGCAAGGCGTCTATTTAAAAGCAATTAGTCAAATAGAACAAAGCTGTTATTCCATAATCATCCATCCAACAAATGTTAATATAACTAGAAATAAAGAATAATATCTAATATAAAGTTTATTCAAAGATAATTAAGAAGATTTGGTAAGTACTGCTTCTATCTAGGGTCACCACCTTATTTCATTAAATCTGAAAAAAGAAGAAGAAGATGTTATATGAGCTCACACTTAGTAAATAGAACTAATTATAATAAATCAATTAAATGAGAAATATAATAAGACTGTATGTCATTAGAAAACTGATATTCTACTATATATATTGTTATAGCTTATGTAAATTTTGAAATAATTAAGTTAATATACAACCTTTTATGAACAATTCATGTCATCATGATAAAATTTTTTTATTATCAATATTGAATAGTTTAAATAGTTTTTATATCATCATTCATTAAACAATTTTCATGCCATCACTTATTAAACAGTTTAATGTCATTATTTATTAAACATTTCATGTCATTATTTATTAGACAGTTTTTATGTCATCACTTAATTAATTTTTTACGATCATGAGCTACAGTCACATATATCTATGTGATAGAGCCAGTGGACCACATTTTAACTCTGTGGATGGGGTTAGATCTCTGCATATATCCCCTGCGAAGGTGAGTTTTAAAATCTGTCATCTATCATCATGTCATTACATTGTTGGACCGAGAGTTTCATAGTTTAGTTAAGTCTTTGACTAATATTTATTATTTATCAGTAATTTCTTATTCATGTGATCATGTAATTTCATTGTTTTTTCTTTTATTATAATATAGTATTAAGGTTTAAATGTAGTAAAATTTTCATCGTAACAATATAATAAGATTATTAAATGGATTTGGTGATTTAGTATTTAGAGTAGGCAAAATTAATGACTATTACATAAGGCGTTAGCCAAGGCTCTTCCTATTTTGCATAATAAAATAATAATAATAATACTTTGAGCAGTAAATATTAATTAGTAATATATATATATATATATATATATAAACAAATATTTCACTTATGCAATTTACCTATTAATAAACAATGACAATATTCAAAACTATTTCAATCATCTTTTCATAATTTAACAGTAATAAATAACCATAATTATAAAATTAATCTTTTTATTAAAAAGCCTAATTTACAATTAGTCTACTGTGCTCGCAAATCCCTAGGGTAGGATAAATTAGCTTAGGATTACTGTTACCTACAACACAAATTCTTAATTTTAATTCCATAATCAATATAGCTAACATTCTCAACCTAATCTAGAACTTAAACCCACCATGGGTCACTTGGATTTAGGTCATAGGGGTCTTCTAGCTTTAACAATTACATTAAATGTTGGCCCCAAGATTAGTTGGTTCAAACCTACCCTTAACTAGATTGGATATTAGAGCAATCACTTCTATTAGGTCCCAATCCATCTTAGGTTCAATCAGCCTACTAACCAGGCTCTAAATGGGTTGAAACAATTCCAAATGGGTTGAACTGGTTCAAGATAAGGCCAATTTCTGATTTGCAAGGCCGGTTCAAAAGTTGGTTCAAAGATGAAATGGGTTTAAGGGCTCAATTTGGGTTGGTTCACAAAGCAACTTCGTCTTTCTCCCAAGATCCCAACCGAGAGGTGCTTAGGACTGAAAACAATCGGACCATGGCCGGCAATAGCTTCGACGGCAAACCTCCCAGACTCCGGCCATGGTCGGGTCTTTGTCCGGCAATGTGTCAGCCTTTGGTTTGACAACCCGAACTTGGCAATGGTCCCGAGTAATACCGCTTCCCAGAAACAGGGCCGAGCCTTTAGATGATGAAATCCATGGGATTTAAGGTATGGTCCGAAGGGTTTCTGGTCGGCCCAAGCCTCCCCAACACTGACGCCTTGCTGCTTTAGGCCACGAAAGCTCTCGGTAAACAGGGTATGGCCGGAATCCTACTAAATGGCTACAAAAGATCACAAATCTATCTCCGATCATCGTCGCTGACAGATCCTAGAGTCAAAACCTACGAGAGAGAACCAGGGTAGGGATGATTATTATCTCTTAGCCGGAATGGAGGAGAGTGCCGATAAGGTTGAACACAAATGCCTTGTTTTATTTTCTGAAACAGAGTCAACCAAAACCTCGTTTAGAACCCTGATTTTCCATTGAAATCCCATCCGTGAATCTTATGCTGTCAAGGACGTGGATCAAGGGGAGCAACTGGATCAAAGGTCTTGAGTTTTACCTGAGATAACTTGGATTAAATCCAAGAAAGAAGGTTGACGGCTTCAAGGAAGAAGTGAGTGAGACTTCTTCCTGATTTCCGGTCCACAAACCCTGCGGCTCACACCTTCAAACCTCAGGCTGAAGCTTGACTCTTCGTCAATGATGGCCTTGGGAAGCTATCGGGAAAGATGAAGTCAATAAGCCCCATCTCCTCCGCTTATCCTTAGAGGAGGACGAGTTTGTATTCCAAGGCTTCAGCGTTATCCAGCTTTTTTTCTTTTTTTTTCAAAGGTCATGGCTCACAAATTGTTATCCAACTTCAACTGCACTCAAATCTGATGTAGTGTGTCTTGTTATTAAAGAACGCCCTCATCATTATTTTGGACTCATGTTCACTGAAACATTAAGTTGCTATCAATCTATTGCAGCCCTAGGATTGGAACCGACCATCTATAAAATTGTGAGGCCCGACCCGAGCTGGGTCCACTTGACCAGCTCGGGCCAAAAAAAAAGTAAAAAAAAAAGGCGCAGCGCCTGCCTGTCTGCGAGCAGCGGCAGCGCCACCCGACCAGGCGCCCAGAGGGCGCCATCCCCGACCGTCACCGCCAGACCGGCGATGGCGGCCGCATGCGCGGGGGCTGGGTGCGGGGCGGAGGAGTCCGAAACCCCATTTAAGCTCCCCGCTCGCGTCATCTTCTCCGGCCCGTGCGATCCTCTCTCCTCCTCTCGCTGGCGTCGACCCCTCCAAGTAATCACCTTCCTTCCATTCGTTCATGTTTTAGCTTTTATATTTTGATCTGGAGGAAGGGAGATGGGGCCAAGCACAAGAGAGAAAAAGAAAGGGAGATGGGATCTGATAACGAGTAAAAGAGAGGAAGAAAGAGAGAGAAAGAAAAAAAGAGAGCAGGTGGTGGTCGCCGGCCAGCCGGCCTGGGGAAGCCGCCCAACGATGACATAGGTGTCGGCCATGGGTTGAGGCGAAGAGAAGAGCAGGGGAAGAGAACAGGGAAGAGAGAGAGAGAGAGAGAGAGAGAGAGAGAGAGGGGGGGAAAGAGAGAAAGGATTGAATGGCTTGGGTTAGCCCATTGAGTCTTGTTTGACCTTATTTTTGGAGTTCAAATTGGAAATGGCCCAACATTTTAGGATTGAATGTAGGATAGTTCTATTTTGTAGAGAAATTTTTGTTTTCCAAATAGTTTGGATTGATACAAGTTAAGATAATCAAGTTCCAAATTGGATCCAGACTAGACTTAATAGAATTATAGAATTTATTTTGACACCATAATTTTTAGAAATTAAAATTTTAAATATTATGTTATACATGTCAAGAGCCTAAATTGCTGAATTGGAATTGTGAATTATTAAAATACTATATCATTAGTAATTTCAGTAAATTATTAAAATATATCATTTTTGAATAAAATGCTATATCTGTTTATATACTATTTATTATCTATGATTATCTTGCAAAATGAATTATGTTGCTTCAATATATGCGGTTGAATATTTAATATTATTATTTTTAGATTTTAGCTAAATTTTACATAATTTATAAAATAAAATAATTAAATAATTAAATAAATAATAAAATATATAAAATGATAAATAAATAAATGATCATACGTAATAATAGTAATGAAAATAATAGTACATGTATTAATAATGAGAATATTTATAAATTAATATTGGGTATGCAAAATGAATAATGATGATATATTTAACCCATAAAAATAGTGATAGTATTTAATGTGTATTTATGCAAGTTAATTTAAAGTATTTTTATGGACAACATTTAAATAAGATATAAGAATAAGTTTTGAATGAGAAAATATGCCACTCGCGGTCCACTATAATATGACATGACGACTTGATGATATGATGATATGATACCAAGACCCACGTCTACAGGGGATATATGTGGAGGATATGCCTCTGTGGTGTTCTATTCTAGCTCTTACCAGGGATTATATGTGGTGTTTTATTCTAGCCCTCACCTACAGGGATTATATGTGGTGTTTTGGCTTCGTCACAGGGATATATGTGGCCATAGTATGCGATTGTATCGTATCGTAACAAAATGAAATGTAAATGTTAATGACAGTGAATTTTAGCTGTGATGATTTGAAAAATTTGAAATTAAACTTTTGACATATAATATGGCATATGATTTCAACATATTTTAAGAGTACAAGTGAATATGATTTCAATATATTTCTAAAAAATAAGTAACATCAGATAACAAGATGATATATATATTCTGACATGTATGCTATATTTTTGAAGTTAATATGATATGTTTATATTAGGCTTAAACTCTCATCGATGCTTTTTAGAGTCAAATAAATGATGAGAGACATAATTAGAATGAAGCTCCTGCTTAAATAAAAATTTATAATTCTAGTATTGCTTGTAGTCCGAACATCTATTGTATTTGAAATTGTACTAAGAATATCATTATATTTTATGGCATATTAGTTAATTGTCTATACATTTGATGTTTATTTTTGTTGCCTTGCATGCCTAACATATAGAGGGTTATCATCTTCTACATTCATCTTTGGATTTGAAACGTGACAAAAATAAAAGTTGTGTTACTAACTCCTGACAGCTCCAATCACTTTCTATCAGTTTATGTTATGTTTTTAAATGCAAAGATCTTATTAATAATAATAATAACAATAATAACAATTATGAAAATGATAAAATCTTGTGTGCTGCGGATATTCAAATAGGACCTACTTTATTTTCCAATGAAAAAATTCCAGCTATGGTCCAGACCTCTGTGTAACAAAGAAAAATATGGTCACAGAATTTTCTGAGTGGATTGAAGGTATTATCTCAATCCGACTTGTTACAAGCGGTATATTTGAAAATAAATCATTTCCGCCAATGGTTTTTGCGTGATTTGGTCGTGGTGCCATTATTCCACCGGCGATAATTTATGGTGCGAATATAGCAGTGCCCACCATTTTATGCGGGTTTCTGACCTCTCTCTCTCTCTTCAAGTGGGTGGTTACGGTCCAGCCTTCAGTCCCAGCCTTCGTGCCTCCGTTGGTGCAAAGAATAAAGGCTGCTCCTTTGATAGCTAATGGGAAACGGTAGGAAGACTCCAGGAAGGTTCCTCCCTCAAGTGCAAGAAAAAGACGAACATTTATAGCCTTCAACCTTTCCATTTGCTAGGATGCGCCTTTGCTCACGGCAACGAAACCAGCCCTCAGATTCTTTGCGCACTAGCAAAGCGCTCTCTCTCTTTCTTTCTTTTTCTCTCTCTCTCTCTCTCTCTCTCTCTCTCTCTCTCTCTCTGCCCATAACGCCAACCAAAACTGAACGACATCTCTGTAGCTCGATCGGCTTATGGGTAATTTTATAGGCTGGTTTTTCCATCGCCGGCTACCCCGACAACGGGAAGTGGAGAGGCAGCCGACGACAAGGATCCTTGCGACGCAGCCATCAATGAGGCACGGGAACGATGGTCCTCGGAAGAGTCAGCTGGCCAAAAAGTACTCTTATATACCTGACAACTACCACTCCCTCGAACAGGTCAAGTCACTTTAATTTTACTGTTTATTTATTTTCATTCTGACTCTTTTATAAATATTTTTCTTGTTCAAATCTGATTGCCCGTAAGATAATAACGAAACAATACTAATTTGGCGCAAGTGTATGCATGCTTTTGCTTCTAAAACTAGCCTTGGACTTTGAAAATTTGAGATTAAAACAAATTTGTGCATGGAACAAAAGCACAACTTTGACAACGAGTAGACTGCGATATGCATGAAGTGATTGATTTTGAGACTGAAATCACCAATCCCTTACCCACAAAATTAAATCAGGCAGAGGGAAGGAAAAGAAAACCTTTTTTTCTTTTTTCTTTCTTTCTTTTTTTAAAATTTGGTAAGGGGGAGGGGTTGTAGAAAAAAAAAAGTGAGGTTAGCAGCAGCTCCCAGCAAACATGAGTGCCTTGGTATGAAACAGAAAAAGGAATTGATGGTAGAGTTGAAATTAAACGCAGATAGCCCAAATTATTTGATTAAAATCTGATCCAGTGTTTTGGTTTTGGTTTTTGATTTGAGAAAATTGGATCCGATAATCATTGGTGTATATTCTCACAAAACATCTCAATTTCTCCCTCCAATCCCTTTTTTTTTTTAAAAAAAAGTCAATTTTTTTCTTTTTCTTTTTTTGCTATTTTTTTTTAATGAACGGCAAGGGATTCTAACCCCAACCCTGCCTTATAGCTGCACCTTCACTCTACCCGGTGAGCAGACAGTCCGGCATGGCTCATAGGCCTGGCCTGGGTTAAGCTGTGCCTGACCCGTAGGCTGTGCTAACCCACATGTCATACAGATCGGTCCACATGCTGACCGACAAGCTAAGCCCACATGCTAGCCATCTATTTTTTAATATTATTTAAGTAAAAGTAAATTATATACATATTTTTGTTTGCCGATGGGCAAGCAGCTTGTTGTCGTTATTGCATTATTTCATTGCTCTCTTACTTGGTAACATCGATGGCAATAGTGGATTTGGGGACATAGGGTTCAGTTTGTGAATAGTATGCCTCATACTTCACCATGTTGACATCAAACTCAAACTCTTGGCCATAGGATGGATGAGAGCCATCAACACAAGATATTGTCGATTGTAAAGGGTAAAGAGAGAGAGTAGAAACTAAAGAAAGATTAGGACAATTAATTAAAAACTAAAAAGAGATTAAGACAGCATAGGAGGATTTGGAGGGTTTATAGGAAGATGAGAAGGGCTTAAGAGAGCATAAGAAAGCTTTAGAGAGCTTGTGGTTTAGTATGGGATGAGAATAAAGGGTTGAAGGACTTCCAAATGACCCAAATAACCTTGAAAATAAGCCATTTATGACTGTTAAAAAAGGCAAATAGGTTTTCTGGACAAAAAATCAAAATACCCTTATCGCTTATGGCAGTTGAAAAGGAATATTTAGAAAATTGAACAAAAATACCCCTCACTAGTCATTTTTGCCTTTTTTTCGGGGGGGGGGGGGGGGGATTGGGTATTTTAGGAAAATATCCATTGGGCCTAGGCATGTTGGGTTGATGTGCCTAATAGGCCCAATAGGCCGTGCTGCGGACAGGTCCGTTGGTGCCGATTGTGCCCATATGTGGGCCATAGGGATGGCCTGTGGTAGGCCGTCATACTAGCAAGGCCCGCGGGCCTTTGGAAGTAGCCAGGAATGGCCTGTCAGGTGGGTTGTGCCAAGTATGACATAGCTGGCATGGTTACTGTAGTAGTCGTGCTGTGCTGGGCTAGCCCATCTCATGCTGGGCCTGGCCCATCTTGTACTGGGCCATGCCAGGCCCGGACCAGCCTAGCCCAATTAGCAGTCTAACCTAGGCAACCTTGTCTTATAACCGCACCATCATCGAGGCCGAGACCAACATTCGAAAAATTCAAAGGCAAATTGAGCCATTATTTATGAAAACAAAAGATCAACTAGGGGTTGAAAGGCAAAGCTATGACTACTTACAATTGCACTCACTCTCTCTTACTTAGAGGGCGAAGATAGTATCATCTAATCTAAGTTTTGTGGTCAAGTAGGGTAATCTAAATCCAAAGCTTGGTACATAACTAAAAGCACTAAGATAACATATAGGTAGAGTTCATTAGAAATTTACCATTATGTTCTTTGTTTAATAAGTGGCACTTAAATCATTATACTTAATGGGGGACGTGTTTATCATTATTTTTTAATGAACTCTAAATATTTAATGAAATATAAAATTATACGTCACTTGTTAAATAAAGAACTTGATGGCACCTAATAGGCTACACTTAAGTTTTATCCTAAGTATTATGTGTAACCCCTCTTGTTAATCTGTATTCCTAATGGTAAAGGGCCAACATTATCCCTTAGGATTCTTAGAGCAGCATCTGACGGTAAGCAAAAGGAGCGAAGAATGAACATCACATCATGTTCACGTGGCCATAAGACAATCAAAAATTAAAAATTTAGAAGTTTTATGGGTGTAGATATCAGGGCGCCGTGGACTTGATTGAATGCAGATATGAGTTATCCATGGGTCAACTACTCCAGTAGCTGGAAATAAACAGAAGAGTATTGATAAGATAGAAGAAAGTTCCATCAAGAGGGAAAGCTCAAATATTGCAGGGACATTTATAATACTTGGAGGCCAGTCTCATGCTAGGCTTTAAGTTGTATAGAAGTGACATACCCTAGCAATGTAGAGCACATTCAAATAAATAAAAAATAAATAATAAAATTGGAATAATTTAAGAGAAAAATTGGAGGCAATAAGCACCTGGACTTGTCTTCAGGTTTTTTTCCTCTTTTCAGTTATTTAACATTGGTTCGTTCTTGCAAACCAGAAAACAATGGAGCTTTATATGGTTTTCAAATGCACAACATTCTGATCATGTGCCAAGCCTGACATTTAGAGTCCCGTTTCTTTTGAATCTTGCTATTCAGAAATATTTATTGCTCTATCCAACGAAGACAAAGGGATATAGATCTGTCAAGTTTCTTAGAGTTAATCATGATACTTTAAGTTTGGGCAAATGGTTGATAAAATAATAAATCTTTTGATAATTGACAATCAATTAAAGATAAAGACCAACTGGAATTAATAAATATAAGAACATGATAAAACAATGGATGATCTGATAGTTAATCTTTTTTAAAAAAGTTTTCTTAACAGTTGTGCTAATTTTTGGAGGGAGATTTCCCCCTCTCATGGGCATAATCGCTATAAAGATAGCACCCAAATTATGCAATAAAGTAAACCCACGCCTGGCAACAATTCTATGGTAAGGAATTACGGTGCATTGTGGGTATGCTTTCAACTTGTCTTGGACTTTGCACAACAGGTAGCTTGTTTAAATTAAAATTGACTCAACTAGTTCCCTGTTTAAGTTGATGTTGAATGAAAACATCCAAACGTAAGTGGGAATACATAAACGTTATTGAAACAATTACTGCTAATACTTACCAATAAATTGGTAGAGAAATAAATTATAAAATTTTAATACTATAAAATTAGGATTAGTAACAGTGTGCTTGAAACCAAGATATATCAGATACACTACCCTCAAAATGAGTTTTGCCCCCTCGTGCATATATCTAGTAATATTATCTCTAAGGTATAATGATTTGACTCAATTAAAAGCCTTCTTCTATCTTGATCACAATCATACATGTTATGACCCAAAGGACTCTTTTAGTCAAATAAAAGGAAAGAAGAGAGAGAAAAGAAAAGATGAAATTAGAGAGAATAAAAGCTGTCTTCTCATTAGCTTTGTTCTATAGCAAGAGCCTAGGCTCAGTCTAGGAACCTCTTGAGAAGCCTACAAAGGGCTCAATGATTAGTGTCATGAAGGTCATAAGGGCCTACCAATGTGTAGAAATGGATGAGCACCACATTAAGGCCTCTAGCGGTTGGCGCTTCAACGAGGTCCTGTAATGCCTAACCTATAATATGAGAATAAAAAATTATCAATAATCAGAAATAAGTTAGGCCAAAAAAATCAATCAAGCATGCACGCATGTTGCACGCATGCATGGCAAATCAGTCACGCATAGCTGAGCGAGCTAGAGGGAGCGCGCTTATGCTGCTATTTAGCCTAAATCTTGCAAAGCCCAACTGGAACTTGAGCTCTTTAATTTCATTAAATAAAAGTCTCCTTGTATTAAATTATCCAATGTGAGATTATTCAAAATCATAATAGCTTTAATGTTTGAACATTTGTCAAAATTCTAAAATTCTAAAAAATTAATAAAAATTACAACAATTGCTCACAAAAGGTGCAACGTTAAAGTTACTAAAAATCATAATGAAGAATTTATGAACAACTTATGTTGTGCAAAGGGCGATGATGTAGGTAAGCTTGATGGGGATGCCTACTAGTCTCACACCAGCTCTTTAAGGATTTTTGATAAGCACCTTCGACTTCTCTACAAAAATTTGTGGCCTCTCACCACTTAAGCAAAGAATAATTTCAAATTAAAAAAAGAGAACAAACTCTTAAAATTTTATAACTTAATTCATTGATTCAATGAGATACACCAGGAGCCTATATAGAGAAAAATTATGCAATAGGAATTTGACTATAGTCAAAATACTAGAATCACAAATTGATTCATCATTAATAAAATAAGACTTATAAAGAGAATAAAATAGGACTATTAAAAAGAATAAAATAAGATTCCTTTAGGAATTAGGATAAAAATAAGAGTCTTAAGGGGATTCATAATAAATTTTCTTGAAAGCCAAAATACCTTTTATTATTGTATTTTTGGGCTGCATCAACTCCAACTTGAGAAATTCGGCTCCCGATGAATACCTTATCATTTATAGAAATCTAGGTTAAGCTTTTGCAGGTAATCCATGCACGATCTTTAAAAGCATAATATGAGCCTTTAGACATATGATCTTCTTTTCTTATAGACTATAAAATGATTTTGATCAACTTCTATTTTACTCTTAGTCTAAATTTTAGTTGTTTATCTTCTACAAAATCACTTTCAGTGGAATAGCAGCCAAGATTTTTGTGCTCCTTTTCTTTGAAATTTTGTGTTGCTTGATATAGTATCATTTTACAATTGCTTCTATTCTTATACCTTCAATTTTCTTTTCCCTTCAAATAACTGATCTTTTTATTATAATACATACCCTCCTTGGTCGCATAAAGTAGCTTTCTTAGAATTTCATCATTATAACTTCTCTCAGCTTTTTTTCAATCTTTTATTTGTGAATTAAAAGAATGGTCCTTGTGACTACTTATATTTTATTCTTCCAAAGCTTTCTCTATCATCATAGCTTTAGAGTCAAAATTTTCTTTTGAATTTGTCACTTCATTTACTAAATTGCCACTTTCGTTATCTTCCTTGCTTTTTTACATTGTCACCGATATCTTTTTAATTGAACTTCCTTATTCAAAATTACATTTATGTGATCTTCATATTTTGAATTCCTTATTTTCTCATCAGCTCTTTGGTTAACTTCTTGATCAGTTGTTTGCTTATTAAAGTTAGACAACTCTTTTTGGGGATATTAAAGTTGTTCTCAGATCATTATGTTTCACAACTTCAAATTAAGAACGTTGTTTGCTCTGAAAATTGTTCCTCCATCTTTGAAGTTATGTCTTATTTTCTGCACTGTAAAAATTTGTTAGACCATAGAAAGCACGCAATGTTAGTTTCCTTTATTTTGCCTCAAGAAGCCCTCATCTATCTTGCATTAAATCTTATCATATTGTGCTAATTGACTTTTAGTCCCAAAAAGATAAGCAAATATGACTTAATGTGCATCTATATTTATGCATTTTACTTGGAACATTAACATAACATGGCATGCATATTTTCTTTGTTAACCATGATTTTTTAATGGAATTTGATTTTTTTATGAAATTTTGAGTCTATAAATTCATTGAACAACTCTAGTTGGTGCACATGGGATGAATGCTTACCCTTTTTACTAGATTTTTTTATTTGTTTTCAAATGTTTTTTATTTCAATTTGCTTGACTTCTAACGGGCGCTATCAATCAGATATGGCAAAGGAACATTATCCATCTTCTGTATTAGTGTAATGTGTCCAATATTGCTTGGTTAAGAACTGCCTCTGCTCAACCCATGTATTAGCATCATCAACCTCTCATTGAATAGCATGAATTGTTTAGCACTACTTATCCAAGAATGGGCTTTCCTTGGCTCCTAAAATAGTGTCACCAATTTTTACTTATGGATGCATACGTGTATTAGCCAACACATCAATAAATGTATTGATTCAAAATTTAATTTATTCAAATTAAATTTTAGTTTGAATCATAGATGGGATAATGCTAAGAGTTTATCTTTGAATCATAGATGGGGCAAAGATAAGAGTTTATGTTTGAATCATGAGATGGATGGAATAAAGATAAGAGTTTATCTTGGACTCTTCCCTCTTATGTAAGAGATATATAAGAGAATGAGTTAAATGAGTTATTGTGTAACCAAGAAAAAAATTCTCTAAAAGGAGAACGTTCTTCCCTTCCATTTTTCCCTCTCTCACTTTTTGCTGAAGAAGAAGAAAAAAGCTTTTGTGCTGTGATTAGTGAGTGGTGCTCAATCCTCCTCATAGCAGCACTTCACCATAAGTATTTTGGAAGTACATGAAACATTCAATAGCATCTTGGAGATCTTGTGTGAAAGCTTCAAGAAGGTATTCTCTATTTAATTTTTGCAATATTCTGAAAATTATTGAATACTATTTATAGATAAGGAGTCCAATGTCTTTTGAGTATTTCAGTCAACTCCTTGTATACAAGAAGCATGCTACTTCTTAACATGATGCCTAGATTTGTCCCACTTAGGTTGTGAAACCTACCTAACAAACCACCTTATGCTATTATCAGTGTACGTGTATACCCTATATAATGTACATTGAATCTATGCTACATGCTGTCATTCCATAAATCCAATCATACACAAAATCCTTTTATTCTAGGTCCAAGAATGAGCCATGGTTATTCAATGAGTGGTGTCATGTGTCATTTATTTAATGATGCCATGCATACATTTAATGCACATTTTTGAAACAATTTATTGAAGGCACACAATTTTAAATAATTTTAAAGACATAAAACCTCATTGCAAATGAAAGAGTGGAATGATGAGATGATATTCCCTATTTTGAATGACAAGAATCAAAATTTTTGCCAAAAATGTTCCTATCTTGTCCTCATTTGGCAAAATAGTTGATACTCCTCTTCTTTAGGATTTTCGTCTTCACATTTTATGCCATAATCTGTTTTACTTCAATTCTATAACTTTATGATAAGCTAGATCAAGAGTAGCAATCAATTCATTTTTTATATGTTTTCTTCTTGCACTCTAACACTTTCAAGTTTTCACTGGGCCTTTTATTTTCCCTTTCTCACAATGCACTCATGGGTTTTCTTCCATCTCAACTAACATTTTTGCTTATGAAACCCTTGGAAGTTTTCATCTATGATTGTTTTCAAGGCCTTATTGCCTCTAGTGCCATTAAGTCTCATCCATTTTTACTCATGGCACCTTTCTTGATTTCTGCCATGCTTTTCATCTTAGGCCACCTTTTCCTTTTGCAAAGAGATGCATTTTTTAATAAGAAGAGGAATACCCTTGTTGAAGATAATTATCTTCTTGATAACTTTCAACACATGATCAATCACCATTTAAAGATATATTTTTGGAATGAAATAGTTTTCTTGAATAGATATCAATAATAGGATAAGAGGATATTTTGGAGCAAAAAACCAACTAACAGCATGGTAATTGTCACTGAAATTTGAACTAACAAAATGGGCATTTCCATCATTTAGTCAATTAATGGAAAGGGTATTCCTATCAATTCATGAACTTGGTAGCACTAACATACCTTTGGCAGTTTGATTGTATACTTTTGTTTCTAAGTTGCAATTGAGGTGATTGAAAGTTAACTAGATGCTAAGATCAATAGAAGTGCTTTCCAATCCATAGACATAAGTTGCAAAATTTAAGCTGATTGGGCACTTGCAACCCTATATCCTCTCAATTATAGACATAAATACAAGCATGCATACATACATATGCATATGTATGTGTATGCTAGAAATTTAACCAAATGCTAAAAGCAATCGAAGTGGTTTCCAATCCAAATTCAATCCATGTTGACCATAGTGAAACTATATTTTGGTATAGCATGCACTATATTGCTTTGCAAGGTATTACTAGACTTTTTTTTGACATAAGTTGCAAAATTTAATCCCATTGGGCACTTGCAAGCACAGTGCCACCCTATGTCCTCTCCATTATGCATATACATACATGCATTCATTCATACATACATACATACACACATACATGCACACATACATACATATACATATACATACATATATATATATATATATACATAGATGTATATATAGCTAGATTTTTATATTCAAGTTAATCTCTACTTAGATCCGATTTGGTCTAAATTAGACAATAAGAGTAATAACAATGATTTGAGCTACTAAATGTGATATACTACCTATAAAATACTTAACCATCAAAAATCATGTGATTTGGGGACCCTTGGCTCATGTATCAAGTTGTCACAAAGAACGTATATTGTTCTATATTCTTTAAACTATATAATTTTTTGACCATTTGATGCATGGGTTAGGATATCCAAATCACATGATTTTTAGCATTTAATCATTTTAGTAATAGTAGATAACATCCAAAGGCATGGATCATTAATGTAGAACCCTTGTCGTCTAATTTAGATTAGACTAGATTTGAGTGGAGATCCACTTGATTATTACTAAGTTAAGCTCTCTCTCTCTCTCTCTCTCTTACACACATGCATGCACATGCGGGTGCACGCATGCATGCATGCACACACTATATATATATATATATATATATATATTGATTGGAGAACTCTAGGTGAAGATAGAGTCAGAACCTAGATTTTTGGTACTAACCTACGAAGACTTTAAAGAATTGCACCATTTGGCACCCTTTCTTTATAATGCAAGAGTTCGATGGTTGCCTTGGCTTCTTCTAATCTCTCTCTTGAGTTGGACATTAAGTCCACCAAGTGTTACTTCGAATTCGTTCACATGGGCATCTCATTAAGATCAAAACCTAATCTTTTATCTTTCATTCTAGATTGGATTGGATATAATGACAAGTGCATACAAATTAGAGGATATTGCATCCTTTCAATTTGTCGTTGTGAGCATAACTCATAGGCTTGAATTAATTATATTTTTTCAAAAGGATGCACCTCTCTAAAATTAAGCTGAATGGAAAAAAAGGATTCATGTAGCTGATCTTAACTAGTTTGGAATTAAGGCTTTGTTGTTATTATGTTGATGCACCTCTTGATATAACCAACAATTAAAAATGGGATTTATAAAGGACACAATGACCATCCTAAGGGATGCATATCTAGAATACTTCTAATATCTAAAAGATATTTCCTTCAAAAGCTTTATGACACCCAAAATATCTCTAGATAGAAAAAGCTCCACTAATCATGGGATGCGCCTGTTCGAGAAAAATAAAAATGTTTAATTTTGGATGACCATTAATGAACAAAAATATTGAAAATATTATTTTAATAGAAGAAGTTTAATAGAAAACTATATCATCAACCATATAATCATTGCCAAATTGTGTGTCAATACATAAATTTTGGTTACACTCTAAATATCTCTATTTTCTACAAAATATTATCTTTCTTCTATAAAAAATAAGTTTTATAAGCTTAATTTAGCCTTTTCATTCACAGGTAGCAACTGCCTTGAGAGAATCAGGTTTAGAATCATCAAATTTGATACTCGGCATTGATTTCACAAAAAGCAATGAGTGGACAGGTTGTGAAGTAGTTATTTCTCATTCATATTTTTTAAATCGTTTTATGCAATAATTAAAATTAATTCTTGTTAAATTGTTTATTATCCTCTTGAAAATAAAAATTAAATTCAAATTTTTATTTTTTTCATGTCAAAGGGAAACATTCATTTAATAATCAAAGCCTGCATACAATCAGTGATAGACCTAATCCTTATGAACAAGCGATTACTATAATTGGGAGGACTTTGGCTCCATTTGATGAAGATAATTTGATTCCTTGCTTTGGGTTTGGTGATGGTTAGTTCTCATTAGCCATTGGATGGATATGTTTATTAATTTTTCCTTCATATTTGTCAATTGAATTTGAACATTTACTTATGCCCATTACAGCAACCACTCATGATCAAGAGGTATTTAGCTTCCACCTTGATCATTCACCTTGTTATGGATTTGAAGAAGTTTTAGCTTGCTACCGAAAGATTGTTCCATACTTGAGATTGTTAGGTAATTCCTTCATTCTCTACTTAAGTTTTAGCTTGATATCGAAAGATTGTTCCATACTTAAGATTGTTAGGTAGTTCCTTCATTCTCTACTTAAGTTTTAGCTTGCTACCGAAAGATTGTTCCATACTTGAGATTGTCAAGTAGTTCCTTCATTCTCTACTTCCTCAACCTGCTTGCCCCCAAATTTTGCTCAAGTTTATATATTTTGTTAAATCATTGCCATAATAAACATGACTAGATAATTTGGAATGTGAAATTTATTGCATTCTTGTAGAGCAAGATATGTACTAAGGGAGAAGAAGTTTTTGCTAAGTATAATCAAATTCATGATATTTATGACACATCAAATCTTTTCATCACATATTCTTAAATATATTTTATTGACAACTTAGATATTGAAAACAGAGGAGGTAATATCTAGTATGAAGATTGGAGTAGGTGATATCTTTAATTTCTAGACTACATACTATATTTTCAAAGCAACTAGGATTGTGATCATGATAATTTTTAAATTGAGATAGAGAAAGATGAAAGTGATAGTATTTAATGATTGACTCATTATACTAATGGCATGAGGTGACGGCTATGATTAAATTGATCTTGACCTTTTCTTGTAAATGAGTTATCTAGATTCTTCTATATCCATGAACATGTTGAAATTTTGAGTTTTCATGATTTTATTCACAAACTATCATATAGCAACCTCATCAATTACTTGAAATGCTTCCAGGTACCTACAATACCAAAATATGCACCATGATAATTTAGTAGACAATAACTAAATTTATTCAGAACATTTAAATCATAGGATTTCATTATCTTCACATCGTATGTAAAATATGCATTTATAACTCATAACTTATTAAAACAAAAGATATTTTGTTAGTTAAACCCACAAACATAGCTTCACTAAAAAAAAATAATAATATCCTTTTGGATTGGTCCTCCTCTGTAGGCAATTATTAGATTTTCTTCTCTTAATAATGACATGATCCAAGTGAGAATTTTAGTTTATCTTGAATTTATCTCTATTAATAAATTGTTTGCAAACTAGCATGTGGAATAGAGTCCAAAGTAAAGAGTGAAAGAAATAATAGACTTATAAGAACATTGTTTGGTTAGGAATGGCAAAATAAATAAAACCCCTTCTCAACTAAAGATATAGAAGGGCTCATGGAAAACCCACTCTAAGATACATAACCAATAACCAACACTCCAAGATCTCCAAGGTTTGCACTCTCTAGGGATGTTGGGAACCAAAGCTTTTGGCCTAGATTAGGAAAAGTGAAAACAATTTGAAGTATAAAATTGAGTTTTAATAGTTTGTTTGTGAGAGGAAGAGGAGCTCTTATAGCTTTCTTAATCCAACCTTGATTACTTCTTTATCCATAGAAGAGGATTGGTCACTTGCATATTTGTGAGGATGAAGAATTTCATCTCTTTGTTTTTTGTCTCTATTTATAACAAATGATGAAACTAACCCCAATGGTTATTGGCCAAAATGATGCATCTTTGAGCCTAGCTATACCAAACAAGATTTTAACATTGAAATGATTTCTAGAGAGGATTGTTGAATGGTTCTTCTTTACTCTATTACTGATGCCAGAACATGGTGAAGAGAGAGTAGTGCAACCTTATTAAATCAACCTTAAAATGTAGGAGCAAGGGCAAAAAAGAACTCTCACAAGATATAATTGTATTTGAATTCAAAAGGTAGATTAATTCATTCCTTTTATGGTAGAGCTATGAATAGGTTCATGCTTGCTCCCATTTGGCACTTATGGTAATTTTGAGAGTTGTCAACTCAAGTTTTCATAGGAGGCTTCATAAGTAATTATGGACCCCAATAAATAACTAGTAGTAATCACTACTTGTACCCAATAGTAGAAATTTATGAAAACCATTAATCATGATTCAAAATTCAAATTTTAATATTGAATTATGGAATGGGCTTTTAGACACAAGCTCATGACTTGGAATTTTCTTATAGGTTTCTTCTTAGGCATAGAGACCATAAACACTTTAGTGTTAGTTACCCCCTTATTCTCTTCTTTCTTTTTTCTTCCTTTCTTTCTTAATAATGTATAATGGGGAATTCCCGATGGAGTTTGGTGTGAGAATGGAAGAGCCCCACCTTATACGAGGGATGACATAATATCTCTTCTCCTCCCATCCAATGGAGAAATTGATCCAAATCCCTTGATCACTATTTTCAGAAAATTTTTAAAATAATTAGGAATTATTCACAATACAAGGGCGCTCTAAATTGTTTCTCCAAATTACTCATTAATTCATGAATGTATCATGAATAATTTGTAAATAAATCTTAAGAATAAACTATAAGGCAATGAATTGTTTGGTTATATTGCCAAGTGAACTATGCTTTCCGGACTCTTGTTTCCAAAAGAAGACACTGGTCAATGCCCTTTCATAGGAAAACTTTTAAACTATGTTTCGATGAGGCATTTTAAAAATTTCTAGAATTTTTTCTAAAGATTAAAAAGATTTTTATAAATATTTATATAAATTCATGTAATTTTACATAAGCATTTTAATATTTTTATGTAAATATTTATGTAATAAATATTTAATATTTCTCTTAATAATACTCATCAATATTTATTATTTTAATATTATTACTTTATTTTTAATATTACAATTACTATTATTATTATTGAAATATTAAAAATATTCATGAAATATTTATATATATTATTTTTATTTAAAAATATGTATTTTTTAATAAAATAAAGTATTTATAAATAATATTAGAAATGTTTCTAATTAAATTTATATTTATATTTTAACTTTTATTAATTAAAAATAGATTTATTTTGTAAAAATATTTATAAAAATATATAAATTAATCATAAATATTTATAAATATTCATAAAATTCAAAAATAATATTTAATTACATAAATATTTAATTTAATAATATTTATATTTTTAGTACATATTATTAATAATATATTTATTTTTAGTAAATGTTATTTTATTTAATAGTATTTATTTATTAATGTAATAAATATTTAATATTATATAAAAATAAATAAAATAACATAAAATTATAAAATTATGTAAAGTAAAAATTTACATGTAAAAGAAGATAAATATTAAAATAAATATTTTGTAAAAAATGTAATATTTATCAAATATTTTGTCATACAAATAAAATTAAATATTTTTACTACTTCCAAATGGATTATCAGGGGGATTTGTAAATAACACCGATGGAATTTATAAATGACCACTTTTGTAAATTTGATGAAATGTAAAAAATTTCCCTTTGAGAGTAGCCAAATAAGAAATTTTGGTTTTAGACTTCTAAAATCCTCACTTTAAATAAAATCCTTCCTGAAAATCTTCGATCCAAACACACCCTTAAGTTCCTCCTTATACTTCTTATCTTAGAATTTTTTTGAATCTCTAGCAAAAATCCTTTTTATATCTTCTTCAATGTATTCTTCAGATGCATTCAACAATATGAAGCTAAAAGGGAAAACAATAGAATTTCAGTTTCTTAATTAATTCTCAATAAAGATAACTTCTAATATCTTTTCATTAGTTATTGACAAATTGTCCTAAGATTGAATATGCATATTTATTTGCATATTAAACAATGTTTTGCATATTTATTCAATAATCATTACAGAACAAAGTGATAATTTATTGCCAAAATATAATGAACCACTTTGATGCATCCTTTAAATTTACTCATGAAGGAGGTTTGAGGTCACATGCAATTTTGTAGAGCACATAGGTGATTAAGAAGTTGTAAAAGAACAAGATCTATGCTTCTCTTTTGTGCTCTTGGTTTTAGATTTAATTTGATTTTTAAGTTCACAAGAGGGTGCATCAAGCTGATTACAATCCCCAAAGCATGCACACAAACTCATTTGAACCTCTCTGATATAATTAATTTTTTCTCTAACTTACTCATAAGTTCAATGGAGGAGAGATTTATCTTGGTTTTTTGAAGTGGCAATGATGTTAGAGGTTTGTAACTAGTCCTTTATTCAATAAGTGCACCTAGCCATTAAGATGTGTCCATTGAACCACTTCTAGATTGTAGGGATGTCTCTTGTGTCAATGAGAAAGAGTCTTTGAATTTATATTCTTTCACACAAACACTTGCATGGACATCAGCCAAGCATGTAAACACCTTCATTGAAGAACTAAGTTTTGAAATGTAGAGGTGAACACAAATGCAATATGGGACTAAAGATAAATAAAAATTTGTATTATATACCAAAAAGAGAAAAAACTAGTAACAAATAGAAAAGAAAAGAGATAGACCATAAGAGAATAAGATTGTCTAAGTACTAGTACTAGTACAAATACAAAATAATTTAGTTATAACTTCATAAATAATTTTGATACTGTATGCTTTGATAATTAATGGCATGAAAAGTATCAAGCTATATGGTCCTGTTCTTACTAATACTGACATATTAAATTGATAACGCTTGCATTATTTTATTTTGGACTTTTTTCCCTTAACATTTGTCATGCTTTCTTGAAGCAAAGAAGTACATTTGTTAGCTAATATATATTTGTGTGGAAGGACCCACATCTTTTGCACCTATAGTGGAAGCTGCTGTTAACATTGTTGAGAGAAGCAATGGGCAATTTCATGTGTTGGTTATTATCGCAGATGGCCAGGTTTAAACATTTTTAACTCCCCTACTTGAACTTCATGCTCTCTCCCAATAAAAAATGATAAGAAAAAAAAATTCAATGCTTATTAGTGCAATATTATGTACTATGAAGGTCACTAGAAGTGTGGAGACAGTTGATGAAGAACTTAGTCCACAAGAGGAGAAAACAATTGACTCTATTGTCATGGCAAGGTATTTATACCAATTTTCTAGCCAAAATTTAACATTTTCTATCATTATGAATAATTTAGTCATTATAAATAATTTAAGCGTAATGAGCTACATGATTTTAGTGTAGGAGTGGTATATTTATATATTTAGCATGCTCTATTTTACATTTTATTCTTTTTTTATAACTATAATTAGTGTGTTGTCTAATAGAATAATTTAAAGAAAATGTAATAAAAAGATAGATAGATAATTGTATAGTGAAAAACTATTTGGAGTTCATGATTGAGAGGCAAAAATTGAGGTTGTTTTGCTTAGTGATCAGTTAAAATATTCTTACAATTAAGATGAACAACTTATTCATGATCTATAATAACTATGAAAAATTTGCGTAGGGTAATGATAATCTTGGTTATAGAAGTAATTCTTCTCTTTGTAGGTAGTGAATTTTATTGTGGTAGCTTTCACCATTTTTGCTACTCCAATTTTATTGAATAAATCTTCTTATTGCAAAGAGAATGCTAAAGTGCACTAATAAGCTTTCTCAAAACCCTCTCATAATCTTCTTCAAACTAATAGTAGCTAAGTTTATGAGAATAAACAAATAAATATCAATAGTTACTAACATTTACCAACTTATCTCCAATGAAAACCAAACAATGTAGCAATTCCTCTAATCAAAAAGTAATAAATTAGACCCCCATAGTAATCCAACCACTTTTGGCTACTTTGAACCCACTTAGTTTTTCATTAGCCAATCTTACCAGGCATACAACACATGTTATTTTGGGGCATCAACAAGGTAACCAAAGAACTTGTTACTTATTCAATTCATTTCTTAGATTTTCATGCCAATTCATGACTTTTTGATACTTTTCTACCTCTTCTTAGGCAATTCTTCCTGATCTCAAAATAGGATCTTTTCTATAATTAGTCCTACATAATTGACATAGGATCTTAATCCATATAATATCAAACATGTTAGTTGAGGAAGTGTGGCTAATATGTCTAAAGTCCCGATCCTAGTGATGCAAGGTTGTTGATAAATTTATAATAAAAAGTGCATCTAAATTAAACTTAGTAATTAATATGATCTATCACATCTTAACATCAAAATCAAAACTTTTCAATATTAACTCCTATTGCATCAGGTTATTCTAAGATAGACAAATCTGATATGCTTGTTGGAGGTTTTAATTTAGTCTATAGTTCAAAAATATCCAAATTTATTGTATTTGGTACATAAAGTGTCTAGATGAAGTCAAAGTATGCATTCTTAATTCATGTAACCTACAATATATTTTAGCTTACTAATTATATCTATATTTCCCATTTATGTTAACTTGATGAACATGCAAGAAATCTCTAAGACAAAATTTTTTTTAGCATTCTAATACGTTGGCATTAAAAAGTTGTCGCTCTTAAACCAATATACCCATCTTTGAGTAGGATTAAGTCTTCAATCTCACTTGAAGTATAAATAATTCTTGACATTGATATAACATAGTTGTGAGAATGAAGGCTTAGCTTATAAGATAAAGCTATTTGATGACTATTATCATTAGTATGAGCATTCATCAAAGTGAAAAAAATTAATTATAATATAATTTTCAATTTTAGTGCTTACCCACTATCAATTATCATTAGTATGAGCATTCATCAAAGTGAAAAAAATTAATTATAATATAATTTTCAATTTTAGTGCTTACCCACTATCAATTGTGCTTATTGGAGTCGGTGATGGACCTTGGGAAGATATGAAAAAATTTGATGACAAGATTCCAGCACGAGATTTCGATAATTTCCAGGTATTGCAATAGGATAATTTGTATTAAGTCTCATAAGATTTTTTTTTTTTTTTTTTTTCATTTTACTTTTGTAGTTTACATGACATATTTAGCATTGATACTCTAGTAATTAGCATATGCATTATTCTTACAACAATGTCCTATAAATTTTTAAGCTAGTTCAAATGGCTACAATTGGTAGAAAATATGTTTTATTTAACATCAAAAATTGATTTGATGTCAAATGGCAAGCTTTTGTAATTTGCCCCGACTTGTTGCTTTTGTAAAAGTTTTCAAATTTTGTTTTTCAATGCAGTTTGTTAACTTTACTACTATCATGGAAAAGAATATGAACTCGATAGAGAAGGAAACAACTTTTGCCCTTGCTGCTCTCATGGAGATCCCTATCCAATATAAAGCAACAATAGAACTTGGAATTTTAAGGTAGGAAAATAAAATTTGTTTTCTTTTTTCCTTTTACTATTCAAACCTCTAATCCTGTCACTTCACACATCCATGCATGCATTGTTTATAAAGTCATGTGACTGGGAGAGCCAAACGGGTGGTACCGCATCCTCCTCCTATGCCATTTACTTATCGACAACAAGCATCAAGGATGGAACCTGGGCCATCGCAATCAACAAGTGATGATCTAAACCAAGTAAGAAATATTTAGTACGTAGTTGACATTTGAGCTAGATATCATTCTAAGAACATTTCTTATTTTAGGCTTGTCCAATTTGCTTGACGAATGCAAAAGACTTAGCCTTTGGTTGCGGTCATATGGTAAGTTATTAATTAGAAGTTCTAATGACTAGGTTTTATTCCTGGATCTATTGTTGTTAGGATACTAATTAATCCATATATGTGTACAGTGCTGTAAAGAATGTGGGCAGAACTTGACAAAATGTCCAATATGTCGAGCAGTTATCCAATCACGTCTAAGGTTATATTCTGGATGATCTTGGCTAAGAATTTACAAATGCTTCTCCTATTGCAGGCCAAAGATTAAAAACTAGATTACAAGTTTATATGTACTTTGTTGTCAAATATTTATATAGTGGATTTTCTTTTTCTTGTATTTAATAACTAGCTTTTAAAATCTCATAGTCTTCATTTTTTTTAGCAGTATTTTATTTTGTTCTCCATTATTATTCTAAGAAAAACTAGGTTAGCAAAATTAGATATTAAATGAAGCATAGATTCTGAACCAAAAAGAAATCTACATAAAGATTTTTGAATCGATATATCATAATTTCAAAGAAAGCTTGTTCTTTTTTCTTTTTAAAGATAAAATAGTTTTATCATGAAGTACTTTTAAGAATGCAAGCATCTTTCAAAATTCCAAGATGTTGAAACAAGTGAAGAAAACTTTTATGGTACATTTAAAAAGATAGAAAAATGCAATTTCTTTTCACCCAATCTCTCTCACTTAAGAACCTTACAAAATTGTTTCGAGAATCATTATGAATAGGATGAAATGTATTATGTTGCAGACTATAATTTTGGTAGATTGTCATTCATACCAGGGGGATATATTTCCAAAGATATTCTTATTTCACATGATCTATTGCTTGATTTTCATATCTAACCAAGAAAATCATCTACGCACAAAAATTTAACATAATAATGCTTTTGATTGCCTAAAATGGATTTTTTTTTTCTACTTAATGCTCTTTATTGCTTGAATAATTCCAAAGAAAACAATTGAGTAAATTATGAAATCCACAATTGAGTCCTGAATTGAGTAGATTATGAAATCCACATTTGAGCCCTCTTTTTCTACACTTAACAAATATTGAGCTAAAGGCTTCCTTAAGAACACTAGATGTATTAGATAAGGTTGTCCTCTCTCCTTTTTCTATTTGCAATAGTAGCTGAATTATTATTGGCGATTTTATAAAGTTGCTCTAATACTAGTTTAGTTCCTACACCTTTTATCAAGAATGTGTAATTATCACAACTATTATATGTTGATGAAGCCATCATCTTTGCAGAAGTAACTTTCTCCTTTGCCTATAACCAATATCATTTTCTATATGTTGCTTGCTTTTCAAGCCTTCGAGTAAAAAGTGAAGAAAGCTCTACCTTCTTAAGAAATTGTAATGCTGACACCAAATAAATTACTTCTTCTATTTTACAAATCTTTGGGTAGTAGCAAGCTATCTAACACATGAATTTGTCTAGTTTTGTTAAGCCCCAAACCATCAGCATGGGTCGAGACATCGTAGGAAGGCCATATATCTCATAAAGGTGAGTACACAAAGCATGACAAGCACACCTAAAATGTTCAAACTCACATGTACAAGTCAACAAAAACAAATGTTATGTAGTAGCAAATAGAGATTAACATGACTTATAAAGGTTTCAATTCATAATAACATAGCAAATACAAAATCATCATCTTAAAAGTAATAAAATAGAGTAAAGCACACTTGTTTTATCAAGTACAAACTTAAACTAAAAAATAAGAAAGTTGTAATATGCCCAACTCTCTACACACATTTCATGGCTCGATTCACACTATTCCTTGACATTTGAAAAGGAAACAAGAGAAAATAATGAGTTAGCAACTCAATAAGTAATATGTACCTATAGTTGGATCAAGGAAAACATATATAGTCATCTTGTATAAATAATGCAATAATATATACAATATAAAGCAATACGTCAGAATCCAGGAAACAATCACATAATGAAAAGGTAAGTAGCTCTACCTCTCATGTTTTATCACTACATATAATATATTTTATTCAAAAATTCATATTACCTAGTTTTATTTATAATTTAAGAAAAATAGTACAATATTTGACATCAAAATTTTGAAAAAATTTATGCATGGTTTCATATTATGAAAATTACCAATGCATATTTCTTGTTATTTAAAATCAAAATTTTATAAATAATAATTTAAATATTATGGAAAGGGTTTTCCAAATTTATGCATGTTTGATTTATGGAGTTTTTGAAAATAAATTTGGAACAAATGTTTTGTCTACTTTATGAGAAGGACACATGTCCTAAATAGGGAAGCTCCATTGAGGATGACACACATTCCTAAGGTGCTATAAGTAGCTTGATGCCTTGATCTTTTTTATAACAATTTTAATCCCTCAATGATGGACTACATATCAAAAAGAAGCCATGTACATAAAAGAATGAATCAGAGCACAAGGGACTAATTAGCAATCACTTAGCAATGTTACCATTGGCTAAGAATAAGTACCTATCCTTATGGGAATTGATCCTATGTCTTCGACATGACAAGGAGATGTTATGAGAGAGCTAATTGAATAGGAGAGCACTCAACCTTAGGTTCTGAGGAAGGGCGAGTAGTGAAGAAAAAAATTCCATAAGCAAGGCCAAATTCAAAGTATGATTTTTAGTTGGTTAAGGGGTTCAGGGACTAGAGCATTGTAACTATGGCTCAAATTGCTGGCAATATGATGGTGCGTTAACATGTTGTTGGGCCAAAACAGTTAGGGATTTCACTAGCTATATTCATGTCTTAGCATGTATTAGCTAGTTAGGGCTAATCATTGACTATATCTGTGTTGGTATGTTATGTCTACCTAGCCAATTGGAGTTAATCATTGGTCATGACCATGTGTTAGCATGTTTTGTAGGCATACCCAGTTGGGCTGAATCAACGACATGACCTTGTCACTGTTAAAGAGAGACTCCTCAAGCTTGATTAGAGGGTGGATCATGCCATAATCATCATACCATGAGAGGGTGAATTTTGAAATGTTTCTATTAAAAAGAAAAAAGTTCTCAGAAGAAATGCATTAAAAATATTTTCTTAATCAACAATATATTTTAATATATTAGGCAAGATTGTTCACAACCTCAAACACGTAACTTGTCTCATAATTCTGATGCTCCACTAGGATCAAAGGTCCTAATCACAGAGGTGAACTCCATCAACCTTCAACTATAAGAGAAAAAGAAGAAAAGTAATATAAATGATTGCACCCCTATAGGACAAATATAGTCAAAGGTGGAAAATACAAGGATGATAATGCTAGTTGGGTAACAACATGCAATAGCCCTAGGTCAATTAGTTCGAAGTAACAAGTGAATCAAAGAATAAAAAATCAATTTGAACAATGATAGTATGATAGGGGTCAACAAAGGTGAAGCCCTGATGATACCCTACGAAGGCTAGGGTAAGTAATAACCCAAGGGATGATTGCCAATGTAGTTCAGACCAACAATTAGCATACTAAGGGAATAGGGTACAAGGGACCCATTGCTGCAGTTCCTCTGAAGTGCATTTAGTGAGAAGAAATGTGGACACAACATTTGTTCCAAATTTATTTCCAAAAAAGATAAATCACCCACATAGATTTGGAAAACCCTTTCCACAATATTCAAATCACTTCTTTTCAAATCGGCATATTTTTCTATAAATTTTTAAAACAATATATCATAATTCAATATCATGTTCAAAAGGAATATATCATGCTTTGATCCATAAATTTTAAAATAATTATTTTTCTATGAAGGGCATGCATATATAAATTTATGATTTTAAATATACATAAATATGCTCAAATAATTCTTATAATATGAAATTATGCATAAATAACTTTCATAATTTTAATTTCAAATATTCATTTTATTTTTTAAAAATCATAAATAAAACTAGATTATATGAATTTTTAAGTAAACAAATGTTATATGCAATGATAAAGCATAAGAGGTAAAGGTACTTACCTTTCTCAATTGACAAGATTTTTAAATCTATAAAGAAGGATTGTTCACAGCCTCAAACATGTAACTTGTCCCCTAATTTTGATGCTCCATAGGGCCCAAAGGCCCTAATCACAAAGGTCAACACTATCAACCATCAACTATAAAGAAAAAAATGGGAAAAGTAACTTAAACAATTACACCTCTATATATTCAAAACTAGTAATCAAAGCGATTTATAGGAAAAATATGTGGATGACAATTCTAGTTAGTTTGGAGTGACAACTAACTAAATCAAAGAACAAAAAACTAGACTGAACAACAATAGTACAGCTAGGGTCATTAAAAATGAAGGTCTAGTGATGTCCCACGAAGGCTAAGGTGGGCAACAATATAAGGGATAATTGCCAAAGAGATCCAGGCCCATAACTAGCATACTAAAAGGAAGAAGAGAGAATGAATCTTTTGCTAGGGTCCTTCTATTGTCCACTTAGAGAGAAGAAATATGACTTTAGTCCCTGATATCTATGAAAAATAAAAATATAAGTGGATTATATAGCCCACTGCTTAAGGTGATGGACTTTGACCAACATTCTTTTTTGATGAGAGAGAAGAGGAGTAAAAAAAAGGGAGAAATGGAGAGACAATAAATGAGGGAGAAAGAAGAGAGAGAAAGAGAAAAGAGGAGAGAGAAGATAGAGGGCAAGAGTGAAGAGGGAAAATAGGGGAAGAACATCATCTTCTCTCAGTCAAAATAGAGGATGGGAGGTAGCGATGGTTGCCAAATAGTAGCCTTCTTCTTACCAACACTAAGCACAACCTGTGGCATTCTATCAGTCGAATATCCTAGTGGAAGACCGACAATAGACTCAACTGGCTCTCACAAACATTTCAAAATGGTGTTTTGTAACATGGAATAAGGATGATTCATAGATATGAGAGAGAAACAATCCAAGAAACTCAAGTGATTGGAGGCCTTGATGGTCGATGGTGGCCATAATGGTCAACTAGCCTCATCCTTCTACCTTCTAGTTTGACAATTGGATCAAGTTGATTCTAGCTATGTAGTGAAGAGACAATTCAGCCATGACAAATAGGGTAGTAGAAAAATAGGGGAATGAGGAAAAGAAAAATGGTGGATCTAGGTAATCTCATGGAAAGAGGATAGTTTCTTTCATGGCTAATCAACTCAACTCACTGACCCATCGGCCAAAGCATGCAACAACAATTGATGAGAGTTCATTAGTTGGAACAAGGCAAGAAAATCAAAATCCTAGGCTCTACTACTTAGGTTCTGATTATTATCGATGAAATTCAACTAATAATGAAGGTCAACAAAAATGCAGAAGAAAAGAAGAGATCCACAACCTCGAACTAAGGAAGGAGAGTAAGGGCCAGTAGCGATGATCGACCAAAGCAATGAGCCACTATGAAGAAGGTATATAGAGGAGGAATGTAATGCTCTAAGCCCATCTGCTAGCATAATAACTTGTTAGTGGGCCGAAACCACATGACACTAAAAGCTCGAGTGGAAGTTAATTGGTAGCAAGTGAACTTGAGTTATAAACACTTAAACCTTTTCTTTCCCATTCGATGTCAGACTAGTTTTGGGGTGTTACAATCTCCCCTCTTATAATGCAACATTCTCATCGCACATCACAAGCTAGCCAAAATTTACCCTAAGCCGGGTCGTTAGTGCTGCAAGAGTGGCTTCATGTCATAGCAGGACTCTACCACTGTCCCATAGATAGCCCTTTCTTTCTGCTCACTAACCTTTGCACACTTGGTTGGCTCTAATATCATTTGTAACACCCCAAGCCCTTTATAATTATCATGCTCCAGACCCCGAATAGATCTAAAGCATAATAATCTGCCACACACTTAAAAATAAATCCTTAGCATGCAAAACGTCATGTGCAGAGAAATTTTACATAATTAATTGAGATAAAGGGCCAACTTCTACCCAACTCTTGTTTATATCTTGATCTTTGAAACAAAAAATAATAATAGACTTTTATGAGTCTTTGCTCAATAAGTAACGTTAAGCATAAATTAGTCGGACTCAATGTAGATGAATTTAAAAATGGAGGTTGTGGTTATCACCATCCAATGCTATATAGATTCAATGAATGAGACCTCCCTTAAATTTGGATTGCATTCTCTTAGGAGCAGACCATCAATGCCTAATGAAGTTATGGTCTTATTCCTTGTTGTACATGAAGTTGAGGTGGCAGCGGTACAAACAAGAAAGATGGTTTTTAGTGTTGGTTATCCAATTGCAGAAGTGCCCCCATAGGCTTGTACTTTCATGTTTCTCTAAAATTGCAGTCATTGTAAGATCTTAGTTTCTCATCATGCTGCTAAAGCAACTATAGAATCTATCGGGCGATCCACCAGAAAGATGAGTTTGAAGTCAATTGTCATGAAAGTGAAAGGATCTACTTATTTCAGGAAAAAAGAATAAATTGATCTTGAGCCGGAGAGAAGGTTTTCAAGGTCATCCATATAAACAACCTCAATCAAAGGGTCTTTTTTGCATTTGATCCCTTCAATACATAGCTTTCTACTTTGTTATTTGGCTTGCCGACCTGCCTTCAGTCTGTATGGGGGGAAACAACTAGCTACATAGATTCATTTTGTCTGTCGATCGAACTTCGATCTAGTTGATATTTCCTATGATCGAAACTTTGGTCTACATGTGTGGTATGTTGGGGGCTTGCTATCTACTTCGCGAACATTCACTACCCCATTCCGTAACTTCCTTTCTTTTGTCCATCCATGTGGTGGTCAAAAGAAAAAGAGAAAGCCCCCTTTCTTTGTCTTTCATTCTCCCATCATGTTCTTTCTAATTCAAAAAAGAAAGGGGGGCGGTGAATAGGTGGAAATCTAATCTATATGCCAAAAAAAAAAAAAAAATCTAATTCCTGTTCATTGCTTTCAAATCCAACCAATTTACATTTGGTTGTAGGGGAGGATAGGTAAACATCTTTCTTTAGTTCGATGGCTCACATTGGTTTAGCTAGCTTCTTCTTTGGATGGATCCCATCCACTTCATTAGGAGAACGAACTCCCCTACAGCAAGCCAAAAAAAAAGAGTAAGTAAAAAAAAAAAAGTGTGAGCTATTAGGTACCGCCACACTATGGATATCGTGGCGTGTCCATGCTATTCTCATGTTGCCGCTCAGACCTCCGCTTGTTGGTTTGGTGGTTGTGTGGTATTTAATAGAATTCAACATGTTGCTGTGCCTTTATAGCTTTTGTCTTTGCCCTTCAATTTTCAGCTTCGACTCTTTTTGTTGCGGGCTTAGTAGATAAGAGTAGGGAAAAAAGAATCATCTAGTTCATAAGTTAGGGCAAGTTGAACTATTTCATATTGATCGAAATAAAGAGAAATTATCAGTGGTTCCTAGTTATTCATCCAGACTCGCAAGGTTCGTACCACGTAAGATCCATGGTGATGGGTTGGGTACACTAAAATCACTTCATCCTATGAACATAGCTCGAGGAAGTATTAGGATCCACATAAAAACTATAGTGAAAATATGCTGAATCAAGAGTTGATAGCAAGTGTTTTTGCTACTTAAATCGTTACTCTTCATTCTCCCATGCTTTAGCAATTGCGCTTCCTAGACCACTACCATGTACTCTCTGAGTTGGACAAAAATGACAAATGAGAATTATGCTTATCACAAGTTTAATATGACAATTAAATGTGGTGATATTGGGATGATAGCTCTTTGGAGGAAGAATCCTCCTTTTCGTATCCAACTTTTGATTGAGTAGAGACTTTAGTCACTGGAAGGAGAAGGTTTTCAAACTTTTATTTCCCACCTCAACTGCTACTACAAAAGCCAGGAATCCCTCACCTATTTCTTCTCATTATGGAATTATCGGTTGATAATTCGATCGAGTGGGAATGATAAAACTACCCAGGATTTGAGATTCATTTATTTATATGTTGGTTTCATCTAACAACTAAGCCATATTTTGTGCATCATTAATAAAAGGCTATGACTCTACTACTTAATTAAGGGCATTTTCCTAGGGATTCTCTTAAGTTTAAAAGCAAATTCACCGGTAGCCCCCGAAATGCTGCTGTTAACTAGCTGAAAAAGTCCTGGAAATGGCCATAGGAAGAACATATTTGGCAGTGGAGCTAAAGAGATAAGGATAATCAGTCTTAAGAGATGCTTTCTCTTCTTCGGGAGAAATCTTTTGAAAAAGGCATTGAGAAATTCTAGAGGAGATTCCTTTTGGAATGGAATGTCGAATCCAAAGGCATCTATTTAATTTCATGGGAGTCAGTATGTGAGCTTAAGTCGAAAGGGGGTTTGGGCCTCAAACACTTGGAGCTAATTAACCTAGCATTTCTAGCAAAAGTTGGGTGGAGGTCCCTGCATGAAGAGAAGGCAATTTGGTGTAAAATATGAAAAGCCATGTCTTTTCTTCCCGAAGGGTAGCTTCTAGGCAAAGGAGGAGTTCGTTGGCGATATGGAAGGGTCTTAAAAAAAATGAGGGAGGGTACTTCAAAAAAGCTTGGGCTAGTCTGTGAATAGTGGTGAGAGTGTGGACTTTTTTAGGGATTGGGGTTCTGGATTGGAGCCACTTTGTGTAAGATTTCTCTATCTTTTCAGCAATGAAGTAGCAACCTCGTAGGTTTGATGTTGAACTGAGGGATCGAGGTCTTGAAAGCCAATAATAGGGCTTAGTGGAGAGCTGAACCAACTCTTTGAATCCTAGAGGTTAGTCCCCCTTCCTATTTCACTAGGTACTTGTGATGCTTAGTGATGGATCTTCATTCCTAAGTGAGCATAGTATGTGGTTTCACTACTTCACTTTTACATAGTTTCATAGTTGCATGCTTAGTTTAATTTATAGATGCCTTGCTTAGTTTACTCATGACTTGCATTCCATGTAAAGCATGCCTTGCATAGTTTACTTATGACTTGCATTCCATGTAGAGTAGCATCATAGTAGGATCATGATAGATTAGCTTCATAACATGTTTATGTTTATATGCTGGCAGTAGATGATCATTTGAAACTCACTTCTTCATGTTTTAAGTTTAGTGCTTAATTGAGGTGTTAGGTTGCTTGCCTTCTTACTCATTTGTTTAGACATCTAAATACCAAAAACATAATAAACCATAGGCTATTGCTTGTTTCTTTAGACCTTGATCATAGCAAGCTTTAGCCAAACAAGATTTAGCTAGACCTTACTCTAATGAGATCATGTAACTAACCATCATGTCGTTTATTAAAGGAAGCCTATCTTAAGGATTAGGGTGACTCTATCAAGACTGATTTATAGCCTTAATTTATTAGCTTCTAATTTGGCACATTGTAAAGTCATGCCTACACTACTTGATTGACAAGACTATTATGATTACTCCATCCTAACCAAATCTGTGTATACTATGACTGGTGCAACTGTTAATAATATTATGCTATGACTGAGGCAACTATTAATGATATTACGTAATTGTTTGTTGAGATCTATGTAGTTGGATTAATTTTGGCCCTCAAATGCTCTAATTGCCAACCTAGTAAGATATAACAAATCTTGACACAATTTTGAACTTGCTTGGCTCCAACCATGAAATATGATCCAATCCACCCTTTGACCTCCTTTATTATGACTCAAGAGTCTTCGCATTTTATTCCACTTTCTACCCATATTGATCATGATCAAGTGCAAAAAAAATCTTTCTAGCGCCCTCTCCACCAATCAACCAATAACATTCCCACTAATATAGTCAATACCCTACCTTTTACCATAGAACAATTTTTTGCCAAGTCTATGACTAATATTAACCCCTAAGATAGGCCGATCCTAAATAATCCTACTAGCCATTACCCAACATGACCCCTCCCCCAACACCTGTAATATCCCAAACTTGGAAGTCTTGTAATTTTATTTTAAGCATGTTTTTATTTTTAGTTTAGCCTTATAGTGCGAATGATTGAGTGAAAATCTTAAGAAAATGTGAAAGCAGAAATTTTAGAGGTTATTTTGAGTTTTTTCCCATGATCCTTCCAAAAAGTTGATAAAGTCACTTATTTGGGCTTATAATTGGAGTTTTTGTGATGATTTTAATGTTTACTAGTTGTTTTTGATCCTTGAGAGAAGTTGGAATAAAGATTTTAGAAGTTGGAATATGTTAGAATGGCCTTTGGAAAGATTATATGAAGTTAGTTGACTCATTAGTCAGCTAAACTGGTGAAAGTAGCTGACTATTGCGAAAGTAGTCGACTAGTTAGTTGACTAACTAGCTGAAACTCTCTGTAAAAATGATATGGATCATTTTTACCTACAGTAGTCAACTACTTGTCAACTATTGTGGGAAATCTTTCTGTAAATTGAGCCTAGAACCAATTTTGCCCAAAGTAGTCAACTACTTAGTCGACTACTTTGGAAAATCTCTGTAAAATTGGTTTGGGACCAATTTTATCCACAGTAGTCGACTACTTAGTCATATAGTCGACTATTGTGGGAAATTTCTTTGTGAAATTGGTCTGAGACCAATTTCACTCTCATTAGTCAGCATTTTAGCCGACTAATGAATAAATTGAGGACTTTCCAAGGGGTCACCCATCGCTCTCACCCAAGCATGCTTAACTGCGGGTTTAGGTGGACAAAAATATTATGTGAAATTGGTTTGAGACTAATTTCACTCTCATTAGCTAGCATCCATGCCGACTAATGGATGGATAACCCCTGTTATTCATCTGATAACTAAAATTTGACCAGCAGCATAAGTGAAATTTTGTAAAAAGTCATTTGAGGATTTGATCAAGGGCAAGATAGGAAAGAAAATTAAAGGGCAAAAATACTTGGTGGAGAAGGGAGCCATGTGGGCTTTGAAAAGTGTGATTTAAGAGTAGAGAGGGGCAAAATAGGGATTTCTAGAAGCATTTAAAACCTACTACCCTACCTTAGCCCTTAAGCCATCGTATGAAAAGAGAAAGAAAAGGGGGAGAAAAGAGAAAGAAAAGGGGGAGAAAAGAGAAAGAAAGAGGAGAGGGTTCCAGCCATGAGGAAGAAGAAGAGAAGAAGAAGAGAAAAAAGAGAAAGAGAAGGAATGGAAGAAGACTTGGTGGTTTAGCCATCCTTGCTAAGGTAAGTCCAAACCTTCCTAAGCTAGAGAATGATGTTAAAATCTCATGATTTAGAGACAAATGAGGTGATAACATGTGTATATTGTGAATCTTTGAGTATGTTAGAGATTGAAGAATATTATGCTAAGATATTAAGGCATAGAGCATGCATGCATAATTTAATGAAACCCTTGGTGCTTGTGACCCTAATAATACATGTATGATGACTTAGGCCAAGAGATTAGTTCCAGGGAGTCAGAACAGGAGAAATAGCAGCCATAGCAATGTGCTAACAGTTAAGGTGAGTGGGTTTCTCATCTAGCTTTGTGAACTATTCTATAATAGCATAGCGATATTTTGCTATAAATCAGAGTATGTTATGCTAAGTATAGTATCTCAAGTAATTAAATATGAGAAATGAAAACCCAGTTATGATGTATCTATATTTTAAAGCATGTTATAAAGCAAAGCATGAGTTTAAGAACAAGCATGGGTTTAAAGCATGTTCTAAAGCAAAGCATAGTTTAAGAACAAACATGAGTTTACACCATGTTTCCAAAGCAAAGAATGAGTTTCAGAAATAGTAAGAGTTTCCAGCAAAGCATAAATTTGAGAAAAGAAAAGGAAATATGAGCTATAGCATGTTTCCAAGCAAAGTATAGAGTTTCATAAAAAGTATTGTTTGAATAAAAATATATGTTTCAGTAAAGCATAGAAATTGCCTTTCAGATTTATGTTTCAAAGTGATGCATGGGCATGCATGAATATCAATGTTAAAAGATTTAACTGCATTAGGCGCAAAGTATAAAAGAGGTAAAAATGACACTATTTATACATATCTCAAGACCCTATAAAACACTATGCTGAGAATGTTTTGGGGTAAAAGGGTAACATTGCCACAGTCAATGGGCTTGCGTGTGGATCAACTGTTCTTGTTGCCACAAAGCCTTTTGACTCTTATGGACTAACAATAAGGTGTGCTACAGAAATAGGCTAAGAGATTACAAAGGTTTGGGTAAAAGGAAAGCGGTGTCACTGTTAGTGCACATGCGTGGAAACCTATTGGTCTTATAGTCGCAATGTGTCTAAACTCATGTGAACCATCACTTGGTTGATGTAATATAAGGTCCACCAAATCTCACTACTAAGGTTGTGTTTGATATAAGGGGAAAAAAAAAGGGGGTCAATGTTATGTGAGTAATATTTTATGATATAAATTCTAAGAGTGTAAAAGTTGTTATGATAACTATACTTTGTTGTATCTAGAGGGTATAATATTGTGGGCATAAGATTTAACTGCGTTAGGAGCAAAGTATAAAAGAGGTAAAAATGATACTATTTATACATGTCACAAGATCCTATAAAACACTATGCTGATAACATTTTGATGTAAAAGGGTAACGTTGCCACAGTCGATGGGCTTATGTGTGGATCAACTGGTCTTGTTGCCACAAAGCCTTTTGACTTGTATGGACCAACATTAAGGTGTGCTACAGAAATAGGCTGAGAGATTGCAAAGGTTTGGGCAAAAGGAAAGCAGTGTCACTATTGGTGCACATGCATGGGAACCTATTGGTCTTATAGTCCAAATGTGTACAAACTCGTGTGAACCACTACTTGGTTGATGTAATATAAGGTCCACCAAATCTCAATACTAAGGTTTTGTTTGATACAAGGTGAAAAAAAAAAGGGGGTCAATGTTATGTGAGTAATATTTTATGATTTAAATTCTAAGAGTGTAAAAGTTTTTATGATGACTATACTTTGCTGTATCTGGTGGGTATAATATTACAGGCATAAGTTTTAATTGCATTATGAATAAAGTATAAGAGTTAAAAATGACACTATTTACACATATCACAAGACACTATAAAACACTATGCTGAAAATGTTTTGGGGTGAAAGGGTAATGTTGCCACAGTTGTTGGGCTTGCATGTGGATCAGCTGGTCTTTTTGCCATAAAGTCTTTCGACTCATATGAACCAACATTAAGGTGTGTTATGGAAATAGGCTGAGAGATTGCAAAGGTTCGGGCAAAAGGAAAGCGGTGTCACTGTTGGTGCACATGCGTGGGAACCTATTGGTCTTATAGTCCCAATGCGTCCAAACTCATTTGAACCACCACTTGATTGATATAATATAAGGTCCACCAAATCTCACTGCTAAGGTTGTGTTTGATATGAGGTGAGACAAAAAATCGGGTGAATGTTACAGGACTAATATTTTATGATGTAAATTATAAGGGTGTAAAAGATTTTATGATAACTATACTTTGTTGTATCTGGAGGGTATAATATTACAGGCACAAGTTTTAACTGCATTACGAATAAAGCATAAGAGTTAAAAATGACACTATTTATACATATCACAAGACACTATAAAACACTATGCTGAGAATGTTTTGTGGTGAAAGGGTAATATTGCCATAGTCGTTGGGCTTGCGTGTGGATCAGTTGGTCTTGTTACCACAAAGCCTTTTGACTCGTCTGGACCAACATTAAGGTGTGCTACAGAAATAGGCTGAGATATTTCAAAGGTTCGGGCAAAAGGAAAGCAGTGTCACTGTTGGTGCACATGCGTGGGAACCTATTGGTCTTATAGTCCCAATGTGTGCAAACTCGTGTGAACCACCACTTGGTTGATGCAATATAAGGTCTACCAAATCTCACTACTAAGGTTGTGTTTGATACGAGGTAAAAAAAAAAGGGGGACAATGTTATGGGAGTAATATTCTATGATGTAAATTCTAAGAGTGTAAAAGTTCTTATGATAACTATACTTTACTGTATTTAGAGGGTACAATATTACAAGCATTAGATTTAACTACGTTAGGAGCGAAGTATAAAAGAGGTAAAAATGACACTATTTATACATATCACAAGACACTATGAAACACTATGCTAAGAATGTTTTGGGTAAAAGGGTAACGTTGCCACAATCGATGGGCTTGCATGTTGATCAACTGGTCTTGTTGCCACAAAGGCTTTTGACTCGTATGGACCAACATTAATGTGGGCTACATAAATAGGCTAAGAGATTGCAAAGGTTCGAGTAAAAGGAAAGCAGTATCATTGTTGGTGCACATGCATGGGAACCTATTGGTCTTATAGTCCCAATGTGTCTAAACTCGTGTGAACCACCACTTGGTTGATGTAATATAAGGTCCACCAAATCTCACTACTAAGGTTGTATTTGATACGAGGTGAAAAAAAAAAGGGGAGGTAAATGTTATGGGAGTAATATTTTACGATGTAAATTCTAAGAGTGTAAAAGTTTTTGTGATAACTATACTTTGCTATATCTGGAGGGTATAATCTTACAAGCATAAGTTTTAATTGCGTTATGAATAAAGCATAAGAATTAAAAATGACGCTATTTATACATATCACAAGACACTATAAAACACTATACTGAGAATGTTTTGGGGTGAAGGGGTAATGTTGCCACAGTCGTTGGGCTTGCATATGGATCAGCTTGTCTTTTTACCATAAAGTCTTTCGACTCGTACGGACCAACATTAAGGTATGCTAGAGAAATAGGCTGAGAGATTGCAAAGGTTCAGGCAAAAGGAAAGCGGTGTCACTGTTGGTGCACATGCGTGGGAACCTATTGGTCTTATAGTCCCAATGTGTCCAAACTCGTGTGAACCACCACTTGGTTGATCTAATATAAGGTCCACCAAATCTCACTACTAAGGTTGTGTTTGATACGAGGTGAGAAAAAAAATGGGGTGAATGTTACAGGAGCAATATTTTATGATGTAAATTATAAGGGCGCAAAAGTTTTTATGATAACTATACTTTGTTGTATCTGGAGGGTATAATATTACAGGCATAAGTTTTAACTGCGTTACAAATAAAGCATAAGAGTTAAAAATAACGCTATTTATACATATCATAAGACACTATAAAACACTATGCTGAGAATGTTTTGGGGTGAAAGGGTAATGTTGCTACAGTCGTTGGGCTTGCGTGTGGATCAGCTGGTCTTATTGCCACAAAGCCTTTCAACTTGTATGGACCAACACTAAGGTGTGCTACAGAAATAGGCTGAGAGATTGCAAAGGTTCGAGCAAAAGGAAAACGGTGTCACTGTTGGTGCACATGCATGGGAACCTATTGGTCTTATAGTCCCAATGTGTCCAAACTCGTATGAATCACCACTTGGTTGATGTAATATAAGGTTCACCAAATCTCACTGCTAAGGTTGTGTTTGATACAAGGTGAGAAAAAAAAAGGGTTAATGTTACGGGAGGAATATTTTAAGATATAAATTATAAGAGTGTAAAAGTTTTTATGATAACTATACTTGGATGTATCTGGAGGATGAAATATTACGTGCATAAGTTTTAACTACATTACGAATAAAGCATAAAAGAGTTAAAAATGACACTATTTATACATATCACAAGACACTATAAAACACTATGCTGAGAATGTTTTAGGATGAAAGGGTATTGTTGCCACAATCGATGGGTTTGCATGTGGATCAATTGGTCTTATTGCCACAAAGCCTTTCGACTCGTATGGACAAACATTAAGGTGTGCTACAGAAATAACCTAAGAGATTGCAAAGGTTCGGGCAAAAGGAAAGCGGTGTCACTGTTGGTGCACATGCATGGGAACCTATTAGTCTTATAGTCCCAATGTGTCCAAACTCGTGTGAACCACCACTTGGTTGATGTAATATAAGGTCCACCAAATCTCACTGCTAAGGTTGTGTTTGATATGAGGTGAAAAAAAAGGAGGGGTCAATGTTATGGGAGTAATATTTTATGATGTAAATTCTAAGAGTGTAAAAGTTTTTATGATAACTTTACTTTGCTGTATCTGAAGGGTATAATATTACAGGCATAAGTTTTAACTGTGTTACGAATAAAGCATAAGAGTTAAAAATGACACTATTTATACATATCACAAGACAGTATAAAACACTATGCTGAGAATATTTTGGGGTGAAAGGGTAACGATGCCATAGTTGTTGGGCTTGCATGTGGATCAGCTGGTCTTGTTGCCACAAAGCCTTTCGACTCGTATGGACCAACATTAAGGCGTGCTACAGAAATAGGCTAAGAGATTGCAAAGGTTCGGGAAAAAGGAAAGCGGTGTCACTATTTGTGCACATGCATGGGAACCTATTGGTCTTATAGTCCCAATGTGTCCAAACTCGTGTGAACCACCACTTGGTTGATGTAATGTAAGGTCCACCAAATCTCACTGCTAAGGTTGTATTTGATACGAGGTGAGAAAAAAAGGGGTAAATGTTACGGGGGCAATATTTTATGATGTAAATTATAAGGGTGTAAAAGTTTTTATGATAACTATACTTGGATGTATCTGGAGGATGAAATATTACATGCATAAGTTTTAACTGCATTACGAATAAAGCATAAAAGAGTTAAAAATGACACTATTTATACATATCACAAGACACTACAAAACACTATGCTGAGAATGTTTTGGGGTGAAAGGGTAATGTTGCCACACTCGTTGGAATTGCGTATGGATCAGCTGGTCTTGTTGCCATAAAGCCTTTGGACTCGTATGGACCAACATTAAGGTGTGCTACAGAAGTAGGCTGAGAAATTGCAAAGGTTCGGGCAAAAGGAAAGCGGTGTCACTGTTGGTGCACATGCGTGGGAACCTATTGGTCTTATAGTCACAATGTGTCCAAACTTGTGTGAACCACCACTTGGTTGATGTAATATAAGGTCCACCAAAACTCGTGTGGACCAATTGATCCACATGCATGCCCATCGACTATGGCAAAATTACTTTTTTATTCCAAAACATTCTCAGCATAGTGTTTTATAGTGTCTTGTTAGTATGTATAATACTGTCATTTCTACCTCTTTTACACTTTTCTCCTAACGCAGTTAAAACTTATGGCTGTAATATTTCACCCTCCGAATATAATCAAGTATAATTATCAAAAAAACTTTTACACCCTTAGAACTTACATCATAAAATATTACTCTCATGACATTCACCCCCTTTTATTTTCACCTCGTATCAAACACAACCTTAGCAGTGAGATTTGGTGGATCTTATTTTACATCAATCAAGTGGTGGTTCACACGAGTTTGGACACATTGGGACTATAAGACTAATAGGTTCCCACGCATGTGCTCCAACAGTGACACCGCTTCCCTTTTGCCCAAACCTTTGCAATCTCTCAGCCTATTTCTGTAGCACACCTTAATGTTGGTCCATACGAGTCAAAAGGCTTTGTGGCAATAAGACCAATTGATCCACACACAAGCCCATCGACTGTGGCAACATTACTTTTTTATCCCGAAACATTCTGAGCATAGTATTTTATAGTGTCTTGTTAGTATGTATAATAGTGTCATTTCTACCTCTTTTACACTTTGCTCCTGACGCAGTTAAAACTTATGCCTATAATATTTCACCCTCCAAATATGATCAAGTATAGTTATCATAAAACTTTTACATCCTTGGAATTTACATCATAAAATATTACTTCCATAACATTCAGCCCCTTTTCTTTCACCTCGTATCAAATACAACCTTAGCAGTGAGATTTGGTGGATCTTATTTTACATCAACCAAGGGGTGGTTCACATGAGTTTGGACACATTGTGACTATAAGACCAATAGGTTCCCACGCATGTGCACCAACAATGACACCCCTTCCCTTTTACCTGAACATTTGAAATCTCTCAGCCTTTCTGTAGCAAACCTTAATGTTTGTCCATACGAGTCAAAAGGCTTTGTGGCAACAAGACCAGTTTATCCACATGCAAGCCCATCGATTCTGGCAACATTACTTTTTTATCCCAAAACATTCTCAGCATAGTGTTTTATAGTGTCTTGTTAGTATGTATAATAGTGTCATTTCTCCTCTTTTACACTTTCCTCTTAACATGTTAAAACTTATGCCTGTAATATTTCACCCTCCAAATACAATCAAGTATAATTATCATAAAAACTTTTACACCCTTAGAATTTACATCATAAAAATATTACTCCCATGACATTCACCACCATTTTTTTTTCACGTCCTATCAAACACAACCTTAGCAGTGAGATTTGGTGGATCTTATTTTACATCAACCAAGTGGTGGTTCACACGAGTTTGCACACATTGGGAGTATAAGACCAACAGGTTCCCATGCATGTGCTCCTACAGTGACATCGCTTCCCTTTTGCTCAAAACCTTGCAATCTCTTAGCCTATTTCTGTAGCACACTTTAATATTGGTCCATACGAGTCAAAAGGCTTTGTGGCAACAAGACCAATTGATCCACACGCAAGCCCATCGACTGTGGCAACATTACTTTTTTATTCCAAAACATTCTCAGCATAGTGTTTTATAGTGTCTTGTTAGTATGTATAATAGTGTCATTTCTACCTTTTTTACACTTTGCTCCTAACGCAGTTAAAACCTATGCCTATAATATTTCACCCACCAAATACGATCAAGCATAGTTATCATAAAAACTTTTACACCCTTAGAATTTACATCATAAAATATTACTTCGAAAACATTCACCCCTTTTTTTTTCACCTCGTATCAAACACAACCTTAGCAGTGAGATTTGGTGGATCTTATTTTACATCAACCAAGTGGTGGTTCACACGAGTTTGCATACATTGGGACTATAAGACCAATAGGTTCACACGCATGTGCACCAACAGTGACACCGCTTCCCTTTTACCTAAACCTTTGAAATCTCTTAGACTTTCTATAGCACATCTTAATGTTGGTCCATACGAGTCAAAAGGCTTTGTGACAACAAGACCAATTGATCCACACGCATGCCCATCGACTGTGGCAACATTACTTTTTTATCCCAAAACATTCTCAGCATAGTGTTTTATAGTGTCTTGTTAGTATGTATAATATTGTCATTTCTACCTCTTTTACACTTTGCTCCTAACGCAGTTAAAACTTATGGCTATAATATTTCATCCTCCGAATACAATCAAGTATAATTATCATAAAAACTTTTACACCCTTAGAACTTACATCATAAAATATTACTCTCATGATATTCACCCACTTTTATTTTCACCTCGTATCAAACATAACCTTAGCAGTGAGATTTGTTGGATCTTATTTTACATCAATCAAGTGGTGGTTCACACGAGTTTGGATACATTGGGACTATAAGACCGATAGGTTCCCACGCATGTGCTCCAACAGTGACACTACTTCCCTTTTGCCCGAACCTTTGCAATCTCTCAGCCTATTTCTGTAGCACACCTTAATGTTGGTCCAAACGAGTCAAAAGGCTTTATGGCAATAAGACCAGTTGATCCACACGCAAGCCCATCAACTGTGGCAACATTACTTTTTTATGCCGAAACATTCTGAGCATAGTATTTTATAGTGTCTTGTTACTATGTATAATAGTGTTATTTCTCCCTCTTTTACACTTTGCTCCTGACGCAGTTAAAACTTATGCCTATAATATTTCACCCTCCAAATACGATCAAGTATAGTTATCATAAAAACTTTTACATCCTTGGAATTTACATCATAAAAAATTACTCCCATAACATTCAGCCCCTTTTCTTTTACCCCGTATCAAATACAACCTTAGCAGGAGATTTGGTGGATCTTATTTTACATCAACCAAGGGGTGGTTCACACGAGTTTGGACACATTGTGACTATAAGACCAATAGGTTCCCATGCATGTGCACCAACAGTGACACCCCTTCCCTTTTACCTGAACATTTGAAATCTCTCAGCCTTTCTGTAGCACACCTTAATGTTGGTCCATACGAGTCAAAAGGCTTTGTCGCAATAAGACTAGTTTATCCACACGCAAGCGCATCGATTGTGGCAACAATACTTTTTTGTCCGAAAACATTCACAGCATAGTGTTTTATAGTGTCTTGTTAGTATGTATAATAGTGTCATTTCTACCTCTTTTACACTTTGCTCCTAAAGCAGTTAAAACTTATTCTTCTAATATTTCACCCTTCAAATACAATCAAGTATAATTATTATAAAAACTTTTACACCCTTAGAATTTACATCATAAAATAATACTCCCATAACATTCACCTCCTTTTTTTTCACCTCGTATCAAACAACCTTAGCTGTGAGATTTGGTGGATCTTATTTTACATCAACCAAGTGGTGGTTCACACGAGTTTGGACACATTGGGACTATAAGACAAATAGGTTCACATGCATGTACTCCAACAGTGACACCGCATCCCTTTTGTCCAAACCTTTGCAATTTCTCAGCCTATTTCTCTAGCACACCTTAATGCTGGTCCACATGAATCAAAAGGCTTTATGGCAACAAGACCAGTTGATCGACACGCAAGCCCATCGATTCTGGCAACATTACTTTTTTATCGCAAAACATTCTCAGCATAGTGTTTTATAGTGTCTTGTTAGTATGTATAATAGTGTCATTTCTCCTCTTTTACACTTTGCTCCTAACGTGTTAAAACTTATGCCTGTAATATTTCACCCTCCAAATACAATCAAGTATAATTATCATAAAAACTTTTACACCCTTAGAATTTACATCATAAAATATTACTCCCTTGACATTCACCCCCATTTTTTTTTCACGTCGTATCAAAAGCAACCTTAGCAGTGAGATTTGGTGGATCTTATTTTACATCAACCAAGTGGTGGTTCACATGAGTTTGGACACATTGGGACTATAAGACCAATAGGTTCCCACGCATGTGCTCCAATAGTGACGTCGCTTCCCTTTTACTCAAAACCTTGCAATCTCTTAGTCTATTTCTGTAGCACACCTTAATATTGGTCCATACGAGTCAAAAGGCTTTGTGGCAGCATGACCAGTTGATCCACACGCAAGCCTATCGACTGTGGCAACATTACTTTTTTATTCCAAAACATTCTCAGCATAGTGTTTTATAGTGTCTTATTAGTATGTATAATAGTGTCATTTCTACCTTTTTTACACTTTGCTCCTACCGCAGTTAAAACTTATGCCTGTAATATTTCACCCTCCAAATACGATCAAGTATAGTTATCATAAAAACTTTTGCACCCTTAGAATTTACATCATAAAATATTACTCCGATAACATTCACCCCTTTTTTTTTTACCTCGTATCAAACACAACCTTAGCAGTGAGATTTGGTGGATCTTATTTTACATCAACCAAGTGGTGGTTCACACGAGTTTGGACACATTGGGACTATAAGACCAATAGGTTCCCACGCATGTGCTCCAATAGTGACACCGCTTCCCTTTTACCCGAACCTTTGCAATCTCTCAGCCTATTTTTGTAGCACACCTTAAAGTTGGTCCACACGAGTCAAAAGGCTTTGTGGCAACAAGACCAGTTGATCGACATGCAAGCCCATCGATTGTGGCAACATTACTTTTTTATCCCAAAACATTCTCAGCATAGTGTTTTATAGTGTCGTGTTACTATGTATAATAGTGTCATTTCTACCTCTTTTACACTTTGCTCCTAACGTGTTAAAACTTATGCCTGTAATATTTCACCTTCCAAATACAATCAAGTATAATTATCATAAAAACTTTTATACCCTTAGAATTTACATCATAAAATATTACTCCCATGGCATTCACCTCTTTTTTTTTTCACGTCATATCAAACACAACCTTAGCAGTGAGATTTGGTGGATCTTATTTTACATCAACCAAGTGGTGGTTCACACGAGTTTGGACACATTGGGACTATAAGACCAATAGGTTCCCATGCATGTGATCCAATAGTGACACCACTTCCCTTTTGGTCAAACCTTTGCAATCTCTCAGCCTATTTCTGTAGCACACCTTAATGTTGGTCCACACGAGTCAAAAGGCTTTCTGGCAGCAAGACTAGTTGATCGACATGCAAGCCCATCGATTGTGGCAACATTACTTTTTTATCCAAAACATTCTGAGCATAGTGTTTTATAGTGTCTTGTTAGTATGTATAATAGTGTCATTTCTACGTCTTTTATACTTTGCTCCTAATGCTATTAAAACTTATGCCTATAATATTTCACCCTCCAAATACGATCAAGTATAGTTATCATAAAAACTTTTACAACCTTAGAATTTACATCATAAAATATTACTCCTATAACATTCACCCCCTTTTTTTTCACCTTGTATCAAACACAACCTTAGTAGTGAGAATTGGTGGATCTTATTTTACATCGTCCAAGTGGTGGTTCACACGAGTTTGGACACATTGGGACTATAAGACCAATAAGTTCTCATGCATGTGCTCCAACAGTGAAACTGCTTCCCTTTTCCTTGAACCTTTGAAATCTCTTAGCCTTTTTCTGTAGCACACCTTAATATTGGTCCATTCGAGTCAAAAGGCTTTGTGGCAACAAGACCAGTTGATCCACATGCAAGCCCATCGATTGTGGCAACATTACTTTTTTATCCAAAACATTCTCAGCATAGTGTTTTATAGTGTCTTATTAGTATGTATAATAGTGTCATTTCTACCTCTTTTACACTTTGCTCCTAACGCAGTTAAAACTTATGCCTGTAATATTTTACCCTCCAAATACAATCAAGTATAATTATCATAAAAACTTTTACACCCTTAAAATTTACATCATAAAATATTACTCCCATGACATTCACCCCCTTTTTCTTTCACCTCGTATCAAAAAAACCTCATCAGTGAGATTTGGTGGATCTTATTTTACATCAACCAAAGGTTGGTTCACACGAGTTTGGACACATTGGGACTACAAGACCAATAGGTTCCTGCGCATGTGCTCAAGCAGTGACACCGCTTCTCTTTTGCAAGAACCTTTGCAATCTCTCAAACAATTTCTGTAGCACACCTTAATGTTGGTCCATATGAGTCAAAAGGCTTTGTACCAACAAGACCAGTTGATCTACATGCAAGCCCATTGACTGTGGCAACATTACTTTTTTATCCCAAAACATTCTGAGCATATTGTTTTATAATGTCTTATTAGTATGTATAATAGTGTCATTTCTATCTCTTTTATACTTTGCTCCTAACGCAGTTAAAACTTGTGCCTGTAATATTTCACCCTCCAAATACGATCAAGTATAGTTAAAATAAAAAATTTTACACCCTTAGAATTTACATCATAAAATATTACTCCCATAACATTCACCCCCTTTTTTTTCACCTTGTATCGAACACAACCTTAGCAGTGAGATTTGGTGGATCTTATTTTACATCATCCAAGTGGTAGTTCACACGAGTTTGGACACATTGGGACTATAAGACCAATAGGTTCTCACGCATGTGCACCAACAGTGACATTGCTTCCCTTTTACTTAAACCTTCAAAATCTCTCAGAATTTCTATAGCAGACCTTAATGTTGGTCCATATGAGTCAAAAGGCTTTGTGGCAACAAGACCAATTGATCCACACGCATGCCCATCGACTGTGGCAACATTACTTTTTTATCCCAAAACATTCTCAACATAGTGTTTTATAGTGTCTTGTTAGTATGTATAATACTGTCATTTCTACCTCTTTTACACTTTGCTCCTAACGCAGTTAAAACTTATGGCTGTAATATTTCACCCTCCAAATACAATCAAGTATAATTATCATAAAAACTTTTACACCCTTAGAATTTACATCATAAAATATTACTCTCATGACATTCACCCCCTTTTTTTTCACCTCGTATCAAACACAACCTTAGCTGTGAGATTTGGTGGATCTTATTTTACATCAACCAAGTGGTGGTTCACATGAGTTTGGACACATTGGGACTATAAGACCAATAAGTTCCCACGCATGTGCTCCAACAGTGACACCTCTTCTCTTTCACCCGAACCTTTGCAATCTCTCAGCCTATTTCTGTAGCACACCTTAATATTGGTCCATATGTGTCAAAAGGCTTTGTGGCAACAAGACCAGTTGATCCACACGCAAGCACATCGACTGTGGCAACATTACTTTTTTATCCCGAAACATTCTGAGCATAGTATTTTATAGTGTCTTGTTAGTATGTATAATAGTGTCATTTCTACCTCTTTTACACTTTGCTTCTAACGCAGTTAAAACTTATGCCTGTAATATTTCACCCTTCAAATACGATAAAGTATAGTTATCATAAAAACTTTTACACCCTTAGAATTTATATCATAAAATATTACTCCCATAACATTCACCCCCTTTTCTTTCACCTGGTATCAAATACAACCTTAGCAGTTAGATTTGGTGGATCTTATTTTACATCAACCAAGGGGTGGTTCACACAAGTTTGGACACATTGTGACTATAAGACCAATAGGTTCCCACACATGTGCACCGACAGTGACACCCCTTCCCTTTTACCTGAACAATTGAAATCTCTCAGCCTTTCTGTAGCACACCTTAATGTTGGTCCATACGAGTCAAAAGGCTTTGTGGCAACAAGACCAGTTTATCCACACGCAAGCGCATCAATTGTGGCAACATTACTTTTTTATCCGAAAACATTCTCAGCATAGTGTTTTATAGTGTCTTGTTAGTATGTATAATAGTGTCATTTCTACCTCTTTTACACTTTGCTCCAGAAGTAGTTAAAACTTATGCCTGTAATATTTCACCCTTCGAATACAATCAAGTATAATTATCATAAAAACTTTTACACCCTTAGAATTTACATCATAAAATATTATTCCCATAACATTGACACCTTTTTTTTTTCACTTCATATCAAACACAACCTTAGCTTTGAGATTTGGTAGACCTTTTATTACATCAACCAAGTGGTGGTTCACACGAGTTTGGACACATTGGGACTATAAGACCAATAGGTTCCCATGCATGTGCACCAATAGTGACACCGCTTACCTTTTGCTCAAACCTTTGCAATCTCTCAGCCTATTTCTGTAGCATACCTTAATGTTGGTCCATACGAGTCAAAAGGCTTTGTGGCAACAAGACCAGCTGATCCACACGCAAGCCCATCGACTGTGGCAACATTATCCTTTCACCCAAAAATATTCTCAGCATAGTGTTTTATAGTGTCTTGTGATATGTATAAATAGTGTAATTTTTAACTCTTTTATACTTTATTCGTAACGATGTTAAAACTTATGCATGTAATATTTCACCCTCCAGATACAGTCAAGTATAGTTATCATAAAAACTTTTACACCCTTATAATTTACATCATAAAATATTACTCCCGTAACATTCACCCCCTTTTCTTTCTCACCTCGTATCAAAGACAACCTTAGTAGTGAGATTTGGTGGACCTTATATTACATCAACCAAGTGGCGGTTCACATAGTTTTGATACATTGGGACTATAAGACCAATAGGTTCCCGCGCATGTGTACCAACTGTGACACTACTTTCCTTTTACCCAAACCTTTGAAATCTCTCAGTCTATTTCTGTACCACAGCTTAATGTTGGTCCATACGAGTCGAAAGGCTTTGTGGCAATAAGACCAGTTGATCCACAGGCAAGCCCATCGACTGTGGCAACATTACCCTTTTATCTTAAAACATTCTCAGCATAGTGTTTTATAGTGTCTTGTAATATGTATAAATAGTGTCTTTCGAATCGTATGGACCAACATTAAGGTGTGCTATAGAAATAGGCTGAGAGATTGCAAAGGTTCAGGCAAAAGGAATGTGGTCTCACTATTGGTGCAAATGCGTGGGAACCTATTGGTCCTATAGTCCCAATGTGTCCAAACTTGTGTGAACCACCACTTGGTTGATGTAATATAAGGTCCACCAAATCTCACTACTAAGGTTGTGTTTGATACGAGGTGAAAAAAAAAAAGGGGGTCAATGTTATGGGAGTAATATTTTATGTTGTAAATTCTAAGTGTGTAAAAGTTTTTATGATAACTATACTTTGTTGTATCTGGAGGGTATAATATTACAGGCATAAGTTTTAATTGCGTTACAAATAAAGAATAAGAGTTAAAAATGACACTATTTATACATATTACAAGACACTATAAAACACTATGCTGAGAATGTTTTAGGGTGAAAGGGTAATGTTGCCACAGTCGTTGGGCTTGCATGTGGATCAGTTGGTCTTGTTGCCACAAAGCCTTTCACTCGTATGGACCAACATTAAGGTATGCTACAGAAATAGGCTGAGAAATTGCAAAGGTTCATGCAAAAGGAAAGTGGTGTCACTATTGGTGCACATGCGTGGGAACCTATTGGTCTTATAGTCCCAATGTGTCCAAACTCGTGTGAACCACCACTTAGTTGATGTAATATAAGGTCCACCAAATCTCACCGCTAAGATTGTGTTTGATACGAGGTGAAAAAAAATGGGGGTGAATGTTACGGGAGTAATATTTTATGATGTAAATTATAAGGGTGTAAAAGATTTTATGATAACTATACTTGGATGTATCTGGAGGATGAAATATTAAATGCATAAGTTTTAACTGCGTTATGAATAAAGCATAAAAGAGTTAAAAATGACACTATTTATACATATGACAAGACACTATAAAACACTATGCTGAGAATGTTTTGGGGTGAAAGGGTAATGTTGCCACAGTCGAAGGGTTTGCATGTGGATCAGCTGGTCTTGTTGCCACAAAGCCTTTTGACTCGTATGGACCAACATTAAGGTGTGCTACAGAAATAGGCTGAGAGATTGCAAAGGTTCGGGCAAAAGGAAAGCGGTGTCACTGTTGGTGCACATGCGTGGGAACCTATCGGTCTTATAGTTCCAATGTCTCCAAACTCGTATGAACCACCACTTGGTTGATGTAATATAAGGTCCACCAAATCTCACTACTAAGGTTGTGTTTGATACGAGGTGAAAAAAAAAAAAAGCGGGCTCAATGTTATGGGAGTAATATTTTATGACGTAAATTCTAAGAGTGTAAAAGTTTTTATGATAACTATACTTGGATGTATCTCGAGGATGAAATATTACATGCATAAGTTTTAACTGCATTACGAATAAAGCATAAAAGAGTTAAAAATGACACTATTTATACATATCACAAGACACTATAAAACACTATGCTGAGAATGTTTTGGGTGAAAGGGTAATGTTGCCACAGTCGATCGGTTTGCGTGTGGATCAGCTGGTCTTGTTGCCACAAAGCCTTTTGACTCGTATGGACCAACATTAAGGTGTGCTACAGAAATAGGCTGAGAGATTGCAAAGGTTTGGGCAAAAGGAAAGCGATGTCACTGTTGGTGCACATGCGTGGGAACCTATTGGTCTTATAGTCCCAATGTGTCCAAACTCGTGTGAACCACCACTTGGTTGACGTAATATAAGGTCTACCAAATCTCACTACTAAGGTTGTGTTTCATACGAGGTGAAAAAAAAAGAGGGTCAATGTTATGGGAGTAATATTTTATGATGTAAATTCTAAGAGTGTAAAAGTTTTTATGATAACTATACTTTGTTGTATCTGGAGGGTATAATATTACAGGCATAAGATTTAACTACGTTAGGAGCAAAGTATAAAAGAGGTAAAAATGACACTATTTATACATATCACAAGACCCTATAAAACACTATGCTGAGAATGTTTTGGGGTAAAAGGGTAACGTTGCCACAGTCGAAGGGCTTGCGTGTGGATCAACTAGTCTTGTTGCCACAAAGCCTTTTGACTCGTATGGACCAACATTAAGGTGTGCTACAGAAATAGGCTGAGAGATTGCAAAGGTTCGGGCAAAAGGAAAGCGGTGTCACTGTTGGTGCACATGCGTGGGAACCTATTGGTCTTATAGTCCCAATGTGTCCAAACTCGTGTGAACCACCACTTGGTTGATGTAATATAAGTTCCACCAAATCTCATTGCTAAGGTTGTGTTTGATACGAGGTGAGAAAAAAAAGGGGGTGAATATTACGGGAGTAATATTTTATGATGTAAATTATGAGGGTGTAAAAGTTTTTGTAATAACTATATTTGGACGTATCTGGAGGATGAAATAATACATGCATAAGTTTTAACTGCGTTATGAATAAAGCATAAAAGAGTTAAAAATGACACTATTTATACATATGATAAGACACTATAAAACACTATGCTGAGAATGTTTTGGGGTGAAAGGGTAATGTTGCCATAGTCGATGGGTTTGCTGTGGATCAGCTGGTCTTATTGCCACAAAGCCTTTTGACTCATATGGACCAACATTAAGGTGTGCTACAGAAATGGGCTGAGAGATTGCAAAGGTTGGGGCAAAAGGAAAGCGGTGTCACTGTTGGTGCACATGCGTAGGAACTTATTGGTCTTATAGCCCCAATGTGTCCAAACTCATGTGAACCACCACTTGGTTGATGTAATATAAGGTCCACAAAATCTCACTACAAAGGTTGTGTTTGTGCGAGGTGAAAAAAAAAAGAGGGGGTCAAAGTTATGGAAGTAATATTTTATGATGTAAATTCTAAGAGTGTAAAAATTTTTATGATAACTATACTTTGCTGTATCTGGACAGTATAATAATATAGGCATAAGATTTAACTGCGTTAGGCACAAAGTATAAAAGAGGTAAAAATGACACCATTTATACATATCACAAGACCCTATAAAACACTATGCTGAGAATATTTTGGGGTAAAAGGGTAACATTGCCACAGTCAATGGGCTTGCATGTGGATCAATTGGTCTTGTTGCCACAAAGTCTTTTGACTCGTATGAACGAACAATAAGGTGTGCTACAGAAATAGGCTGAGAGATTGCAAAGGTTCGGGCAAAAGGAAAGCGGTGTCATTGTTGGTGCACATGCATGGGAACCTATTGGTCTTATAGTCCCAATGTGTCCAAACTCGTGTGAACCACCACTTGGTTGATGTAATATAAGGTCCACGAAATCTCACTACAAAGGTTGTGTTTGATACGAGGTGAAAAAAAAAGGGGGTCAAAGTTATGAGAGTAATATTTTATGATGTAAATTCTAAGAGTGTAAAAGTTTTTATGATAACTATACTTTGCTGTATTTGGAGGGTATAATATTACAGGCATAAGTTTTAACTACATTATGAATAAAGGATAAAAGAGTTAAAAATGACACTATTTATATATATCACAAGACACTATAAAACACTAAGCAGAGAATGTTTTGGGTGAAAGGGTAATGTTGCCACAGTCGATCGGTTTGCGTGTGGATCAGCTGGTCTTGTTGCCACAAAGCCTTTTGACTCGTATGGACCAACATTAAGGTGTGCTACAGAAATAGGCTGAGAGATTGCAAAGGTTCGGGCAAAAGGAAAGCGGTGTCACTGTTGGTGCACATTCGTGGGAACCTATTGGTCTTATAGTCCCAATGTGTCCAAACTCATGTGAACCACCACTTGGTTGATGTAAAATAAGGTCCACCAAATCTCAGTACTAACGTTGTGTTTGATACGAGGTGAAAAAAAAAGAGGGTCAATGTTATGGGAGTAATATTTTATCATGTAAATTCTAAGAGTGTAAAAGTTTTTATGATAACTATACTTTGCTGTATCTGGAGGGTATAATATTACAGGCATAAGATTTAACTGCGTTAGGAGCAAAGTATAAAAGAGGTAAAAATGACACTATTTATACATATCACAAGACCCTATAAAACACTATGCTGAGAATGTTTTGGGGTAAAAGGGTAACATTGCCATAGTCGAAGGGCTAGCGTGTGGATCAACTAGTCTTGTTGCCACAAAGCCTTTTGACTCGTATGGACCAACATTAAGGTGTGCTACAGAAATAGGCTGAGAGATTGCAAAGGTTCGGGCAAAAGGAAAGCGGTGTCACTGTTGGTGCACATGCGTGGGAACCTATTAGTCTTATAGTCGCAATGTGTCCAAACTCGTGTGAACCACCACTTGGTTGATGTAATATAACATCCACCAAATCTCACTGCTAAGGTTGTGTTTGATACGAGGTGAGAAAAAAAAGGGGGTGAATGTTATGGGAGTAATATTTTATGATGTAAATTATAAGGGTGTAAAAGATTTTATGAAAACTATACTTGGATGTATCTAGAGGATGAAATATTACATGCATAAGTTTTAACTGCGTTACGAATAAAGCATAAAAGAGTTAAAAATGACACTATTTATACATATCACAAAACACTATAAAACACTATGCTGAGATTGTTTTGGGGTGAAAGGGTAATGTTGCCACAGTCGATGGGTTTACGTGTGGATCAGCTGGTCTTGTTGCCACAAAGCCTTTCAACTCGTATGGACCAACATTAAGGTGTGCTACAGAAATAGGCTGAGAGATTGCAAAGGTTCGGGCAAAAGGAAAGCGGTGTCACTGTTGGTGCACATGCATGGGAACCTATTTGTCTTATTGTCCCAATGTGTCCAAACTCGTGTGAACCACCACCTAGTTGATGTAATATAAGCTCCACCAAATCTCACTACTAAGGTTGTGTTTGATACGAGGGGAAAAAAAAAAGGGGGTCAATGTTATGGGAGTAATATTTTATGATGTAAATTCTAAGAGTGTAAAAGTTTTTATGATAACTATACTTTGTTGTATCTGTAGGGTACAATATTACAGGCATAAGATTTAACTGCATTAGGAGCAAAGTATAAAAGAGTTAAGAATGACACTATTTGTACATATCACAAGACACTATAAAACACTAAGCAGAGAATGTTTTGGGTGAAAGGGTAATGTTGCCACAATCAATCGGTTTGCGTGTGGATCAGCTGGTCTTGTTGCCACAAAGCCTTTTGACTCGTATGGACCAACATTAAGGTGTGCTACAGAAATAGGGTGAGAGATTGCAAAGGTTTGGGCAAAAGGAAAGTGGTGTCACTGTTGGTGCACATGCATGGGAACCTATTGGTCTTATAGTCCCAATGTGTCTAAACTTGTGTGAACCACTACTTGGTTGATGTAATATAAGGTCCACCAAATCTCACAACTAAGGTTTTGTTTGATACAAGGTGGAAAAAAAAAAAGGGGTCAATGTTATGGGAGTAATATTTTATGATGTAAATTCTAAGGGTGAAAGTTTTTATGGTAACTATACTTTGCTGTATCTAGATGGTATAATATTACAGGCATAAGATTTAACTGCGTTAGGCACAAAGTATAAAAGAGGTAAAAATGACACTATTTATACATATCACAAGACCCTATAAAACACTATGCTGAGAATGTTTTGGGGTAAAAGGGTAACATTGCCACAGTCAATTGGCTTGCATGTGGGTCAACTGGTCTTATTGCCACAAAGCCTTTTGACTCGTATGGACCAACATTAAGGTGTGCTACAGAAATAGGCTAAGAGATTATAAAAGTTTGGGCAAAAAGAAAGCGGTGTCACTGTTGGTGCACATGCGTGGGAACCTATTGGTCTTATAGTCCCAATGTGTCCAAACTCGTGTGAACCACCACTTGGTTGATGTAACATAAGGTCCACCAAATCTCACTACTAAGGTGGTGTTTGATACGAGGTGAAAAAAAAAGGGTTAATGTTATGGGAGTAATATTTTATCATATAAATTCTAAGAGTGTAAAAGTTTTTATGATAACTATACTTTGCTGTATCTGGAGGGTATAATATTATAGGCATAAGATTTAACTGCGATAGGAGCAAAGTATAAAAGAGGTAAAAATGAAACTATTTATACATATCACAAGACCCTATAAAACACTATGCTGAGAATGTTTTGGGGTAAAAGGGTAACGTTGCCACAATCGAAGGGCTGGCATGTGGATCAACTAATCTTGTTGCCACAAAGCCTTTTGACTCATATGGACCAACATTAAGGTGTGCTACAGAAATAGGCTGAGAGATTGCAAAGGGAGCCTAGCTATACCAAACTAGATTTTAACATTGAAATGATTTCTAGAGAGGATTGTTGAATGGTTCTTCTTCACTCTATTACTGATGCCAGAACATGGTGAAGAGAGAGTAGTGCAACCTTATTAAATCAACCATAAAATGTAGGAGCAAGGGCAAAAAAGAACTCTCACAAGATTTAATTGTATTTGAATTCAAAAGGTAGATTAATTCATTCCTTTTATGGTAGAGCTATGAATAGGTTCATGCTTGCTCCCATTTGGCACTTATGTTAATTTTGAGAGTTGTCAACTCAAGTTTTCATAGGAGGCTTCATAAGTAATTATGGACCCCAATATATAACTTGTAGTAATCACTACTTGTACCCAATAGTAGAAATTTATGAAAACCATTAATCATGATTCAAAATTCAAATTTTAATATTGAATTATGGAATGGGCTTTTAGACACAAGCTCATGACTTGGAATTTTCTTATATGTTTCTTCTTAGGCATAGAGACCATAAACACTTTAGTGTTAGTTACCCCCTTATTCTCTTCTTTCTTTTTTCTTCCTTTCTTTCTTAATAATGTATAATGGGGAAGTTCCTGATGGAGTTTGGTGTGAGAATGGAAGAGCCCCACCTTATACGAGGGATGACATAATATCTCTTCTCATCCCATCCAATGGAGAAATTGATCCAAATCCCTTGATCACTATTTTCAGAAAATTTTTAAAATAGTTAGGAATTATTCACAATACAAGGGCGCTCTAAATTGTTTCTCCAAATTACTCATTAATTCATGAATGTATCATGAATAATTTGTAAATAAATCTTAAGAATAAACTATAAGGCAATGAATTGTTTGGTTATATTGCCAAGTGAACTATGCTTTCTGGACTCTTATTTCCAAAAGAAGACACTGGTCAATGCCCTTTCATAGGAAAACTTTTAAACTATGTTTCGATAAGGCATTTTAAAAATTTCTAGAATTTTTTCTAAAGATTAAAAAGATTTCTATAAATATTTATATAAATTCATGTAATTTTACATAAGTATTTTAATATTTTTATGTAAATATTTATGTAATAAATATTTAATATTTCTCTTAATAATACTCATCAATATTTATTATTTTAACATTATTATTGTATTTTTAATATTAAAATTATTATTATTATTATTGAACTATTAATAATATTCATGAAATATTTATATATATTATTTTTATTTAAAAATATGTATTTATTAATAAAATAAAGTATTTATAAATAATATTAGAAATGTTTCAAATTAAATTTATATTTTTATTTTAACTTTTATTAATTAAAAATAGATTTATTTTGTAAAAATATTCATAAAAATATATAAATTAATCATAAATTATTTATAAATATTCATAAAATTCAAAAATAATATTTAATTACATAAATATTTTAACTTAATAATATTTATATTTTTAGTGCATATTATTAATAATATATTTATTTTTAATAAATGTTATTTTATTTAATAGTATTTATTTATTAATGTAACAAATATTTAATATTATATAAAATAAATAAAATAACATAAAATTATAAAATTATGTAAAATTAAAATTTACATGTAAAAGAAGATAAATATTAAAATAAATATTTTGTAAAAAATGTAATATTTATCAAATATTTTGTCATACAAATAAAATTAAATATTTTTACTACTTTCAAATGGATTATCAGGGGGATTTGTAAATAACACCGATGGAATTTGTAAATGGCCACTTTTGTAAATTTGATGAAATGTAAAAAATTTCCCTTTGAGAGTAGCCAAATAAGAAATTTTGGTTTTAGACTTCTAAAATCCTCACTTTAAATAAAATCCTTCCTGAAAATCTTCGATCTAAACACACCCTTAAGTTCCTTCTTATACTTCTTATCTTAGAATTTTTTTGAATCTCTAGCAAAAATCCTTTTTATATCTTCTTCAATGTATTCTTCAGATGCATTCAACAATATGAAACTAAAAGGGAAAACAATAGAATTTAAGTTTCTTAATTAATTCTCAATAAAGATAACTTCTAATATCTTTTCATTAGTTATTGGCAAATTGTCCTAAGATTGAATATGCATATTTATTTGCATATTAAACAATGTTTTGCATATTTATTCGATAATCATTACAGAACGAAGTGATAATTTATTGCCAAAATATAATGAACCACTTTGATGCATCCTTTAAATTTACTCATGAAGGAGGTTTGAGGTCACATGCAATTTTGTAGAGCACATAGGTGATTAAGAAGTTGTAAAAGAACAAGATCTATGCTTCTCTTTTGTGCTCTTGGTTTTAGATTTAATTTGATTTTTAAGTTCACAAGAGGGTGCATCAAGCTGATTACAATCCCCAAAGCATGCACACAAACTCATTTGAACCTCTCTGATATAATTAATTTTTTCTCTAACTTACTCATAAGTTCAATGGAGGAGAGATTTATCTTGGTTTTTTGAAGTGGCAATGATGTTAGAGGTTTGTAACTAGTCCTTTATTCAATAAGTGCACCTAGCCATTAAGATGTGTCCACTGAACCACTTCTAGATTGTAGGGATGTCTCTTGTGTCAATGAGAAAGAGTCTTTGAATTTATATTCTTTCACACAAACACTTGCATGGACATCAGCCAAGCATGTAAACACCTTCATTGAAGAACTAAGTTTTGAAATGTAGAAGTGAACACAAATGCAATATGGGACTAAAGATAAATAAAAATTTGTATTATATACCAAAAAGAGAACAAACTAGTAACAAATAGAAAAGAAAAGAGATAGACCATAAGAGCATAAGATTGTCTAAGTACTAGTACTAGTACAAATACAAAATAATTTAGTTATAACTTCATAAATAATTTTGATACTGTATGCTTTGATAATTAATGGCATGAAAAGTATCAAGCTATATGGTCCTGTTCTTACTAATACTGACATATTAAATTGATAACGCTTGCATTATTTTATTTTGGACTTTTTTCCCTTAACATTTGTCATGCTTTCTTGAAGCAAAGAAGTACATTTGTTAGCTAATATTTATTTGTGTGGAGGACCCACATCTTTTGCACCTATAGTGGAAGCTGCTGTTAACATTGTTGAGAGAAGCAATGGGCAATTTCATGTGTTGGTCATTATCACAGATGGCCAGGTTTAAACATTTTTAACTCCCCTACTTGAACTTCATGCTCTCTCCCAATAAAAAATGATAAGAAAAAAAAATTCAATGCTTATTAGTGCAATATTATGTACTATGAAGGTCACTAGAAGTGTGGAGACAGTTGATGAAGAACTTAGTCCACAAGAGGAGAAAACAATTGACTCTGTTGTCATGGCAAGGTATTTATACCAATTTTCTAGCCAAAATTTAACATTTTCTATCATTATAAATAATTTAGTCATTGTAAATAATTTAAGCGTAATGAGCTACATGATTTTAGTGTAGGAGTGGTATATTTATATAATTAGCATGCTCTATTTTACATTTTATTCTTTTTTTATAACTATAATTAGTGTGTTGTCTAATAGAATAATTTAAAGAAAATGTAATAAAAAGATAGATAGATAATTGTATAGTGAAAAACTATTTGGAGTTCATGATTGGGAGGCAAAAATTGAGGTTGTTTTGCTTAGTGATCAGTTAAAATATTCTTACAATTAAGATGAACAACTTATTCATGATCTATAATAACTATGAAAAATTTGCATAGGGTAATGATAATCTTGGTTATAGAAGTAATTCTTCTCTTTGTAGGTAGTGAATTTTATTGTGGTAGCTTTCACCATTTTTGCTACTCCAATTTTATTGAATAAATCTTCTTATTACAAAGAGAATGCTAAAATGCACTAATAAGCTTTCTCAAAACCCTCTCATAATCTTCTTCAAACTAATAGTAGCTAAGTTTATGAGAATAAACAAATAAATATCAATAGTTACTAACATTTACCAACTTATCTCCAATGAAAACCAAACAATGTAGCAATTCCTCTAATCAAAAAGTAATAAATTAGACCCCCATAGTAATCCAACCACTTTTGGCTACTTTGAACCCACTTAGTTTTTCATTAGCCAATCTTACCAGGCATACAACACATGTTATTTTGGGGCATCAACAAGGTAACCAAAGAACTTGTTACTTATTCAATTCATTTCTTAGATTTTCATGCCAATTCATGACTTTTTGATACTTTTCTACCTCTTCTTAGGCAATTCTTCCTCATCTCAAAATAGGATCTTTTCTATAATTAGTCCTACATAATTGACATAGGATCTTAATCCATATAATATCAAACATGTTAGTTGAGGTAGTGTGGCTAATATGTCTAAAGTCCCGATCCTAGTAATGCAAGGTTGTTGATAAATTTATAATAAAAAAGTGCATCTAAATTAAACTTAGTAATTAATATGATCTATCACATCTTAACATCAAAATCAAAACTTTTCAATATTAACTCCTATTGCATCAAGTTATTCTAAGATAGACAAATCTGATATGCTTGTTGGAGGTTCTAATTTAGTCTATAGTTCAAAAATATCTTAATTTATTGTATTTGGTACATAAAGTGTCTAGATGAAGTCAAAGTATGCATTCTTAATTCATGTAACCTACAATATATTTTAGCTTACTAATTATATCTATATTTCCCATTTATGTTAACTTGATGAACATGCAAGAAATCTCTAAAACAAAATTTTTTTTAGCATTCTAATACGTTGGCATTAAAAAGTTGTCGCTCTTAAACCAATATACCCATCTTTGAGTAGGATTAAGTCTTCAATCTCACTTGAAGTATAAATAATTCTTGACATTGATATAACATAGTTGTGAGAATGAAGGCTTAGCTTATAAGATAAAGCTATTTGATGACTATTATCATTAGTATGAGCATTCATCAAAGTGAAAAAAATTAATTATAATATAATTTCCAATTTTAGTGCTTACCCACTATCAATTATCATTAGTATGAGCATTCATCAAAGTGAAAAAAATTAATTATAATATAATTTTCAATTTTAGTGCTTACCCACTATCAATTGTGCTTATTGGAGTCAGTGATGGACCTTGGGAAGATATGAAAAAATTTGATGACAAGATTCCAGCACGAGATTTCGACAATTTCCAGGTATTGCAATAGGATAATTTGTATTAAGTCTCATAAGATTTTCTTTTTTTTTCATTTTACTTTTGTAGTTTACATGACATATTTAGCATTGATACTCAAGTAATTAGCATATGCATTATTCTTACAACAATGTCCTATAAATTTTTAAGCTAGTTCAAATGGCTACAATTGGTAGAAAATATGTTTTATTTAACACCAAAAATTGATTTGATGTTAAAAGGCAAGCTTTTGTAATTTGCCCCGACTTGTTGCTTTTGTAAAAGTTTTCAAATTTTGTTTTTCAATGCAGTTTGTTAACTTTACTACTATCATGGAAAAGAATATGAACTCGACAGAGAAGGAAGCAACTTTTGCCCTTGCTGCTCTCATGGAGATCCCTATCCAATATAAAGCAACAATAGAACTTGGAATTTTAGGGTAGGAAAATAAAATTTGTTTTCTTTTTTCCTTTTACTATTCAAACCTCTAATCGTGTCACTTCACACATCCATGCATGCATTGTTTATAAATTCATGTGACTGGGAGAGCCAAACGAGTGGTACCGCATCCTCCTCCTATGCCATTTACTTATCGACAACAAGCATCAAGGATAGAACATGGGCCATCGCAATCAACAAGTGATGATCTAAACCAAGTAAGAAATATTTAGTACGTAGTTGACATTTGAGCTAGATATCATTCTACAAACATTTCTTATTTTAGGCTTGTCCAATTTGCTTGACCAATGCAAAAGACTTAGCCTTTGGTTGCGTTCATATGGTAAGTTATTAATTAGAAGTTCTAATGACTAGGTTTTATTCCTGGATCTATTGTTATTAGGATACTAATTAATCCATATATGCGTACAGTGCTGTAAAGAATGTGGGCAGAACTTGACAAAATGTCCAATATGTCGAGCAGTTATCCAATCACGTCTAAGGTTATATTCTGGATGATCTTGGCTAAGAATTTACAAATGCTTCTCCTATTGCAGGCCAAAGATTAAAAACTAGATTATAAGTTTATATGTACTTTATTGTCAAATATTTATATAGTGGATTTTCTTTTTCTTGTATTTAATAACTAGCTTTTAAAATCTCATAGTCTTCATTTTTTTTTAGCAGTATTTTATTTTCTTCTCCATTATTATTCCAAGAAAAACTGGGTTAGCAAAATTAGATATTAAATGAAGCATAGATTCTGAACCAAAAAGAAATCTACATAAAGATTTTTGAATCGATATATCATAATTTCAAAGAAAGCTTGTTCTTTTTTCTTTTTAAAGATAAAATAGTTTTATCATGAAGTACTTTTAAGAATGCAAGCATCTTTCAAAATTCCAAGATGTTGAAACAAGTGAAGAAAACTTTTATGGTACATTTAAAAAGATAGAAAAATGCAATTTCTTTTCACCCAATCTCTCTCACTTAAGAACCTTACAAAATTGTTTCGAGAATCATTATGAATAGGATGAAATGTATTATGTTGCAGACTATAATTTTGGTAGATTGTCATTCATACCAGGGGGATATATTTCCAAAGATATTCTTATTTCACATGATCTATTGCTTGATTTTCATATCTAACCAAGAAAATCATCTACTTACAAAAATTTAACATAATAATGCTTTTGATTGCCTAAAATGGATTTTTTTTTTCTACTTAATGCTCTTTGTTGCTTGAATAATTCCAAAGAAAACAATTGAGTAAATTATGAAATCCACAATTGAGTCTTGAATTGAGTAGATTATGAAATCCACATTTGAGCCCTCTTTTTCTACACTTACAAATATTGAGCTAAAGGCTTCCTTAAGAACACTAGATGTATTAGATAAGGTTGTCCTCTCTCCTTTTTCTATTTGCAATAGTAGCTGAATTATTCTTGGCCATTTTATAAAGTTGCTCTAATATTAGTTTAGTTCCTACACCTTTTATCAAGAATGTGTAATTATCACAACTATTATATGTTGATGAAGCCATCATCTTTGCAGAAGTAACTTTCTCCTTTGCCTATAACCAATATCATTTTCTATATGTTGTTTGATTTTCAAGCCTTCGAGTAAAAAGTGAAGAAAGCTCTACCTTCTTAAGAAATTGTAATGCTGACACCAAATAAATTACTTCTTCTATTTTACAAATCTTCGGGTAGTAGTAAGCTATCTAACATATGAATTTGTCTAGTTTTGTCAAGCCCCAAACCATCAGCATGGGTCGAGACATCGTAGGAAGGCCATATATCTCATAAAGGTGAGTACACAAAGCATGACAAGCACACCTAAAATGTTCAAACTCACATGTACAAGTCAACAAAAACAAATGTTATGTAGTAGCAAATAGAGATTAACATGACTTATAAAGGTTTCAATTCATAATAACATAGCAAATACAAAATCATCATCTTCAAAGTAATAAAATAGAGTATAGCACACTTGTTTTATCAAGTACAAACTTAAACTAAAAAATAAGAAAGTTGTAATATGCCCAACTGTCTACACACATTTCATGGCTCGATTCACACTATTCCTTGACATTTGAAAAGGAAACAAGAGAAAATAATGAGTTAGCAACTCAATAAGTAATATGTACCTATAGTTGGATCAAGGAAAACATATATAGTCATCTTGTATAAATAATGCAATAATATATACAATATAAAGCAATACGTCATAATCCAGGAAACAATCACATAATGAAAAGGTAAGTAGCTCTACCTCTCATGTTTTATCACTACATATAATATATTTTATTCAAAAATTCATATTACCTAGTTTTATTTATAATTTAAGAAAAAATAGTAGAATATTTGACATCAAAATTTTGAAAAATATTTATGCATGGTTTCATATTATGAAAATTACCAATGCATATTTCTTGTTATTTAAAATCAAAATTTTATAAATAATAATTTAAATATTATGGAAAGGGTTTTCCAAATTTATGCATGTTTGATTTATGGAGTTTTTGAAAATAAATTTGGAACAAATGTTTTGTCTACTTTATGAGAAGGACACATGTCCTAAATAGGGAAGCTCCATTGAGGATGACACACATTCCTAAGGTGCTATAAGTAGCTTGATGCCTTGATCTTTTTTATAACGATTTTAATCCCTCAATGATGGACTACATATCAAAAAGAAGCCATGTACATAAAAGAATGAATCATAGCACAAGGGACTAATTAGCAATCACTTAGCAATGTTACCATTAGCTAAGAATAAGTACCTATCCTTATGGGAATTGATCCTATATCTTCGACATGACAAGGAGATGTTATGAGAGAGCTAATTGAATAGGAGGGCACTCAACCTTAGGTTGTGAGGAAGGGCGAGTAATGAAGAAAAAAATTCCATAAGCAAGGCCAAATTCAAAGTATGATTTTTAGTTGGTTAAGGGGTTCAGGGACTAGAGCATTGTAACTATGGATCAAATTGCTGGCAATATGATGGTGCGTTAACATGTTGTTGGGCCAAAACAGTTAGGGATTTCACTAGCTATATTCATGTCTTAGCATGTATTAGCTAGTTAGGGCTAATCATTGACTATATCTGTGTTGGTATGTTATGTCTACCTAGCCAATTGGAGTTAATCATTGGTCATGACCATGTGTTAGCATGTTTTGTAGGCATACCCAGTTGGGCTGAATCAACGACATGACCTTGTCACTGTTAAAGAGAGACTCCTCAAGCTTGATTAGAGGGTGGATCATGCCATAATCATCATACCATGAGAGGGTGAATTTTGAAATGTTTCTATTAAAAAGAAAAAAGTTCTCAGAAGATATGCATTAAAAATATTTTCTTAATCAACAATATATTTTAATATATTAGGCAAGATTATTCACAACCTCAAACACGTAACTTGTCTCATAATTCTGATGCTCCACTAGGATCAAAGGTCCTAATCACAGAGGTGAACTCCATCAACCTTCAACTATAAGAGAAAAAGAAGAAAAGTAATATAAATGATTGCACCCCTATAGATCTGAAACTAATAATCAAAGCAGTTTATAGGACAAATATAGTCAAAGGTGGAAAATACAAGGATGATAATGCTAGTTGGGTAACAACATGCAATAGCCCTAGGTCAGTTAGTTCGAAGTAACAAGTGAATCAAAGAACAAAAAATCAATTTGAACAATGATAGTATGATAGGGCTCAACAAAGGTGAAGCCCTGATGATACCCTACGAAGGCTAGGGTGAGTAATAACCCAAGGGATGATTGCCAATGTAGTTCAGACCAACAATTAGCATACTAAACGAATAGGGTACAAGGGACCCATTGCTGCAGTTCCTCTGAAGTGCATTTAGTGAGAAGAAATGTGGACACAACATTTGTTCCAAATTTATTTCCAAAAAAGATAAATCACCCACATAGATTTGGAAAACCCTTTCCACAATATTCAAATCACTTCTTTTCAAATCAGCATATTTTTCTATAAATTTTTAAAACAATATATCATAATTCAATATCATGTTCAAAAGGAATATATCATGCTTTGATCCATAAATTTTAAAATAATTATTTTTCTATGAAGGGCATGCATATATAAATTTATGATTTTAAATATACATAAATATGCTCAAATAATTCTTATAATATGAAATTATGCAAAAATAACTTTCATAATTTTAATTTCAAATATTCATTTTATTTTTTAAAAATCATAAATAAAACTAGATTATATGAATTTTTAAGTAAACAAATGTTATATGCAATGATAAAGCATAAGAGGTAAAGGCACTTAGCTTTCTCAATTGACAAGATTTTTAAATCTATAAAGAAGGATTGTTCACAGCCTCAAACATGTAACTTGCCCCCTAATTCTGATGCTCCATAGGGCCCAAAGGCCCTAATCACAAAGGTCAACACTATCAACCATCAACTATAAAGAAAAAAAGGGGAAAAGTAACTTAAACAATTACACCTCTATATATTCAAAACTAGTAATCAAAGCGATTTATAGGAAAATTATGTGGATGACAATTCTAGTTAGTTTGGAGTGACAACTAACTAAATCAAAGAACAAAAAACTAGACTGAACAACAATAGTACAGCTAGGGTCATTAAAAATGAAGGTCTAGTGATGTCCCACGAAGGCTAAGGTGGGCAACGATATAAGGGATAATTGCCAAAGAGATCCAGGCCCATAACTAGCATACTAAAAGGAAGAAGAGAGAATGAATCTTTTGCTAGGGTCCTTCTATTGTCCACTTAGAGAGAAGAAATATGACTTTAGTCCCTGATATCTATGAAAAATAAAAATAGAACTGGATTATATAGCCCACTGCTTAAGGTGATGGACTTTGACCAACATTCTTTTTTGATGAGAGAGAAGAGGAGTAAAAAAAAGGGAGAAATGGAGAGACAATAGATGAGGGAGAAAGAAGAGAGAGAAAGAGAAAAGAGGAGAGAGAAAATAGAGGGCAAGAGTGAAGAGGGAAAATAGGGGAAGAACATCATCTTCTCTCAGTCAAAATAGAGGATGGGAGGTAGCGATGGTTGCCAAATAGTAGCCTTCTTCTTACCAACACTAAGCACAACCTGTGGCATTCTATCAGTCGAATATCCTAGTGGAAGACCGACAATAGACTTAACTGGCTCTCACAAACATTTCAAAATGGTGTTTTGTAACATGGAATAAGGATGATTCATAGATATGAGAGAGAAACAATCCAAGAAACTCAAGTGATTGGAGGCCTTGATGGTCGATGGTGGCCATAAAGGTCAACTAGCCTCATCCTTCTACCTTCTAGTTTGACAATTGGATCAAGTTGATTCTAGCTATGTAGTGAAGAGACAATTCAGCCATGACAAATAGGGTAGTAGAAAAATAGGGGAATGAGGAAAAGAAAAATGGTGGATCTAGGTAATCTCATGGAAAGAGGATAGTTTCTTTCATGGCTAATCAACTCAACTCACTGACCCATCGGCCAAAGCATGCAACAACAATTGATGAGAATTCATTAGTTGGAACAAGGCAAGAAAATCAAAATCCTAGGCTCTACTACTTAGGTTCTGATTATTATCGATGAAATTCAACTAATAATGAAGGTCAACAAAAATGCGGAAGAAAAGAAGAGATCCACAACCTCGAACCAAGGAAGGAGAGTAAGGGCCAGTAGCGATGATCGGCCAAAGCAATGAGCCACTGTGAAGAAGGTATATAGAGGAGGAATGTAACGCTCCAAGCCCATCTGCTAGCATAATAACTTGTTAGTGGGCCGAAACCACATGACACTAAAAGCTCGAGTGGAAGTTAATTGGTAGCAGGTGAACTTGAGTTATAAACACTTAAACCTTTTCTTTCCCATTCGATGTCAGACTAGTTTTGGGGTGTTACAATCTCCCCTCTTATAATGCAACATTCTCATTGCACATCATAAGCTAGCCAAAATTTACCCCAAGCTGAGTCGTTAGTGCTGCAAGAGTGGCTTCATGTCATAGCAGGACTCTACCACTGTCCCATAGATAGCCCTTTCCTTCTGCTCACTAACCTTTGCATACTTGGTTGGCTCTAATATCATTTGTAACACCCCAAGCCCTTTATAATTATCATACTCCAGACCCTGAATAGATCTAAAGCATAATAATCTGCCACACACTTAAAAATAAATCCCTAGCATGCAAAACGTTATGTGCAGAGAAATTTTACATAATTAATTAAGATAAAGGGCCAACTTCTACCCAACTCTTGTTTATATCTCGATCTTTGAAACAAAAAATAATAATAGACTTTTATGAGTCTTTGCTCAATAAGTAACGTTAAGCATAAATTAGTCGGACTCAATGTAGATGAATTTAAAAATGGAGGTTGTGGTTATCACCATCCAATGCTATATAGATTCAATGAATGAGACCTCCCCTAAATTTGGACTGCATTCTCTAAGGAGCAGACCATCAATGCCTAATGAAGTTATGGTCTTATTCCTTGTTGTACATGAAGTTGAGGTGGCAGCGGTACAAATAAGAAAGATGGTTTTTAGTGTTGGTTATCCAATTGCAAAAGTGCCCCCATAGGCTTGTACTTTCATGTTTCTCTAAAATTGCAGTCATTGTAAGATCTTAGTTTCTCATCATGCTGCTGAAGCAACTATAGAATCTATCGGGTGATCCACCAGAAAGATGAGTTTGAAGTCAATTGTCATGAAAGTGAAAGGATCTACTTATTTCAGGAAAAAATAATAAATTGATCTTGAGCCAGAGAGAAGGTTTTCAAGGTCATCCATATAAACAACCTCAATCAAAGGGTCTTTCTTTGCATTTGATCCCTTCAATACATAGCTTTCTACTTTGTTATTTGGCTTGCCGACCTGCCTTCAGTCTATATGGTGGGAAACAACTAGCTACATAGACTCATTTTGTCTGTCGATCGAACTTCGATCTAGTTGATATTTCCTATGATCGAAACTTTGGTCTACGTGAGTGGTATGTTGGGGGCTTGCTATCTACTTCGCGAACCTTCACTACCCCATTCCGTAACTTCCTTTCTTTTGTCCATCCATGTGGTAGTCAAAAGAAAAAGAGAAAGCCCCCTTTCTTTGTCTTTCATTCTCCCATCATGTTCTTTCTAATTCAAAAAAGAAAGGGGGGCAGTGAATAGGTGGAAATCTAATCTATATGCCAAAAAAAAAAAAAAAAAATCTAATTCATGTTCATTGCTTTCAAATCCAACCAATTTACATTTGGTTGTAGGGGAGGATAGGTAAACATCTTTCTTTAGTTCGATGGCTCACATTGGTTTAGCTAGCTTCTTCTTCGGATGGATCCCATCCACTTCATTAGGAGAATGAACTCCCCTATAGCAAGCCAAAAAAAAAGAGTAAGTAAAAAAAAAAAGTGTGAGCTATTAGGTACTGCCACACTATGGATATTGTGGCGTGTCCATGCTATTCTCATGTTGCTGCTCAGACCTCCGCTTGTTGGTTTGGTGGTTGTGTGGTATTTAATAGAATTCAACATGTTGCTGTGCATTTATAGCTTTTGTCTTTGCCCTTCAATTTTCAGCTTCGACTCTTTTTGTTGCGGGCTTAGTAAATAAGAGTAGGGAAAAAAGAATCATCCAGTTCATAAGTTAGGGCAAGTTGAACTATTTCATATTGATCGAAGGAAAGAGAAATTGTCAGTGGTTCCTAGTTATTCATCCAGACTCGCAAGGTTGGTACCACGTAAGATCCATGGTGATGGGTTGGGTACACTGAAATCACTTCATCCTATGAACATAGCTCGAGGAAGTATTAGGATCCACATAAAAACTACAGTGAAAATATGTTGAATCAAGAGTTGATAGCAAGTGTTTTTACTACTTAAATCGTTACTCTTCATTCGCCCATGCTTTAGCAATTGCGCTCCCTAGACCACTACCATGTACTCTCTGAGTTGGACAAAAACGACAAATGAGAATTATGCTTATCACAAGTTTAATATGACAGTTAAATGTGGTGATATTGGGATGATAGCTCTTTGGAGGAAGAATCCTCCTTTTCGTATCCAACTTTTGATTGAGTAGAGACTTTAGTCACTGGAAGGAGAAGGTTTTCAAACTTCTATTTCCTGCCTCAACTGCTACTAAAAAAGCCAGGAATCCCTCACCTATTTCTTCTCCTTATGGAATTATCGATTGATAATTCGATCGAGTGGGAATGATAAAACTACCCAGGATTTGAGATTCATTTATTTATATGTTGGTTTCATCTAACAACTAAGCCATATTTTGTGCATCATTAATAAAAGGCTATGACTCTACTACTTAATTAAGGGCATTTTCCTAGGGATTCTCTTAAGTTTAAAAACAAATTCACCGGTAGCCCCCGAAATGCTGTTGTTAACTAGCTGAAAAAGTCCTAGAAATGGCCATAGGAAGAACATATTTGGTAGTGGAGCTAAAGAGATAAGGATAATCAGTCTTAAGAGATGCTTTCTCTTCTTTGGGAGAAATCTTTTGAAAAAGGCATTAATAAAATCTAGAGGAGATTCCTTTTGGAATGGAATGTCGAATCCAAAGGCATCTATTTAATTTCATGGGAGTCAGTATGTGAGCTTAAGTCGAAATGGGGTTTGGGCCTAAAACGCTTGGAGCTAATTAACCTAGCATTTCTAGCAAAAGTTGGGTGGAGGTCCCTGCATGAAGAGAAGGCAATTTGGTGTAAAATATGAAAACCCATGTCTTTTCTTTCCGAAGGGTAGCTTCCAGGCAAAGGAGGAGTTCATTGGCGATACGGAAAGGTCTAAAAAAAAATGAGGGAGGGTACTTCAAAAAGGCTTGGGCTAGTCCGTGAATAGTGGTGAGAGTGTGGACTTTTTTAGGGATTGGGGTTCTGGATTGGAGCCACTTTGTGTAAGATTTCTCTATCTTTTTCAGCAATGAAGTAGCAACCTCGAGGTTTGATGTTGATCTGAGGGATCAAGGTCTTGAAAGCCAATAATAGGGCTTAGTGGAGAGCTGAACCAACTCTTTGAATCCTAGAGGTTAGTCCCCCTTCCTATTTCACTAGGAACTTGTGATGCTTAGTGATGGATCTTCATTCCTAAGTGAGCATAGTATGTGGTTTCACTACTTCACTTTTACATAGTTTCATAGTTGCATGCTTGGTTTAATTTATAGATGCCTTGCTTAGTTTACTCATGACTTGCATTCCATGTAAAGCATGCCTTGCATAGTTTACTCATGACTTGCATTCCATGTAGAGTAGCATCATAGTAGGATCATGATAGATTAGCTTCATAACATGTTTATGTTTATATGCTGACAGTAGATGATCATTTGAAACTCACTTCTTCATGTTTTAAGTTTAGTGCTTAATTGAGGTGTTAGGATGCTTGCCTTCTTACTCATTTGTTTAGACATCTAAATACCAAAAACATAATAAACCATAGGCTATTGCTTGTTTCTTTAGACCTTGATCATAGCAAGCTTTAGCCAAACAAGATTTAGATAGACCTTACTCTAATGAGATCATGTAACTAACCATCATGTCGTTTATTAAAGGAAGCCTGTCTTAAGGATTAGGGTGACTCTATCAAGACTGATTTATAGCCTTAATTTATTAGCTTCTAATTTGGCACATTGTAAAGTCATGCCTACACTACTTGATTGACAAGACTGTTATGATTACTCCATCCTAACCAAATCTGTGTATACTATGACTGGTGCAACTGTTAATATTATTATGCTATGACTGAGGCAACTATTAATGATATTACGTAATTGTTTGTTGAGATCTATGTAGTTGGATTAATTTTGGCCCTCAAATGCTCTAATTGCCAACCTAGTAAGATATAACAAATCTTAACACAATTTTGAACTTGCTTGGCTCCAACCATGAAATATGATCCAATCCACCCTTTGACCTCCTTTATTATGACTCAAGAGTCTTTGCATTTTATTCCACTTTCTACCCATATTGATCACGATCAAGTGCAAAAAAAATCTTTCTAGCACCCTCTCCACCAATCAACCAATAACATTCCCACTAATATAGTCAATACCCTACCTTTTACCATAGAACAATTTTTTGCCAAGTCTATGACTAATATTAACCCCTAAGATAGGCCGATCCTAAATAATCCTACTAGCCATTACCCAACATGACCCCTCCCCCAACACCTGTAATATCCCAAACTTGAAAGTCTTGTAATTTTATTTTAAGCATGTTTTTATTTTTAGTTTAGCCTTATAGTGCGAATGATTGAGTGAAATCTTAAGAAAATGTGAAAGCAGAAATTTTGGAGGTTATTTTGAGTTTTTTCCCATGATCCTTCCAAAAAGTTAATAAAGTCACTTATTTAGGCTTATAATTGGAGTTTTTGTAATGATTTTAATGTTTACTAGTTATTTTTGTTCCTTGGGAGAAGTTGGAATGAAGATTTTGGAAGTTGGAATACGTTAGAATGGCCTTTGAAAAGATTATATGAAGTTAGTTGACTCATTAGTCAGCTAAACTAGTGAAAGTAGCTGACTATTGCGAAAGTAGTCGACTAGTTAGTTGACTAACTAGCTGAAACTCTCTTTAAAAATGATCTGGATCATTTTTACCCACAGTAGTCGACTACTTAGTCAACTATTATGGGAAATTTTTCTGTAAATTGAGTCTGGAACCAATTTTGCCCAAAGTAGTCGACTACTTTGGAAAATCTCTGCAAAATTGGTTTGGGACCAATTTTACCCACAGTAGTCGACTACTTAGTCATGTAGCCGACTACTGTAGGAAATTTCTCTGTGAAATTGGTCTCACCCATTGCTCTCACCCAAGCATGCTTAACTGTGGGTTTAGGTGGACAAAAATATTCTATGAAATTGGTTTGAGACTAATTTCACTCTCATTAGCTAGCATCCATGCCGACTAATGGATGGATAACCCCTGTTATTCATTTGATAACTGAAATTTGACCAGGGGCATAAGTGAAATTTTGTAAAAAGTCATTTGAGGATTTGATAAGGGCAAGATAGGAAAGAAAATTAAAGGGGCAAAAATACTTGGTGGAGAAGGGAGCCATGTGGGCTTTAAAAAGTGTGATTTAAGAGTAGAGAGGGGCAAAATAGGGATTTCTAGAAGCATTTAAAACCTACTACCCTTCCTTAGCCCTTAAGCCACCGTATGAAAAGAGAAAGAAAAGGGGGAGAAAAGAGAAAGAAAAGGGAGAGGGTTCCAGCCATGAGGAAGAAGAAGAGAAGAAGAAGAGAAAAAAGAGAAAGAGAAGGAATGGAAGAAGACTTGATGGTTTAGCCATTCTTGCTAAGGTAAGTCCAAACCTTCCTAAGCTAGAGAATGATGTTAAAATCTCATGATTTAGAGACAAATGAGGTGATAACATGTGTATATTGTGAATCTTTGAGTATGTTAGAGATTGAAGAATATTATGCTAAGATATTAAGGCATAGAGCATGCATGCATAATTTAATGAAACCCTTGGTGCTTATGACCCTAATAATACATGTATGATGACTTAGGCCAAGAGATTGGTTCTAGGGAGTCAGAACAGGAGAAATAACAGCCATAGCAGTGTGCTAACAGCTAAGGTGAGTGGGTTTCTCATCTAGCTTTGTGAACTATTCTATAATAGCATAGCAATATTTTGCTATAAATCAGAGTATGTTATGCTAAGTATAGTATCTCAAGTAATTAAATATGAGAAATGAGAACCCAGTTATGATGTATCTATATTTTAAAGCATGTTCTAAAGCAAAGCATGAGTTTAAGAACAAGCATGGGTTTAAAGCATGTTCTAAAGCAAAGCATGAGTTTAAGAACAAGCATGAGTTTACACCATTTTTCCAAAGCAAAGAATGAGTTTCAGAAATAGTAAGAGTTTCCAACAAAGTATAAATTTGAGAAAAGAAAAGGAAATATGAGCTATAGCATGTTTCCAAGCAAAGTATAGAGTTTCATAAAAAGTATTGTTTGGATAAAAATATATGTTTCAGTAAAGCATAGAAATTGCTTTTCAGATTTATGTTTCAAAGTGATGCATGGGCATGCATGAATATCAATGTTTCAAAGAAAGTATAGTTGATTATATATTAGATTATAAACTTATATTTGAGTATTTCTACAGCATACAGTATAAAGAGCATTGGGCCATTTATGAGGCTGATCACCCTGTACATTGTGCCATAGCATGAGCATTGCACACACTATTTATAGCCGGCACCTCCTTACGATTCGATCATACCATGATTCTGAGGCCAGAGGGAGTACAAGCTAAATCAGCCCAGTAGGGCAGATTGCAAGCAGCCCAGTGGGGCAAGAATCACAACTCGATAAAGAGGTAGGTTACTATATAGCTCGAGGGGGCTCAGAGATATTGGCCCATAGAGGGGGCATGCAGAAGGCACAGGAAAAGGGGCAAACTCACACCTGGGGTGAACCGCACATGTGAGGGGTACCATGTGGTGCGGGGATCCTCGGCGCTCAGTACACTCACCCACTGAGAGTACACCTGTAGGAGGGTGGCTGAAGGGATGTATCTTAGTGGTAGCACATCCAACCCATCATCATGAGATTTTATAAAAGTGGCATTATCTTATTTAAGTTATATTATTGGAAGCATAAGCTAATTTATGAGTTTTCTTATCTTATTTGAAAAGATTTTTATATCTATTACAATATGTTGTATTGATATATTTATTGATTTTATAATGTAGATTCTCAGTTTTCCCATTGTTAGATGGTTATCCAGTCACTGGAATTTAGGTCTTACCCCTCTATTGTTGAAATTTTTGGATTTCAGATCAAAGATAGCAGGTTGGCTCTTGAATGCATGATTTTGATATGGGTTGCTAGATGTGGATAAATTGGTTGTGACATAGATTTATGTTACTTGGATTGTATATGTATTTGAAATGGATATGGATGGATATGTATAACTGTAACCCTATGATGTATTTTGGACTTAGAGTGGTTATGAGAAAAGACTTTTGTTGTAGAATGAATTTGTGTATATGGTCTTTATAGCAGCCTAGTGATGAGAGTTATATTGCCTAAAATAATGTGATTGAATAATATGGAAATCTTATTTTATCTGAGCAGGGTGAAATAAATTGTGATGTGATATTGTAAATAGTATGAATGAAATGAGCAGATTAAAAGTTTTTAGCAGATTTAGTATTTTTGTGCATATAACTTATGGCAATTGGATAGGGATCGCCTGGGCTTTATGGTACGTAGCATAAAGACTAGCATCATGGATCTACCCTATGCTTAAAGCGTGATAATTATAATAGCATCAAAGCTTATGCCTGATTCTTATAGGTAAGTTTCGGTTTAACCCTTAAGTATTTGGACTAGTTTGCAATGATATGGGTAGAAATTAGGTTGAGTGAAAGTATGTGAAACTTTTCTTTAATATGGAGGTTTATATTAGAGTTGCACAGAGGAAGTGTGGATCTAATATCATAATTTCATAAATAGAAGTATAAATGACTTCAAAATAAGTATTTAGAATGCCAAATTGAAATTTCGAGGATGAAATTTTTTTTAAGAGGGGAAGAATGTGAGGTCCAGGCCTTTTGGATTAGCTCACTTTAGATTAAGATGCAATTTTACTAGATTAAGATAAAAAATATAAAAAAATAATATAATTAAAATTTTTAATTGAATCTTTATTCATGATATTTGGTATCAAATTAGCTTTTAACACATCTTGAATCACATAAATTAGAGTTCAATTGAGAAAGTTAGGAGCAATTTAATGAATATATATCAGTGTTAATGAATTTCTATTAAAATACAAAAATGCCATGATAGTAATGATTTTTTTATGTTTTACCTAAATTTTTATATTTTAAAATTATGTTGGATGAGTTAGATGTTAATTTTGAGTCTAGAATCTATTTTTACATATTTAATAGATATTTATCTTTTTGATTTTTCTAAATAAATCAGTGTCATACAAAAATTGAAAAGTTTCCTATGAAGAGTAGGAAACCTATTTGCTTTAAAAAAATTTTTTACAAATATGGCTCAATGGAGATCTTTTGGTAACAAATCAATAGTTCATATGGCGAAGGATAAAGATTGATGGAGCCCTTGAGCCTCAAAAATTGAGCATTAGTGCCTAGAAATTTTATTAGAAGAAGTAAGTAAATTCGATCATGATTAGAATGCTTTTAAATCTATTAAGATTTAAATTTTATATTTTATAAGTATTTTAATTAATTATGTGAAAATCCTGGATTAGCTAATTTATATGTTTAGAATTTAGTAGAATTGTTAACTTTTACAGAAATTATTTAAAATATTAACATGCTTAGAATTTGATTTTAGATATTTATTTGTACATAACAAGTGATAGAATTTTATAGCATGAAAAATTAAATTATTAGTTTTATAAATTTTTGTTTATTTGTCATTATCAAAAAATTGGATCAAATAAGCGCGTATGTTATGATATGTTGCTCATGTGCTTGTTAAGTTTTTTGATGAATTATTAATATATGCTTTAAGTTACTTTTAGTTTGTTTGCATGTGAAACTTGAGAATGAGGATATGAAACTTGAGTAAATTACAAGTTATAAGACATAAGACAAATCATGACACATATATCATAAGTTATAAACTCTCAGTCAATTACAATTCATGACATATTGTCCTTGTCTTTCAGGGCTTATATGAAGGCTTATGATTAACACCAAAAATTACCTCCACAATGAATATATGCGACGATCTATATCTAACCCATCTTCATAGGTTAAATGCGGCGATCTGTTTTAGCATTGCCATAGGGTTTATATGTGGCCATGGTTATGATTATAGATAATTTTGAAATGAAAGTTTTAAGTTTTTAAATTTAATATTGTTACTACAAATGACATGCATTATTTTCCATTAAAATTGTTTATGAAAATAATAGTTAAATATCACATTATGGATGTGTTTTAAATGGAATTAAGTTACGTGATCCCTCTAAGCATGATTAAGGGTTGCTTACTGGGCATTAGCTCATTAAAATTTTTTTGTTGTTTTTGTTCCAAAGACTAAGATATAAATGGGAGTTGAGCAGAAGTTGATCTTTTATTTCAATTAATTATGTGTAATTGCTCTGCATAAAATGCCTTACATGCTAGAGGTTTATTTTCTAAGTATGTGATGGACTATCATATCTTGGATCCATCCTAGGTTTGGAGCGTGATAATTTGAGTCACCTTCAAACTATAAGTCTTCTAAGATTTATACTTTTTCAATTTCATGAATAAGCGTAGTTGTCCTTTCTTAGTGTTTTAAGGTTTCCAGGAACTCAAGCTTAGGGTCATCATGCTCACCTATTTCTTCTAAACCTGTAACCTCAAAGTCTAATTCTAGATCAAAGTTATATGGTTCAAGCATGAGACTAGGTTTTTCATCCCTTTTGAAGATGATGTGTTCAAAAATGATAAATTTTTTTTAGTATTTTGTTAAAAACTTTTTAAATCTTTGGGGAGCTTGTGAACAAGAACATAAGTCAGAGGGATAAAAATTATTTTTTTGGGTTTATATTTTTTTAATGAATTTTTCAAAGAAAAATTTTGAGATCAAGTTGGCTTTTTTTAGTTGGAGAAACTCTTCGATCAAAAAGTATCCTCAAAACCTATGATTCATGGAAGCCACAATTAAATTTTGAGGGGCATCCTCAAGAAGCATAGAGGCATCATACTAAAGTGCAGTAATGTTAGTCTTAGAGGACATCACATCCTCTTGCTGCAAATCCAATTCATCAAGGGGTGTCAATAAGGTGATCCAACCATTGTAAAACATATAGGTGGTTCTTCGTCCATCTTGAGTTCATGCTTGAACTTTTTTCTTTCTAGACCCATTCTCCTTTGTAACTCTATCTTCAAGAGATTTCTTTTCATTTGCTTTTTTTTTTTTGGACCTAGAAGATCTCATACAATGGCTTGAACAAATCAAACTTCTCTCTTTTCTTAGGCACAATGTCATTTAATGCATCCCGCTAGCTCTCCTTGATGGTAGTCATTTGCTAGTCCAAGAGGGATGGTTGATACACTAACTACCAATTCCATTTCTTCTCCATGAGAGTATAAGATTCTTCATTCCTCGATTTCCTAGGTGAAGACTGTGTTCGAACCAATAGTTCTATTTCTAACTCAAAGTGGGCTATATTTGATCTATTTTAGTAATCTTCAAATGAAGAGGTATGTACAGAGCCAATTATGGTCCCAATAAGAGAACTACGTATTCGTGTATAACTAGAGGTAGTAGCTTACTAGGGGATAGAGTAGGTTTAATTAATTGGTCTAATTAGAGCAAGTTGTACATGGGTTTGGGAGTTAAGCATATCAAAAGATTGTCTCTAACTTAAGTTCTTCAATTGGAAGCCATTGTACTAGTTAACAATGTGCAACTATTAGAAGTCTATTGTAATACCCTGATCTTTGGTCTAGTGATATGTTATACTTTAAACTCTATAAAAATAATTTTAACCTTAATATATTGTAATAAGTTTAATTATACTGAAACTAAATTTTGGATTAAGTTAGTATAAGTTTACATAAAGTTAACTGTTGCTGTAATTTTGTTTAAGTTTGAAAATCTTGAAAGTTTGATTAAGTGCTGACTAAGACCTTACAAACTGCATTTCAAGAGAATTTTTCTTAGAATTTTGTTTCCTTATCATTCCTAAGCTATATTGATTTTCTAAGATTTTTATCCTGAATAGAAGTACCTTAACTTGTTACTGCTAAAGTATTATTTTCTAAAATTTTTTGATTTTTATTCTTAAGAGAGAGAGAGTTGACTTTTTATCTATAATAAATTTGATTTTTTTGATATTTTTTAAATTCAAAAGGGGGCATTCCCTTATTTCCATAAGAATTCTTAAATAATGGAAATGAACAAAATGAAAGAAAAGAAATAAGGATATTTAAATTGCATTTGGTTTTTGAAAATATTTTTTGTTTTCATTTTTCATTTTTATGTTTTGAAAATATTTTTCATTTTTTGTTTTCTAATCTTTAGAAAATATGTTTGGTACATAAAAATAAAAATTATTTTCTATTTTATATTTTTATTATAAATAATATCTTTTAAGAGAGTAAATAAAAATTAAAGGAAATACAGTCAACTTCTATGATACAATAATATAATATATAATATTATAATAGTATTAATATTATATCATTATTAATATTATAATATATAGCATGTTATATTATATTGTTATAGTTATTAATAATAAAATGTTATTTACTATAATAATTAATACTAAATAATCATAATATAATAACATATTTTATTAATATATATTAATAATACATATTATTACTTTTTCAAAAAGTTGTCTTAGGCTCCAAAAAAAGGTTATTTTTAAAAATAAAAAAGTAAAAATAATGCAACCAAATATATTTTTTACAATGAATTTTGTATATTTATTTTTTAAAAATAAAAAATAGGAAATAAGAATGATATCAAACAGATCCTTTGTTTTTTACTTTCTTTTTTCTTTGGATGGAAAGCAGTGAAAACATCTTTAGATTGTTTCAAGTTTTCTATCGTTTTGAAGTTGTGTTTTATAAAAAACTATTTTTTTTTTCATTCACCAAACATGTGAAACTTAATTTAGAAGGGAAATAAGCTACCTCGTGATAGAATTTTCTTCATTCATTTCTTTTATTTAATAAGTTGCCTTGTGATGGAATTTTTCTCCATTCATTTCGTTCATTTCTCTTTCTCCCAGCTCCAATTCCAAATTCTTCCAACTCCAATTCTGAGCATTCACGACCATCTTTCTTCTTAAATTTCTTCATCTTTTCCCCTTTCAAACCTTTCTCTACTAGTATTTCTCTTTCATGTCTCAAATCTATGCTCCTAGGTTTGTTGATCGCTCAATTTTTCCTAACCAAGGGCTACTAAGATAAAATTTAAGGAGTTTTTACTTCTATTCCACCGAATCCCCTTTGCTTTGAAGAAAATTTTAGAATTTTTATTGTTTTATATTAGTTTTCAAGCTAAATTTTACATTTAGCCATTGGTCTTATATAATAGTGTATAATCTCTGATTTTAAGCTTTAATAGTACTAAAATCTCGTCTTCTATGTATGGTTAATCCTTATTTTAGGTGCCTTGAGGGATCTACCACCCTCCTCCACTTGAAATTTGGGTAAACTAATATGACTTGGGTTCTTTAAGAGCTTATGGTGGTTGATAGTATGTAGATAATTACTCCTATACTATAATTAATTAATCTACATAGTAAATTTCTTACGAGATAATTTATCATTATAATTATCTATGAATAGATAATAACCCTTATAGCATGATTAGTTGATTTATACAATACATAAATTAATGTATACATATGCTTACTTCAGTAGGTTCACAGTTTCTTCCGTCTGTTCATTATATGATTTGACATATGGAATGCAATCATGTTATATGACATAATTTCTACACTAGGTAATGAGGACAAGTATGGATGAATGAAATAAAATTTTTACAAGTATTATATAAGACGACTTTATGCCTTGAGAACTATTGAATGTCGAGTACTGCATATTGACTAGTGACCCTCTATTCTCATAAAAGATAGTTATATGGATTTCCTTATCTCATAATAAATGACTACCTAAATTCTTCTCTATAACTATATGATCATGTAATCGGTTGATAATAATCTAAACTCTAATATATTGTATAAGCTCATATGAACTGATAAGTGTTTTTTTGCATTATGTTGTGATACATGCATAATGGACCAGTATCTTAACACTTTCACTAATAAGATTGATACTAGCCTCATGTAATAACCACACATAATCTTCTCTAATTTGGTTACTAATAGTTTGTTACCTGGTCCTTCTGACCATCTGTTTGGGCTTTTGAGCCATCTATTTTTAACGATTTCAAATAGCTTCTATCTAACGTCCAGTACTGCGATCATTTTTGTAGGTGTATATGCATATTTTTATGTGTAACGTGTAAAGTTTATTTCTATGCTACTATTTCTCATACATATTGTTAAACCTTTAAGCGGGTTATTCGAGACTGCTCTTAGGGGTGTTAAGATATTGTTTATAAATTGCTGATTTTTGATATTGAATATATATTCAGTTGATTAATAGAGTTACACTTTATTTGTCCTCCTATGCTATATATGTTATTATCTATTCACTGAATATGATCTCACTCCTCATAATGCTTTTCTTACAATTGACCCTTGATCGGGTAGATGAATCGTATTCCTTTGAAGGTCCTGTTCGGCTAAAGATAGGCTCAATATCTTATATCCTCTATGCCATGTTGGCTAAGCAAAGGATATCTTTTTTGCATATCTTTTGGGTTGTATATATAAAACTCTATAATTACTATGTAAAAAGATCTCCATAAGTACTTGTTATCTAACTTTGTAGTTATTGTGAGTGTATCTATGTTCATATTGGTGTAGATGTCCTTTTGATAGATATATGTATCATGGATGCCGGTTTTCTAGGTTGATATTACCTATATGTGATAATAGGTAATTTAAGACTTACGTGGACCAAGGTAGATCCCACTCATTTTAGTTTTCGTGTCAATCATGGACTCTAGTTTGAGTCATAACATCTATTGCTAGGACTTAATCATTAGATGATTAGGCAAGTGTAGCTATCTCTTACTCATTTGGTATAACTATAACTTTTCTATTATTCTTAAATTTTGCATATTAGTATAAGGAATAGAGCACAGCTTTAGTAGAATGGATCAAAGGGCTTGGAATTAGGTTATATGAAGATTGGATGTTAAGAGCTTGGAATGAAACCATCAAGACAATGTCTCCAATTAAGACATCAAGTTTAACCACACTGATCATATCTCCTTGTCATAAGCCTAGATATGTTGTACCACCTTGAGCATGATGGATTCACAATCCAAGACCTAAATCATTATTAACTATGAGAATAAGGGTACTCTATAAATTCCTTATAAAAGCAGGATGTATCATAGCTTGGTGTGCTTGGTTCCTTTAGTATGAAATTCCCCATCACACAGTCTCTCTTAATCATCCTTTTGGAGGCTTTTCTAGCTCCATATCTTTAGGTATCATAGCCATTCAAAAGACATTCCCAAAAACTAATTAGTTTGCTGGAGGTTTAGTGATGATTCCCCACAACTGCTTTGCCGACTTCATCTTCTTCAACTAATAGATCTGATTGTAGATTGTCTCTTATGGCAGCAACTATGGATGATTTTCCACCAAGTGTTGCTCTTGCTTATGCATTTCCCTTTTAAGTTTCTCTGCATGTTGGTTTGCTTGTAGAAATGCTAACTTAAAAACTTAGCTAGACCATTTCATGTTGCTAACTTTGTAGCATTCCCCCATTAGGTTATTCTCATTAACATGATCATAATTATAGTGTATATGATGCATCATTCATGGAAGAAGATTTGATGGGAGTGCAAGAATAGAAGCAAAAGTACAAGCATCACTCATGGAAGAGGGTTTGTTGGGGGTGAGTAAAAGCATCACTCATGGGAGAGGAAATGGTTTAACAATGGGTGTGGAGATCAGAGCAAGTGTAAGTTGCAAACACATGACTCATGGTCTAATATGGCAATTGAATTAAAGTTTAGGAGTGAAAGTAAGTGTCACTTTTTGAAAAATGTGATAATAGTGAGAACCAAGGTGGGTCCAGAAGGGTTAAGAGCTACAAGCGCAAGTGAAGCCATTGTCATTATAAGTCTAGATTAATATTAAACATGTAGATGTACTAGCAAAGTAGGGTGGCATAGCACTTGGAGACAAGGAAAGGGTCACCCAAGGAGCTAGAGATGACATTGCTCTAGGAGCCAATTGAACTACATCCCTAGGAATAGGTATAAATGGCATTGCCATAAAGAAGGAATTAGATAAGTAAAGTGAGCTAATTAATGAGGAGCCAACAAGAGAGCATGATTGGAAAGGCATGCAAGTTTTAATAGCTACAATCATCGAAGAGATCTTAATAAGGATTAGTGTGAAAACATGTTGATAGAATTCCATAAGCCTTCTTGATATAGAGGCAAATAATTTAGTATGATGTTTGATTTTTGGAGTTGGTTGATCAAGTTCAACTTTATTAGATTTAAGAAAAATTAAAATTACTTAAGACTTGTCAATAGCATGCCTTGATCCATTTCAAAATTCATAATGAGTGACCTCTAGGTGGTAAATGGAACATAAAGCTAACTGCAATCAACTTAAGCATGACCTTGTTAAGGAGTCCTCCTTAGGGTGTGAATTTCCTAAACCTATGACATTTTTGTAATTTAATAAATATTCGTCAGTACTAATTTATGTTCATTAGATTGCTCCTAACTTCCTTAATTAACCTCTAATTTGAGTGATTCAAGTTATGTTAGAAAGCTAATTTAATACCGAATATCATGAATATAGATTTATTTAAAATTTTTAATTATATTATTTTTTTATTTTTTATTTTAATTCAATCAAATAGCATTTTAATTTAAAGTGAGCTAGTCTAAATGGATTGCATCTAACACAAATTAGAACCTCACTATCTCCTAACACTATGTTTGGGAGTTAGAAAAAAGGAAAAGGAAGGATTTTTAAAGTAAAGGAAAGGAAGGTAAAGGTGGGATTAAAATCCTTTCATTGTTTGAAAATCTTATAAAATATAAGAGGAAAAAAAAAGGTTTTGTATTTTATTTTTATTTAATTAAATGAAGAAAAGTAAACTAAACTCTCATAAACACTTCGATTTAAGAGGTTAAAAATTATTGATGTTGAGAGATTTGGTAGGATCTTCCTTCCCCACTTAAAAAATTTTCAAATAGAAATATTCCAATAGTCATCCTTTGCTTTCCTTCCTTTTTTGCTCAAAAATCCTCTCCCAAATACACCCTAAAATGTGATAAACCTAAAACTTTGGCCTTTTATTTTGTTTTCCAATCCATCATGAAATATAGTGGTTGAATATTATTATTCTCTTTTCAGCACATTGTGCAACCCTATTTGCAAATCATTTACTTTTCCATTTGTAGCTATAAAATTTTTTCTGCAAGTATGTGTGAGTTGAATCTTTGTGTTTGTGTTAATCCTCAATTTGGATTAGAATTTTTTAGTTATTTCCTTCATTAGGCTAATAATGCTATGATGTCTTTGGAGATAGCCATGGTATGATCATCATTAATTTTATCTAGTGGGTGTGAAATATTTCTTTTAAGAGCACCATATCAAGCACTTTTACCTTCTAATCATTTTGCATTCTACATTTCATTATAAAATTTATGAATTAATTTAAATAGTACTGAATTCTGAATGAATTTAACCACAAAAGCTTTTATTTTGTTTCTTTTTTTTTCAATTATTTTAAGAGGAAACTTGGCAAGTAAAATTTTAACACCTTTCATTTATCATGGATAGAAGCAAAATTCTTACCTCCTCGTTAGCTTATTTTTATTGTTATTATAAGTTATTCGAAAGCTACCAATAAAATTTTTATTTCTTTTGATGAATAACTTCAAAACTACTACCATCATTCTATTAATAATGTATAATACTTTTTTTATATTTCTAATATATCATTTTTTATAATATCTCAATGCCAATTACTTTTATATTTATATTTATGTTTAATATGATTTTTTTGATAACCTGATTATCCTTGTATGTATGATTAAAATATTTTAAAATTAATTAAATTATAATAATTAATTCAAACAAAAATTTTAAAAATATATAATGAATATCGTACATGAGGGAAGAGCGTCACGTGCATTTAATATTATCCCAAACTAAAACGAAACGAAAGCACCAGCAAAAGCCGGGGCCGCAGAAAATCGGCCTCGCGGTTAGGTCCCCGCGGATCGTTCCCGTCGCCCCACCCTCGCTCCGTTCGCTCAAGGGGAAAAAACGAGGCAATAATCACCGCCTACCCGAGCCACGAGTGAGCCCCCCCCCCCCCCCCCACAGCCCCCCCCCCCCCCCGACGGCGATTCCACTGCCTGCCTTTCTTACATCACGAGCCTGGGAGCCGGCGATCTCGGTAAATTCTGTTCGCTATCCCCTTTTTGGTTATCAAGTCTCCGTCTCCTACTGCACCTTCGTCTTACACTCGAATCTCGACTCCGGTAAGGTTATGCTGCCGAAAACCGTGAACAATGGCCTTGATTTGGCTGGATTTCCAACACTCACCCTAACCCTAATACCATTCAAGCCAAGATACGCTGTTTTATGCTTGGATCTGAATAAACATGCCTCGATTTGCCTTGATTTTGCTTGCATCTGGTTGATTTCGTGTTGGATTTGTGGTGATTGTTCAACTTTGCTTCTTTCTTTCTTTTTTTTTTTTTTTTCCTTTCTGAGGTTTTTGAAGTTATTGATCTTTGAAATCTGTAGCCCCTGCAAATTTCTCAGTGGCAAATGATTTCAATTATCTTTGTTTCTTTACCATGCAGCAATATTTTGCTACTTTTTCTCTGCTAGAAAATCCTTTATATTTTAATTATTCTTGAAGAATATTCCCGAACTTGAATTTTTCTATCTATTGGACTGTTCGCGAACACTAGACTCTGCTGTGGGTATTATTCATTGTTTTTGTTTCTTAAAATTATGCTGCAGTTCCCTTCTGCCACATAAAATGTCTCCTTTGATATATGAGCAGGTTACATTCTAGGTGCAAAGTTCTCTTGAATCGAAGATTCGAGTTTCTGTTTTTCCAAGGTTCAAAGACATTAAAAATTATAATGATTTATTTCCAGTACTACTTAGAAGGATAAATATTTCCAAGTATGATAAAATGCACTCCATTATGTACACAAAGTAGACACAACCTAACGAACAAGTGGGAAGATATCGCTAGCTTATGCGGATAGTTGTAGCTGCCTGCTTCTTAAGTGAAGACAATTTTTTTTAAAATTGCATTGTATGAGAGCAAATCATAAGCCAATGGAGAATAATGAGATATGTGGTTCATTGTTAATGGGGACTTTGGATTTGTTAATCCCATATTTGACCCAACTAAAGTATACCTCATTTTCACAAAATTGTTATACAATACTACAGTATTCTGAAATTCTTCAATCTTTTTTAGAAAGTTAACAAGCTTTCTCTTGTGTCTTCTAGCCTTCTCTCTAGATCAGTATCATGGTTGTGCAGGTTATCATGATTCTTCTCCAGCATGGAATTTTCTTCCCTGCTGTTCCTGCTCAATTCTTGTTCCTTAAATTAACTTATGCATGCTGTGATGTGAATATATTCTCTTCTTTCTCTGCAGCTCCAATTTCTTTGTTCAGATCAGTCAACTGCTGATTGCCTGCTTCCATTTTGATTGTTAAATCAACAATTTTGATTTGCAGCTGAGGTTTATCAGCTCATAGCTATTCTGTTTTGACCTTGAAATCATCTGTAATCACTTCAGCCTCTTCTAGTTTGCTTTTGTTTGGCAGCAGCATGGAATGAATTTTCCTCTTTCAACTGCTGAACCTAGTCTTGACTGAAAGTTTCCATTTGGTGCCCTTAAAAATTGATTATTCCCTATTGCATTGGTGGAGAGCAGTTATTATAGCTGCAGAAGTTTCAATGCTTTAAAGTTTTGATTTGCAAGATGGTAGTAATATTTGAAGGGACTGAGCTGACACCATCTTAAGGGGAAAATGGACCTGAATTCAACAGTTCACTAAGCTTCAATGATTTTTTGTTACGATTTCTGATCTTCTTGGGAGAAGAAAGAACTTTCTTTAACTACTCAACTTGAATCTCTCAGAATAAAATGACAGAGAATATCCAGTCTTTTTGAAGGTAGGGTTCTAAACCCTTTATTTTATTAAAGATGAATAAAGTGATTGCACAGATCTTCTGTTTATACCACTAAGGTCTATCCTTTGAGAATTCATGTTAGATTCCTCTTTTAATTATAAAAGGTTACAAATTGCAACTTCCCCTAAATAGCCATGAATTATGGAAATAATTATGAAAAAGTCAAGCTTCCTAGATCAAGACCTCTGTATCAACTTTGCCTTCTGTTGTGTCTCCAATTCCTCTCAGGTTGGAAGATATGCTTGGTCAAAATCTTATTTAGAAAGGAAACTTTGACTAACTAATTTTGAGGCTCAAATATCATCATGGGTTATGTCCATTGGATGTGGCCAATGACATGAAGATCACTCAGTACTCTTTGAGAGCTTCGTTTTGGTGCATGACATGCTGAAAACAGATGCTCTTTTTCTTCCAAAAAATGGTGGTTTGTGATTAAGTCTCAAATATGGTGGATTTTTCTCTTAAATGCTGCTCAAATCTATCTAAAATAACCAAAATGGTCTGCACTTGTCTGGCAATCCTCTTGGATCAATTTCTAATATTAATATGTACTTGCAATATCACATGCTTGTGGTCTAACACCTACTTTCCCTTTACTGTTCTTATGAAAAGATTATTGCATAGAAATTTCAACTTAGTGGGATATAGTCCAGAATAATAGTAAATTGATAAAGTATTTTTTAGAAATCTGAGCATCTAACAACTTGTTGGAAATTAGAAGTCTGATTTAAGTAATGATATCACCTAACAATTGTAGGGAATATGGTTTTAAATCCCAGAGGGATATTCTTTGAGCTGTTAAGATAGATTATTGTTCCAAGCATTGGGATGGGATTATCGTGTCATCATTGCCATATCTTAATTAATGTATTTTGAGACATCCCTCGTTTGGAGTATTGGGACAAAGCCAGATGGTGGTGTGTTATTTTCTATGAAAAGATTGGGAAGGCTCCATTCTATAAGATTTAAAACCATAGTAGGGAAAAAATATTGCATTCTAATATTAACTCATGTGACTTTTCTGTTTCATTTGACAATTGGTGTGGCTCTAGAGACTAATTCCATTTGCAAAATACTAACTTTTATTTTTTAAAATTTTTAATTAATTTTTAAAGTTATATAATTTGCATCATCTTGCAAAAATGCCTAAATTACTTTAGAAAATATTTCTATGTTTTTATTTGTATAATTACCAATTTTTCATAATTTTTGTAAATTTTTAAAAATTAGATAATTTATGGTATTTGATACAAAAAAACTTGAACGACTTTAGAAAATGCTTTTACATTATCTATATGTATTATTAATTTTTCATGATTTTTATATTTTCTAAAATATATGTAAATTAATTTTAGATAATAAATTAATATTTAATTATAGAAAATTTAGAATATTAAATTAATCAGATTAGTGTGCAACTCAATTAAGGATCCTACATGTATTTTTTCAGTCAATGGGTATGACTAATCATCACCTATTTTTGAAATTTATTTCAATTTGGGCTTAGGTTTAAGTAGAATTGATCATATCCAAATTTCAATAGATTGCTATGGGATTAAGATAGCAAGTGGTATGCATGTCCCCAAGCCTATTTCCAGTTTTATGAAAACTTTTAAACTTTTTATTTTTATTTTTTAATCTGAAAATATATTTTTAATATAAAATATTACACAAAGATCAAAATATATATATCATGAAATCATGCGAAAATACAAAATTTGGCATGATCTTCCCTCGTTTTCTCCTTTTCTCTTTTTGCTTATTTTAAGCATGAAAAAGGTAAAAGAAAAGAAGGAAGAGGAGATGGGAAGAATCCTTACCTGATTTGAACTTCAAATCACCTTTCAATCAGTGTTTTTTCCTTGACTTTTGGCTGCAAAATAAGTTAGAAAAAAAATTGATGGGAGGCAGAGAGAACTTGGGGAGACTTGTTCCATTTGGTAATGATGTAGTTTTTTCTTTGTGTCCCCACCATATAAACATGTTCTGATAGGCAGCAAACTGCCCGAACTGACCCATGCATGGCTGGGTCCAGACTGGTTTGACATGGTCTGGCACAGGTCAGCACACTGTGGCCACCCTTGCTTACAAGCAATATTAACTTCTGCCTAAGATTGCCAAATTTACACATAAAGTATCTGTATAATTTAAAATAATCAGAAGTGTCTGCAACTTGTCTGACTTCTTTTATTTTCTTCTATTTTTTAAGCTTCTTTTTCTGACTGAAAATCTGAAACTTGGAGTTCTGAAACCACCAAAACTAATAAAATCATAACTGAACATGCTTGGCCCAAACCAAAACCAAAACTGAGTTTTGAGACCTTGCTCCATTTGGTAATGATGTTGTTTTGTTATTATTCAGTTATCAGTGATCACCTGATCATCCTTCTCTGACAGTTATTCTTATGATTGCCATTAATTCAGGGCAACCTAAGGTGTTAACCATTGGAATGCAATAATCAACTGACTAGCTTTTTTTTTTTAAACCTTTATTGCATATTTTCTGAGGCTGTGTGTTACTTTTAATCATCACCATGTGATCATCCTTTCCCCTTTTCTGTTGGGCCTTTGTCATACTTTTAGATTTATTCAATGGCAATCTCTGTCTATTCATTTTATTCAGGAAGGATATAGAAGTTTCAATGACTTCAACAAGAAAATCGAGAAATGTGAACAAGCGCTTTGCTAAAATTAATGAAGAGTGGTCTGAGAAAGATGGGAAAAATGCAAACAAAAGTAAGACGCGAGTAAGTATATGCTTCCTTAGCAAACCTCATGGTTTCTTTTCTTGCAAAATCTATTTTGTTGAACAGGTAAGACACTATAGTGTTAGCTCAATTTTTCATCTTTGCACATGGATGGATCAATTCTATGCTAACTATATTCATTGTATTGCCATTGCCATGTAATTTTGATTAAATAATGCAAAGTAGACAACTGCTTCAACATTCCAAAAAAAAATCCCTGATTGTCTATGTTATTTGTGAACTCTTGCCGACAGAGTCTACTTGATAGACAAGTTGATGGTGTAGGGTGAGATCTACTGAGATGATCTCCACTGCAATCAGAATATAGAAGTTTGATATTGGATACTAGTTTTGTATGAGCTGTTAATTCTGTTAATTTTAAGAATTGATTGATTGATGAGGAGCAATCCTAGATTTAATTGTGCAAGCCAGGATACCTTTGCAATGTTAACAGCTTTGTTGATGGCCCCAGTGTGATGTTGTGGACATTATGTGGGTGCTTAATGGTGTTATATGTTTATGGCTTTGTACCACAGAAAATTCTACGCATGTTCTCCCATTGCCACGAAACTCTTCCTTGGTGTTGTGTGATAATCCGTTGGTTGTTCTATAGTGTCTTTGCAAATCACCTTTTTAAAGTTCTGGAATTTCAAATCGGCAAACAACTATGTAGTTTGCTGATTTATTAATGGTTTCACATTAAATCAGATACTATATGTGTTCTTCTCACAAATATCAAAGGAAACTACTTGCAATGAACAACCAATTTTTTTCTCAGAGCAAACAAAAAGGAGAAATGTTTAACCTCGACCCTTACTAGAGAATCTTCAAAGAGAAGAATGAGTTTGCAAAGATGCTTAGACCATGACATGGCTATAGAACTGGATATTGTCTAGGATAGTTCTGGTATTATGCATTTGATATCTTTGAACATTGATTCTGCTGATTGGTACATAATATCAGTGTTTGTGCTGCTTTTGAAATAGTTGAAGGAGATTTAGGATGCATCAAAAACCATTGATTTCTGCTGAGAAGTAGTGCTTAGTATGAATATTCGGGTTCATATTCAAGATCTTTACCATCTAAAATAAAGGTATTCTGTGAATTGAACATGTTGCTTTTAGAGTGGGCCTTATAAAAAAAACTGAATTTGCATAACCTTTAGCCAGTGCTTGTTAAAACTCGTTATTTTATGATTTGTAGGAATTAATTTTAGTCAATTAAATGGAGGAATAAGTTAAATGAGATGAGGGTCTGGATGTGGTGTGAGTTTTGGGGACCTTGTTTGATGGTTTTAAGAGCACATGATGATTAACTCTTCCCTGCAAATGGAAACTCAACCTGTCACAAACCTGCTAAGTCACACTGTTGATGCCTGCTTTGACTTTTACAGCAAAGCATGGGCTAAGCAAACTTGTGCTGTTGCTTATGATTTATTTGGTACAGTAATGTCTTTGGCTTCTTTAATATTTGTTAGAGACAGCATTATTTTCCAATGAAGACTAGGTCAAATTGCTAGTATTGTTGAAAGTCAGCCTTCCACTACTCAGTTTATCATTGCTTTTTTCGTTTATATTATCTCTTTTGGTTGGAAGTTCTAGAGCTTCCGGACAAATGATTGGTCAGCGACTTGTATTTTCTGCACTTGTCTCATCTTGTTCTAGTAAGATAGTGACTATGGGCATGCTATGCTTTTACTAAAGGTGCCATCTTTGGATGAGTCTACTATTTGTCAATTAGCTAAGCAAATTCTCCTTTTCTACCACGTTAGTAATAAGACAAAATAACTGGAAATGTAGTTGGGGCAAATCATAAAGACTACTACCTGAGCTGTGTTACTATCTGTTTTCTCTTACAGACAGTTGTTTCCCTGTATTAGTGGTATTGTCTTTTTTTATCCTTTCTGCTGAGAGTTAAAGCATCTGGACCCAATTTTTTTCTTTCCTTTTGAAAGGTTTACCTGAAAGGGTGTTAACCTAGAAATGTTATTGTCCTAGAAAAGTAAAATATGTGATTTACTATTCTCTCTTATTCATGATATACCATTCTCTCCTATTCATGATGCTAGAAGGGGGTCTTGTCATGTTTCATAATTGGTTGGGTTCCAAGTATTATGTTGATTATGTGCTTATATCTCCACATTGACATCAATAGAGCATGTGAAAATTATATATTTAATTGTTTGGGATATGTAGAGAAAGAACTTTTTTTTGTATGTTTTTTCTTCAGAGATGTAAACAAAGTGAAAATTCATTAATTAGTATGATGGTACAAGAACTCAAGGTTTTAAATCCTATGGGATAGGAGTGTCCTAATTTTTTCATTAAATGGGATGCTCGCTATCCTATCTTGTCTCAGTGGCCATTCTAGTAGAGCATCCCAGAAGGTACCTTGTCTATCTCTCTCCTTCTTTTTTCCTTTTATCTCTTTTTTACTTGGTATATTTCTTTTTTCTTCCTCCTCTTTCCTTCCTTTCTATCCTTTTCTTCTCCTTTCCTTTTTTTTTCTTTCCCTTTTTTACTTCTTTCTTTTCTTTCTTTATTTCCTTTTCTTCTTCTTTCCTTTCTTTCTCTCTTTTTCCTCTTCTTTCCTTTTCCTTTCTTTCTTTCCTTTCTTGTTCCCTCTTTCTTCTTCTCTCCTTCCTTTCCTTTTCCTTTCTTTCTCCCTCTTTCTTCTTCTTTCCTTGCATGGATAGATTTCAGTGTTGCACCTTCATCTCACTGGGGCTTAAAACCTTGCAAGAACTATAGTGAACATTCTGCCCTATCTTGTCCTCATTAAGAATAGAATTAAGCTCATTTGGAAAAGAGGTTGCAAAAGGGCCAGCCAGCTCACAATCCTCACTATCTGGGGATGAGAAGTTGTTTCAGCGAGAAGATTAACTACCTGGCTATGTTACTGCCTTGTATGGGAGACTATGAAGTTCTGCAAGGATGTGATCATATTTTATATATTAATCAAGATATGTAAAGCATCCATGAAGAGACCTTTTTTTTTTTTATCCTTCTTATGACTGTGCTAGTTAAATTCCAGTATTTATGCCTTGAATTTGGATAACATGTTGAAGTCCACACTGCGCACCTTTCTTATAAATCAAAATTGATATGAAATTTCTGACTAGTAGAGTCTCCCAAAAGGTCTGTAAAACTACTCTTGTGTTTCAAATGGGCAAAATCTGGTGAAGAGGTCGAGAGAAACAAGAGATATGACAAGGAAAGAAGAGTGGCAGAGAGGAGAATAGGAGAAAGCTTCTTATTCACTTCTTTGAGTTGTTAGTCTATTCTTACTTATACTTCAGAACCTTGGTCTCCATCATGCCCTCCATTATACCCTATAAATGTTTATTGTTTTTTCTTTATCTTGTATTATATTTACTCATTGTATAAATAGTCTATCAAGTGAAGGTGTATTGAGACTCATCTTAAATTTTTATATCTTTTATGCGGGCATCGATGTTTTTGACATTTGATTGTGTAACTGAATCATGTAGCCAACCCTAGTTGGTTTGAGATTAAGGTTTTGTTGTTGTTATTGACCATATAACTGAATCAGTGGTACAGATCTGTCCTGTAATCTGAGCATAATTAGGAAATTATATGTGATTATGTTTTTCAAGCTTCTGGTAATGTCACTATGCAGAAAAGGAAATTGTCCGACATGTTAGGTACTCAATGGAGTGAAGAAGAACTTGAGTGTTTCTATGAAGCCTATCGAAAATATGGGAAGGACTGGAAAAAGGTTTGCCTTATTATTTTCTTAACTGTCTTTTTCTCTAGAAGGTTTCTTTGCGATATATGTTGTTTTACACTGATACTGCAATTATTGAACAAAAGAATGTGTTGCTACTTGGTTTGGGTCAAAATACATGTTATCTCAGATGGATGACTTAGACCAGGTTCCCTTTTCTTTTTCTTCATTTAAGAACTATTAAACTTCTGCATGTGTTGATAATCTTCTAAAAGTAGTGCCTCTTTTGGGTTACCAGGTGGCTGGTGCAATACGTAATAGATCATCAGAAATGGTGGAAGCTCTTTACAATATGAATAGGGTAAAGAGTATATTTGATGTGATGTTTTACTCTTGAATTTATGTAATCTTTTCCTAATCCTCTTAGCACTTTTAAAGTATGCAATATTATTTACTGGCTTATGGTCATTTAATTGCCTCCTGCATATGTAGACAGGGAAAAGAGGAAACCCAGACATGCACATACATTTTGGAAGGTGCAATGTGCCTGCACATACACTTATGTTTGCTTGATTGTGCATGTTGTTCATGGACTTTTTCTTGATAAATTTAGTATAAATAACCTTTATATTTACATATTCTGCACATTCTTCCCTCTATAGACACATATGCTCATATATACACAATTACAAATAAATATATCATGTATAATACTCTGTCAAACATTCTGTTTCCTAAAATTTTTTCAACGCTAGTGTAACTGTCTTATCTCCAAACTAATATAATCTTGAGCTGGAGGTTATTATGATTTATTATCCATACATTAATACTGGAAAGATCTGTCTTATTGATCCATATTGATCATATCGTACCATACCAGTAAGGTACCTGTAATCGAGTTTTGATTCTGTATGAATTGAACCAATCTGAACTGAGCTAAACCGTCCTGTACTGTCTGGTACTAATCTATACTATCGAGTATCGAATGGTATTATAGTTAAGAATGAGAAAAAAATGGGCATCCTGTCTGGATATGGGGTGTATACTATACTGTACCAATCTATACAATACTAAGCTGGTAATGTACCGGTACAGGTTTTGGTATCAGTTTTGTAGACCTTAAATGAAACAAAGTAGTAAATATCGATATCTTTTAATGGAAGTTTTATGTGATGATCGATACACTTATTTTACACTTAATTACTGCAGTGATACAGGTTTAAACTCTTTTATATTACTTTTTTTGACCTTTTTCTAAATTGAGGTTTCCTTGAATTTATACTCGTGAATTTGTGGTTCTAGAAGGTTAATCACTTTTTGGCTTGTTGATGATTCCTTTTTTTTTTTTTTTGGTGTTGTTGCTCTCTTTGTTGGTTGTGTGCAAGGTCTATTGAATCGTTTATCCGTACCGAACTAGTACACCCTTTTTTCTAATTTTTTTATTTTTTCATAGTTTGTTAATTTGTACTTGGTTCAAGTCAATTCTTGGGTGGAATGAGGCTCTCAGCCTCCTTCTTTCTCTTATTTACATTCAAAATCATTTAAGTAAATGTCCATTTATTTAAGATTTCTTATGAAAATAAGTTTAATACCCCTATTTGAATTTAATATAAATATTAGAAAAATCAAATTCCTGAAGAATAAAAGATCATCTCTCTCTCTCTCTCTCTCTCTCTCAATAACAAATTTGGAGAATTTCAAGAAATTATGATTTAGTAAATATCAAGTTAGGGTACTTCCATTTTGTATAAAAATTGCAGAAGATCTTTTTAACTTAGAAATCATGAGAAAACAAAATATTGAAAAATATTTTCTTAAAATATAATTTGTAAAGCTTTGGCCAATACTTAATCAAACTTATAGGGTTTTCATACTTGGACAAGGTCATAGTAGTAGGTTATAGATTGATTTTCAGCGTGAGGTTTATTGTTACTGTGATCTTGTCTAAGTTTGGAAACTCTATAAGTTTGATCAAGTGTTGATCAAAGTTTTACACATTAAATTTTAAGATAATTTTTTCTGGTGTTTTGTTTTCTCATCTTTTCTAAGTTAAATTGATTTTCTAAGATTTTTATCTGAATTGGAAGTACCATAACTTAAATTGATTTTTTGAAATTCTTTGAATTTGTTTCTGAGAGGGAGAACCGACTTTTTTTTTTTCTTTTTTTAAGGAATTTGATTTTTCTGATATTTTTATTGAATTCAAATGGAGGGTATTTTTCTTATTTGTGTAAGAAATTTTAAGTAGATGGAAAGGCAAGGTTTATGACATCTACTTAAATGATTTTGATTGCAAATAAGAAAGAGAGAGGATAAGAGTTTACTGGAGAGATTTCAGCTTTCCTCTCTCTATTTAAGTGAGCTCACAAAAGTCTACATTTGAGCTAATCCACCCTTAAGCCATCCTACACCCGAATCAGTCTAAACCGGGTGGCACAGAATGAATCAGAAGGTGTTTCTATACCAGTTTCTAGTTGGTTTGGTTTGGCCCGAATCGCCTAGTTTGGTTTGGTTCTATATTCTTTGGTTGTGTCATTCTTATTTGCTCACTATTAACCTTTATTGTTTTCTCTACTTGTACTGTTATATTATCAAATAGCAGTACAAGTCATACAATTATAACTTGTATCTCGATAGCTCATTTCTCCTCCCTTTTCTTAGCAAAGCTTTTCTTGCTTGGATCAAACCTTACCTCTAAACATGACAATCTGCACAAGTAGCTTGATGACTTTAAACCTACCAACATCATCTTCAGGATACTCGGATTCTTGAAATTCAGATTAAACTGTTGCATAGTTTACAAGATTTATTATTATGTAGTCCTGCGAACAATGAATAACTTAATATATCTCAGTCTTCAGAACACTGTGACAATGGCCACTAAGGTTGTCTTCAAGATGCGCCTGTGATTCTTGAAATTCAGATTAAACAGTTGCACAGGTCACAAGGTTTATCATGCAAACAATTAAGATACTTAATATATCACAGTCTTCAAAACACTGTGATAATGGCTACTTGTCAGCTTTGGATGCGCCAGATTCAAAGCTCATGATGTGGGCATAAGGTCAACCATTTGACTGTTGATTCTTTCATGCATGGTTGTATTCTCAACAAACTTGAACCTTGAAAATTCCAGAACATCCTCAGCTCTTTTAGTTGATTTATTTCTGCTAAGGTTGAAGTTATTATGGCCCATGTTACATGGATGTGGATCCTCCTAATGCCCCAGACCTTTTTCTTGTGGCATTGATCCTAGTGTCATATTTACGCCCACGTAATGCTGTGTCAACATTGGTACTTGATGGTAATCTGAAGAGTCTAGATGCAATTGTTTAGGAGAACTCAGAAAAATATTTCAGTATTCCAGTGCACAACCATGTCTGAGCACCTTTGGGCTGTGTGACTTGACCAATTGAATGGTGGCTTGAGTTTGAGCACTCATTTCTTTGGTTAATAGAGAGGTACAGGATTTGATTACATGCATATTATATCAGCATATCCTGAGTACTGCTGTTTATAAATTTTCAGCCCTTTTTAGAGCACACTGTAGTTTATTTACTTTTTAAATTTTTATAATGATGTCTAGAGAAAGATCTGACCTCATAAGGCAGATGTTTTGTTCGTGAATATAACTGAAGTCATCATACAATTTCAGGCATACTTATCCCTTCCAGAAGGAACAGCTACTGCAGCTGGATTAATTGCAATGATGACTGATCACTACAATATTCTGGTGAGATTGGACATTGAGTTTCATGTATATACCATTGATCTTACTGTTAAAGTATATAGATTTATTTGGTGTTCAGTTGCTGGATTATTTTCTTTTGATTGTTCCTACTAGATTACATTTTGTTGATGCATGGAGAATAATGTCTTACTAGTGCAAGAGTGAGCAATCATTTGAAAGAATTCAACTCAACCATAATATTGGTTCCTTCTTTGAAACTTGTAGGTATGTACTTATGTATGCACGCACGCATGTATGCTAGGCTTCCTTTTCTTTCTTCTGAAGTTCAAATAATATGACTAATTATCCTCCCAACCTCATGCCTCTCAGCTCCCACCTCTATCCAGCACAAGCCACCATTCTGGTCCTTTCCCCCCCAATTTGCATTGCATGCCAGCACTGCACAATGGCCCTCAATATCTTTAGGGTTTTACCATGTGTTTTGCAAAGATGTTTGGAAAGGAGCAAACATATTAGCCATACCTTTCCTTGGATGAGGTAGGGCCAAAGCATGCCAGAGTGGGACTACATGGGAAGGAGGAGCTTCATCTCTGGCTGGGTTCTTTTTGAAATCCTTCCAGGAACACATGGAATTGCATGATCCTTTCTCTTTGCAAGCATGTGTGGAACAAGAAGCCAAACGTGACTCCAGTTATCAGTGCCTTCTTTTAGGTAATGCAGGCTTTTGATTTTCTTTTCCCAAAGATATGGTGGGCATGCTTGGTGTAAATGGCTGTGGGGCCAGAGAGAAGTCAGAGAAAATGGTATCAAGGGAGAATTATCTAAGAAGGGCACCACCTTCCCCTCCATCCTATTATTTCGTTGATTCTACTTTGAGAACCTATTGATCTTCTTATTTCCACATGAACCAAATCTATTTGCCATGGACAATGTACTTTTGCTATCATGAAAAATGAATGTTCTCTTTACCTTTTAAAAGAAATATGAGAAAGAAAAATAATTACAAAATCAGGAGAGAGACTGAAGAAGGTTTGAGAGGTCAGAAAAAGTGGGTGGGTTAGAGGTTTTTTCTTGTTAATTTTAAATAAGGGATTGAGGGGTGTTGCTAAATTGGACTAGGTAAGTTCCATGGAGTACTTGTATTCTAAGACAATGGATGCTGCATTTGAAGTTCCAAGATCGGTTAGTGGACTAGGCCTTGAGATTCCTGTTAGTAAAGGTGCGTGACAAGGGTCTCCAAGAGAGAGGATATGGGAGGAAGGGACTTTGTGAGTAGTGGGTTTTAGAAGGTGGTTAGGAAAATAAATTTAGTGCACTTGATAAATTGGGAAGGTATGGAAGCCTTGCATGGAAAGTGAGACATAGCTTTCTAACTTTCCTCTATATGTATATGTGTTTGTATGTATATGCATGTATGTATGGTTGGTTGGTTTATCATGATATTTGCAGATCTAGAGGACAGGTAAATGTGACTGTTCAGTAATATTGGTATGATAGCTGGTTTTAGTTCAAGCCATCTGGTCGCTTTAGTAAGATTTCTTTAATGAGTAATTGAGTCAGATTTCTTTAATGAGTAATTGTGCCTTCAAGTACTAATTCTAGGAGGTTGAGAAGTTCGGATGGTGCTCTCCAAATTATATGATTTTTTGTCTACAAATATATTAGAGGTAGTAAATCACATTCAATGATTAGGATCATTATTGTCAGACTCCGACCTTCTACTTTTTTCTGCTTTCACTTAATTGGACCTAACTTCAAATCTGGTCAATCAGAGCCTAGTTCACCTCTATTTGCAGATGCATGCATGTGTAGGCTTTTTTTTTGTGTATTTGTGAATGTGTTTGTGTGTATGCATGATGCCCATACCACAATTATGGTTGTGTATCTACATGTATGCATATACAGACTACCACATGCGCACACATGCAAGGCAAAGTCAGGATTTTTTTTTTTTTTTCCTTTGTGTGTGTTGGGGGGGGGGGGGGGGGGGGATCTAACATAAAAGACTAAAACTTTGATTAAAAAAATATTTTTATATATTTATGTATGTATGTGCACATGTATAACTGAGTATCTACATACATATATACATAGATAGACAAACACTCACATATGCTTGGGCGGAGCCAAGATTTTTTCCTTAGAGGACCTGAAAATAGTAAAAGATTAAATTTTTTGATTTATGATATATTTTTATCTACACATATCTGTATTAATTTTTGCATCACACTAAAGTAGCTAAAGAAAGTGTATGCATTACAAGTTAAATCCTCATAAGTGGATGGTTTCTTTTTTCTTTTTTTAATTTGTAGAGGGTCAAAGCTTTGAAATTCCAGATTCTTCTCTTTTGGTTATTATGATGAAAAGAGTGAAATTTCCCACTCCACTTCATAATATTATTGGGAGAAAAAAATTAAATAAATCGAGCTAAATGGAGAAAAAGTTTTTATATAGCTGACCTCAACTAGTTTGGGATTAGGGCTTCATTGCTATTGTTTTTGTTGTCGTTGGGAGAAAAAAAATAAAGAGAGAAGTAGTCATAATCTCCTAATAGATGAATGTACATTAGCACTAGTATCAAAAACTTTTTACTAGAGTATAGCATGTGAAAATGTGTCGAGGCATAAAAAACTACACCCTACAGTCAGTACATTAAAAATAAATAATTGGAAGTCCTATAAACTTGTATGTGAAATAAATGTTCTAACAATTTATCATTCAACATTAGAAATCACTTGATTGTATAACTAAGCTCATTATTAAAAAGGGCATGAAGATAAACTCTTAAAAGGATGTTAAGATGTTATGAAAAAAGATCAAGAATTATTTGTGACTATTTGTGACTTAAATATTTATGGAATGATTTCATGATTTTTGGAATGATCAATGATGTAAACATATTGTTTCTAGTTTAGGATTCTGATGAGATTGGTGAGTTGGAAATGGAATAGAACAAAGAAATACATAGCATGTTCCTTGGTTTGGGAGTGTACAGCTTTGCATTAATAGGATAAGATCAAGAAAGGATATAAAAACCACCTAGTCAGGGTTTCTTCCAAATGGAAACTCTAGAGGATTAGACATAATAAAATTTTATAGGAATATTAAGAAGGGGTCCGACGTAATGAAACTAGTTAGATGGGGGGAGGGAGTGGTTACACTATTGCAAGGAAAGGTTTCTCTCCTTTAGGGAGGCCATGCTAGCCCCAACTAACTTGGAATTAAGGCTTAGGCCTTGTTTGGGGCAACTATTGGATAACCACCCCCTATTGGGGCAAGAGGGAGGGGGGCAATATTTGTCCCAAATAAAGCCTTAGTTGAGTTGAATTGACACATACACATAAATACGTACATATGTATGTACATATATTCATACGTACATGTTGACCTACCTATGTTACCTTACATACATATATATCATATCTACATACATATATACATACTACCCTTAAAATGCCTACACAAAATCATGTGATTTAGAGATTCCTAGCTCATACATCAAGTGGTCAAAAAATTGGACAGTTTAAATATCATGAAATAATGCATATTTTTTGATCTTTTGATGCATAGTCTAGTGGTCTCCAAATTGCATAATGTTTGGTGTAGTTTTAGAGGTAGTAGATCATATCCAATTGCTTGGATCATCAATGTTGGATCCTTATCATCCATATAGATTTGCCCAGATCTAAGTAGAGTTTGAGTTTTTCTTGAGCATAGTCAAGTCTAGCTTTCTATATATACGCATAAATATTTGTACACACGCATATGAATACATGTACACATGTATACATTTGCATATACACACACACACACACACACACACACACACACATATATATATATACATATATGTATTTGTATACATACATATATGTTTGCATATATATACACACAAACATATATATGCATGTACATTTATGTATATCAAAGTTTACGGTACCAACCCATACTGTACCATCTGGTATTGAGTGATATTATAGTTAAAAGAGAAGAATTAGCACCCTATCTTGGTATAGGATGCCATATAGGGGTGGGCATTGGCCAAATGGCATGCGAATTGCCCAAGCCCAAGCTTGAAAATTTCAGGGCTTGAGCCAAAGTTTTTGCTCCATAAGGGGTTTAATTTTTTTAGGCTTGTTTAAATTTAGGTTTGGACTTAGGCTAAGGAAAAAAAAGGCCCAACCAGCCTGGCCTGGCTTGAAAATTTATACATATATGCATATATATATATATATATATATATATATATATATATATATATATAAATGCTAGCGAAACAAGCCTAGCCCAATACTCACTTCTCTAGGGTTATTCTTTCTATCATAATAATTAAAAAAAATCAAAGCATAGGTCATAAGCTAACATATTTCATTATTTTTTTTGTAAAAAGTGCGGGTTGGGTTGGGGGGGCTGGGTTTAGGCCCTAAGAGATTCCTTCTACCGTGCTTAGCTTGGGCTAGCAATACTTGGCCTGAATTCGAGCTAGGCTCAGCATGGCTTGATGCCTTGGGCTATCCTTTTTACTATCGGCCCAACTTGGCCCTTACCCATCTTTGGCATGATACTATGCTGATCTATACTATATTGAATTAATAATGTAGTGGTATGAGTCCCGATATTGATTTTATGAATATATATATATATATATATATATGAGCGGAGTGCATGCATACTCATGCAGAAGTTTTACATAGAAAGATATCTATCTTTTTGAAACCTTGAGGAGAGCACCTAAAATAAGTTTTTCTAAAAGCTTTGACTAGACCTCCATTATTCTCTCTTGACAAACAGGTACTTGACTCAGGAGAATGAGCTTCAAGATAATGCTCCAAAAGAATGGGTGCTAAGTCATGAAACTCATTTATAACAATTCAAGTGACATTGGAATTAGGTCTTTCTTGCCATGTAACAAGATATTGCTGAAAACCACCAGTGGGGGAGGCAACATACTCATTATCAAGGACCACTTCAATCTCATCCTATTGGTCTTGAAGAGGTGGTGGCTTAGGCTCAAGTTGACCTACAGGAACACTAGTAAGCAAAGAAGGCTCAAAGGTGCCTTGGTATGGAGTCAAATCTTCCACATTGAAAATGGGACTAATATTCATGTGAGTAGGTAAATCAAGTATGCATGCATTAGGTCCAAGTTTTTGAAGGATTAGAAAGGGACCAATGGCTTTTGAATGCAATTTCTTGAAAGAATTTTGGGAAATCTTTCAGGCTGAATCTAAATCATAACAAAGTAATCTATATTGAACTCTTGAACCCTACGATGCACATCAGTAGCTAGCTTATAATTTTCATTACTTAATACAATCTTTGGCTAAATTTTAGCATGCAAATTATGTATGTGCTGAGCAAAAGAGTTAGCAGGCTCAGAGATGTGGTTATCAGGTGGTAGGAGTACAAGATCAATAGGTCTATGGGGTGTATATCCATGGGCAATCCCAAAAGGACTCAGAGTTATTGACAAAATTGTTGTATGCAAACTAAACTATGTGCAAGATAAAATCTTAGTCCCTTGTTTTTCTCCAATAAGGCATCTAAGCAAATCACCCAAAGGGCGATTGATTACTTTAGTTTGACAATCAGTTTGTGGGTGAAAAGCAGTGAAAAATTTTAAACTAGCAGCAAACAACCTCTAAAGCATCTTTCAGAAGTAGCTAATAAATTTCACATCGTGGTCAAACAACCTCTAAAGCATCTTTCAGAAGTAGCTAATAAATTTCACATCGCGGTCAAACACTATAGTGGAAGGTAGACCATGTAATCTAACAACCTCCTTAGAAGATAACTTAGCTACATGTGATGCATCTATGGATTTACTGTAGTGGATAGAATGTGTCATCTTGAAAACTTATCTATAACAACTAGAATGGAATTATATAGCCTTGTACTGTTTTAGGCAATTGAAGGACAAAATTTAAGCTCACATCTTTCCAAGGCACATGTAGAATAGGGAGAGGAGTGTACAAACCAGTGTTGTGCTTTATATCTTTAGCCAACTAACAAGTGGGACACTAGGAGACAATCCTAAAAACATTTTTTTCAAAGAAGGCCAATAGAACCTCTCCTTAAAAAGAGTAATACCCAATGATTAGTTAGACCTTTGGCATGCATTTTCTGCACTAAAAAGTCTGTAAGCGAAGAATGTGAAATGCACAACCTAGTGGCCTTAAAGAGATAGCTATCATGAATAATAAAGTCAACATGATCTTGACAATTACCATCCTCAATCTCCTGATAAATGATACCAAAATTAGGACAAGTGGCGCACTCTTCTTTTGTTCTCTCAAAGCCTATCACTTCAATACTCATCGCTTAAAGAAGAGCAGCCATCCTACTTAGAGCATCAGTAGCTTTGTTATGTGCCTAGAGCAATGCTTAAGTGCAAAGGAATACTCATTATGGAACTCGACCCATGTATTATTCCTAGAACTCAATTTCTTTTATGAGTTTAGATACCTCAATGCCTTATGGTTAGCAAATAAGGCAAATTCCTTGCGTAACAAGTAATACCTCCCATATCTAAGGCGTTTAAATTCCTCAATGCTAGGTAGTTAGAAAACAAGACAAATGGTAACAAGTAATACCTCCCATATTTAAGGCATTGCACTGTAGCATAAAACTCTTTGTCATAGGTTGGGTATCTTTGCTTGGTCTCATTTAATTTCTTGCTAAAGAATGTTATAGGGTGATCTTGACTCAATAATCCTTCAATCCCATCTTAGAGGCATCATGAGCAACTTCAAAGACTTTGTTAAAATTGGGGTGCTTAAGTACAGATGCTTTAGTCATTTTTTGCTTCATATCATCAAATGTCCTAGTGGCTGTTGTGATCCATTGAAGTTCTTCAAGCAATAAGTGTAGAAACTATGATGGAACTGAAACTGCTAATGAACCTTCTATACATAGCGGCGAGTTCATGAAAACTATGGACCTTAGAGATGGATTTTGGTTCTGATCATTCTATAACGACTAACCTTTTAGGACCAGCTGCTATATTCTAGACAGAGATAATGAAACTAGGAATTGATCCTAGGGCTGCATAAAGGAATGCTTCTTAAGATTTGCACACAATTTGACTTCTTAAGGGTCACAAAATCCTGGCAAAGGTGTCCTAAGTGTACTTCTTTGGTCTGCTTGTAAATAAGGATGTCATTAAAGTAAACCACTACAAACTTGCCTATGAATGGTTGTAAGTCATAGGTCATAAAACTCATAAAAATACTAGGTGTATCAGATAGCCTAGAAAGTATGACTAATCACTCATACAATTCATCCTGGGTCTTAAAAGTAATTTTCCACTCATCTCTTAGCCTATTGCAGATCTGATGATACTCACCATGAAGATCAATATTGGAATACCACTACAACTGGCTAACATATCTAAAATGTTCTAAAGCCTAGGAATTAGATATTTCATAGTAATCTTGTTAACTCTCCTACTATCTACGCATATCCTTTAAGATTATTTTTTCTTTGGAGTTAAAAGGGCTAGAACCATGTAAGGACTGAAGCTATGCGGACAAGACTCTTAACCAAAAGTTCTACCTATCTGTTTAACTCAGCTCTTTCTTTAGAGTTCATCCTAAAATGTGGAAGATTAGGCAATTGTGACCCAGAAACTAGATCAAGATTAGGTAATTGTGACCCAAGAAACAAATCAATGCCATGCTGAATTTCTCTCTAGGGTGGCAACTCATTGAGTATAACATCAAGAAATTCATCTTGTAATTGATGTGCTTCAAAAGGGAAGTCCAGTTGACAATCGAAAAGGTTGGAAGGAGATTCTTTAGCTATGATAGTTATCTAATACTTCTTCCTTGATCCTTAGCTATGATAGCTATCCAACACTTATTCCTTATTCCTTCTCTCTCAAAGGCTCCATGGCTCAAGATGTGGAGTCTTTTCTTAATACGAAGTTGTAGGGGAGACTTGGTTTTGGTTTGCTTGTCTTTTACTATGGGTTTAGCAGGTTTTAAAATGATATTCTTGCCCTTGTAATGAAAGACATAAGTGTTTTCCCCACTATGATTACTGACATCAAGGTCATACAACTAAGGGTGATCTAGTAGGATACAGGTTACATTACAATAGATCTCATGTTGATAATCATTCATCTTAATAGAAACTAAGTACATCTCAGTAATAGGTGGGGTGGTCTTATCTACCTAAGCTACCTTAAATGGTTGGGGGTATAGTTCTACTTTAAGGTTCAATTTTGCTACAACAGACTTAGAGATCACATTCATGGTGCTACCCCCATCAATGACTAACATGTCTTTTCTCCACACTTGATGAAGGTTTGACAAATGTTGGTTCTCTTCCATTCATCATTGTCAATAACGGTGGACAAAACACACCTCATCACATTCATATGTTGATCATCAACCTTTAGCTCATCCTTATCCTGAAGGTATTCTAATAGATCTGCAACCTGATCCTCTTTCTCAGATAGGGTACTAGACTCTTGTTCTAAAATTAGGGCATGCTGAGGATAATGACATCAATGTGACCCCTATTGTGATAGTGGTAATCTTGGATTGAAGAACTGTTGGTACGGGAATCATTATTGGATCCACTTGAATGAAGGTTAGAAGAACCAGAGTCCCTATTCCTAATTGTGGAGTCCCTACCCTTCACAAGCTATCTTTGGAAGCTGATTGGGATACAAACTTAGATTGGTGGGATTCAACTATGCGAGATGACCTATGCTGAAAAGAAGTGGCTTTTAGGCATTTTTCTATCTCTGAAGCCTTGAGTTAAGCTTCTTCTAATGACTCGGGAAAGCTCAGTGTGACCTCATGCTTGATATCTACCCTCAACTCATTAATAAACCTATTGATTGTAATGAAAGGCTTTTCCTCAATTTCACATCTAAGAAAATGTTCCTCAAAATGAGCTAGATAAACATTGGGAGTCGATTTCTTAAGATTTAACAATTATTCGACTAACTAACTTTTATGGTAGGCGGGGATTGAACACATTTCTCTTTCAACTTTTATGACTCCCTATTGAGTGATTGATGGTTTCTTAAGATGCTCCAACTTGTGTTGAATGCTTTGCTAGTATTTTCTAGTAGATCCTACCAATTTCATCTGGCAAAGTGGACATACTCTATATCAATCATGGTATACTACCGAAAATAATCTTCCGTGATATCTAACCAATCTATGAAAACATTTGGATCAAGCTTACCATATTTAGAAACGCCAACCTTAACTCTCTAGTGATGTCTCCTAATTCGTCATATTGATATTTAGGAAGTTGTCGAATATGTCTATGAGGATTCCTAGCTTGGGGGCTAAATGTTCCAGGATTGAGAGCCTAGCCATTATGACTTATGAGGCCTTGGGTCTCTTAGAAATTTTGTGGGTTGGTCATCAGGATAGCATTGATCAGCATCACAGGTAACCTCTTCATCTAAGGCATTGGAAAGATCACCTGCTGGGGGTAAACTGATAATAGTTCGGGGGGTTACAAGATGGACCTATTGGATGCATATTGTGTGCTAGGGGTGTGGGCAAGATATATCATGTGCAGACCCTATTGACTAAGGAGATTAGGTGTGGGCAAGATATCGTGTGCAGACCCTATCGACTAAGGAGATTGATTGTGCTGCCTAACTGACTCATCCAGGCTTTCACTAATGGGGCACTTTCCTAAGTGTTTCAGGATTTGTGAAATTTGATTAGATAAACATTCTCTGGTCAACCCATGTTCTACTGTTCCTCGGAGATTATCCAATTCAATGGGCTGATTTTGGGTACTGAGCGGGTTATCATTTTTCTTGGCCATGGTGAAAATGCATAGGGAATAAGATAATGCCGAGCTAGCTAAATTGCATATGATAATGAAAATGATAATCTATTTGAGAGGCACACTCATGCAAGTATTCAATCATCCAATTAAAGTGATATGCTACAGTAAAATGTTGGCGTGGGTGATTCAAAAGAAGGCTATACTTGTATGCAATCAAGTGGGAGGTTGAATGGATGCAGGTGGCAAGCAATAAAAAATAACAGCCAAGGCTTTTTTTATAGATTAAATCAAATTGGACTTAATATAACTACTGACAACCTAAAATAAGATGTTGATCAAGTTTTCAGATGGAGAAAGTTACCATACGAGAGCAAAATCTAGCTCCCACAAAGCCAGGCAAAGTGTTGAAGCACAGCAACCCAGCTTTCCAAATGTAGGAGTTCTGAATGCACCAAATGTTAAAGGTGCTTGAGGATCCAAAGACTGAGGAACTTTGAGTACCAAAGGCTGCTGTAGCCATGGAACCAAATTCAAGTGTGCTTGATGCCCAAAGGGTGTAGCTGAACAAAAGGGTTGCTTCCAAATGCAGGCTGTGTTTGCTGCCCAAATGGATTTGTCTGGCTGGCAGTTGATCCAAATGCCAGCTTCTTCCCAAACATAGCAGATCCACCAAAGGACGTGGAATAACTGCCAAAAGCAGGAGTTGATGATGCTCCAAAAGTAGGTGTTGGAGTTCCAAAAGCTGGCGATGGTGAAAAAACATCCATGACACCTAAAGCAGATGCATTTCTTATTCCATGGTGGAATCCTAGAGCATTGGTTATCTGTCCAGTTGAATAATGGCCTTCAAGAACCACCACAAACAATCAGTTTGGGCTGAAAGTGACACCTTCTCCAGCTAATGAAAATGGGAGTTCAGCTGGCAATGGGCATATCCAGCAGCAAAATAGTGCACCACTATCACCAACCAAACCTTCCCAGAAGCTGAATGAGTTTCATGCTGACCATGCAAACAAGGAGAGTGACTCATCGACCACAACCTTATCTGGACATAGAGCATGGTGCAAACTTTGAGACTCTAATGCCAAAATTTGTATAGAACCCTCTAGAGAAGGAAGGTAATCAGAGGGAAGAAGGGAAGTTTAGGGTTGAGGAGGAAAGATAGAGAAGAGAGACAGAGGGTAGGAGAGAAATCTTAGAGGGGTTGTAAAACACTGATAAATTTCTGGTTCACTTCGTGATCCAGTTTTTGGGAACTATGATAGGGAGCCTTTTTAAAGGTACAAGGTTAAATAACAAGTACCAAGGAAAAAACCAATTGAAATAAAACAAGTTCCGACTTTTAATGGAAAAACACACATACACAAAGTCAAACAACAAGTATCTAGGAAAAGATTGATTTAAATATAAAGCAAGTTCCAAGTTTAATGAAAAAACGCACATAAATTTTAATACATAATTCCTAACTTTCGAAATTTGCACGAAAAATAAGCTCTTCTAAAAGCTTTGACTGGACCTCCATCAGCAGCTAAATATATACTTGATTTACTTGGTCCTATGAAGGATGTGCTGGATCCAAGTATCTGACTACACAAAACTGCAGTCTCTTTGTTTATATGGATTTATGATTCTATAACAATTATGCCTACATGTTCTTGTGAATCCCTCTGATCAGGAGTGTAGTATAACCCTACCAGCATAAACAGTAGACTTCTTTCCTAGTAGAATTGGAGGTTTTTATTTATCTGCAACAGGGAAATCCCCTTGCTTTCGTGCTACAAAAATGCTTTGCTTCAAAAGTCATGAAGTCAATGGATTTTATGAAATATAAGCTGGATGATAAAAGTAAGTTTAATGGACAAACTAATATGGATTTTGGATTGAATAAACTGGTTTTTTCTGCATAGTTGTAAAACACATTAAAAGAAAATTCCTATATTTTTCATGGCACTTGTACTAATGAGCATTGCTGCCCATTGATACTGTGGAATACATATCACTGCTGAACACTGTGGCCTTTGCACTATGCCTGTGATCAGGGAACAGATGTGCATCTACTATTGCTTCTGAACAAGGCTTTAAATGGCAGGGTGTCCCACCATGACAAGTTTTGGGTCAGGACAAATCGGAAAATGGACCAGCATGGGCTGGGACATCCACTGTCTTGAGTGTTAGGACACAGGATGTACCATTTCATGGAAAAACTGGGATGGCCCTATACTGTCATGGTCTTTAAAACCATTCTCCGAAGGTCAAATTATGAATGCTACTGTATATTATGAAGCGTAACCATGTTCATCAAGCTTTGCTCCAACTATTTGGGTTTGGTTTTTATGGATTTTCATTCACAATGTTCATACGTAAAAATATGTAATAGGTAGAAATCTTTCATTTAAAACCTTTGATTACTATGTAAGAACTAATTGTTGGAACCTATTACATCAAAGAGTAAATATGCAGTTATGGTTCTTAGCCTTTAAAAGACATATTCTTGTTGATACTCAACTTGAATATAGACTTCTAACAATTAATAAGGTGTTTGGCCTTAAGTGATAATGCCACCCTATGTTCATTCTCAGCACAAGATCCTTCAGTTTGTAACTTCTTTTTAACATGCACTGGTCTCATAACCTGGAGATTTGTTTGACTTTTCAAGAACCTTCATATTCATTCACGATGAGGCATATTGACTTGGATTGGAATGTTTGCCATGGTTTTTGACAAATTATTTTACTTTCTCATTATAAATCTTAAGTCGTCCTATATAATTTTTTCAAAGTCAACAGTGTATTAGTTGATATTATATGAAGAGAGAAGAAAAAGAACTCCATAGGCTGGACCTCTAAGGTTATATATGTAACCCAATCGTCATATCATTGTTATTTGGATGAACTGAATAAAATTTTTTCCTGTTTTATAATTTTCCAAACATCTATCTTTTTTGGGATTGATGTTTTAACCGGACAGCCATGTTATTGCCAGAATTATGAGATATATTCCATGCTACAACTGAATGGTAACTCCCACTGGTGCAGTACGGTCTGAATATCTGATGGCTATGCTTCTCAAATTTTAAAATTTCAGCCTTGTTTTTGATTGTGTTACTGTTTGGTTGGACAACTTGGCTGTTATCTGAAGCAAGGATCATCGACTGACAGGAAGGGAGTGATAGTGGCCGTGAAAGCAATGAGGTGTCTAGAACATCTCGCAAGTCTCAAAGGCATGGTCGTGGAAAATTTCGACTCATGTCGAAAGGTTCCAGTGGTCACTATCCTGATCTACTGCAGTATCAGTTAGGTCTATCAACCTCAGGATGCCTGTCATTATTAAAGAAGAAGCGATCTGGAGGTAACTTTCAGGGTTTCAGCATACTGCCTCCATAGAATTTCTGTTAATTTTCTTGATATTTGCTCGTTTCTGTCACAGTTGTAAGGTATATTTTCCAAATGCTTGTACGGGAAACATTTCTGCTTCATTTGACAGTCCAAAATTACTTCAATATGTTCTGAAAATTCACTGCAAAGCTTTTATATTTTATCAAATCAACAGATATAAATGCAGAAGGGTTAACTTGTCCTCTTCCAACTGCCTATTTATCTTGGTTTCAAGAAATCGACATTTAGCCTTTCCAATTCTTTTTATTATTATCATTATTATTACTCTATGCTGCTATCAATTTGAGGTAGTAGTGGATGAAAGTAGAACCAAATAAAAACACTTCTGGTTGTATTTGTAAAATTCTAAAGAATCTGAGTGCAGTGCATTGATTATGCCCATGATTTTCTTCTTGACATTTGTATTGGCTTGTTGTTTAAGCAGTTGTATTTGTAGGTGCTTCAATCACATACATGCACATGCACCAAGGATTTAGATATTGGTGCAAGTACCTGTGCTGGTCAGCTGTTGGCATGGCACTTCGACATTTTCCAAGGTTCAGAAAACTGGTTTGTACTGCCCCATGCTGGGCATATATCATGTCATAATGGTACTGAACTAATTATTTAGTATGCTGAACCAAATTCTGCCCCATGCTGGGAATATATCATATCATAATGGTACTGAACTGATTATTTAGTATGCTGAACCAACTCCCATATCAAACTTATTGAGATCATACCAATATTGTACCAATATGGGGTTTGGTACTGAAATTATGAATCTTAATAGTTTCATTGGCCAGTTATCTTAATTGCAATTATAGATAATTGCACATGCACATGCACATGCACATGAACATCTTAGATGTTGGTGTGAGTATTGGTGTTGATTGGCATTTGGCATGGCATATTTATGCTTGCACTTGTCTTTCTTGGTAGAAGCAAAAAAAATTTAGAACTTAAAAAATCCTTTTTATTTAAAAACATATTAAATTATGTATTTAATAGGTGCAGTGAAAATTCATGCTGAGTGCAGGTACCAACCTGGCATGGTGCATGCTGGGTGGCATTTTAAACCATGACAAGTGCACAAACACAGAAACATTGGTGCCCATTACTCTTTTTTACGTATTATACCTCCCAGTTAGAGTATCTAGAACTACAATTTCATTTAAATTGTTAGTACACCTATTATTCTTCTCCAATGCGAAGTGCTATGTAATGTTTGCATTCCTTCCTTGCATATAGCCAGATTGGTCCTCCCAAAATCCTGAGAATTGACTTATTGTTTGGTTATTGATACTCTTCTATGAATATGCTAGCTTATCAAATGGTAAATTCTTGGACAGATGAACTAAGTAAACTGTGCTCAAATCCCATCTCTACCAGGGTATGGGAGGGAGGGTTGTTAATGATATTTAGGAGAAGGCTACCCCCTATGGTGTAGCTCATTGCCTATTCTCTTTCATAATCATAATCATCTAGTCTTTTTCCAATTATTTGGGGTTGGCTTTCTAGATCCTCATTTGCCAATTATTCCAATCTAGAGTCATCTCTGATGTTATTCTAAGTTTCTTCATATCTTTTCTCACAATCTCCATCCATGTTAATTTAAGTCTTCCTCTCTCTTTATTATAACCTTTAACACAAACTAAAGTACCTCTTCTTATGAGAACCTCTTCATATTTTTGTTATAGATGCCCATACTATCTCAATCGATTTTCCATCACTTTGTTCTTAATTTTTGCAACTCTTAAAGCTCTTCTAGTATATTTATTTCTTCACCTATCCTTCATAGTTTTACTACATTTCTTTATTAATATTCTCATTTCTCCCACACATAATTTGTTTATATGTACTTTATTTATTACCCAGCACTTTGAGCCCTACAACTTTGAAAAAATACCACCATTGCTAGTCCGATACTAGGTGAGAAAGGCAGAGGCCTGATGTCAGTTTGATAGCTGGTCATAAAAATATGCCAAAAACATTGAAACATATCTTACCCATGGTCCTTCTCAAAAAATTATTCTCTTACATAGCTTTATATGAAGTTATCTGTGTTGGATTAACGATACTAGGTGAAAGTATGTATATTATGAGATTTTGTAGCTAATCATGACAATGCTTTCATTCACATTGTGTTCTGTACAACAACGACAATAGCAACAAAGCCTTAATCCCAAACTAGTTGGGGTCAGCTGCATGAATCCTTTTGTAGGCACAAAAATTAGGGTTTTATCTTTTGAGCTGAATAAAATTGAGTTCTTGAAACATTGCCAGATCTATTTTCAGGTACCCGGCCTCGTGCTGTTGGAAAAAGGACTCCCCGTGTCCCTGTTTTAAATATGTACAGCAAAGATGACAGGGATAGAATACTTTCTCCAAATAAACAAACATCGAAATCTGTTTCAAACACTGCTAATGATGAAGGCGCCCATGTAGCAGCATTGGCTTTAGCAGAGGTTTCTCAGAGAGGAGGCTCACCACAGCTTTCTAGAACCCCTGGAAGGAGAGCTGATCACATGAGATCTTCTCCTGCTAAGAGTGGTGAAAGAAAGGTAACTATCTAAAATTCTGGAATTTGTTTCTTCTCCCATAATGTTATAATAATAAATTTTGTTGTCTTCCTAATCCAAAATCTAGAATGCTGAATCGGAGATGGATAGTTCAAAGTTAATGGGTGTTCAAATGGAGGGTGAATGTCATGAAGGTAGCTTAGGAAGTAGAGGAGCTGAGAATGGAGACTTTGCTGGAGATGCTCATCATTTGGTAGGAAACGAAGGTGCTGGAGCAGTTGAAACTCAAAGGAAGGTGAAGAAACTTCAAGGAAAGAGGCGAAAAGCAGCAGCAGACATGGGAAATGATCAATTCGATGATGACAGGGAAGCTTGCAGTGGTACTGAAGAAGGTTCTCACATTAGAAAAATTAAATATGAAATTGACATAGGGATCATGGAGGGTAAAACTGCAAGAGGATCCAAGAGTTCAAGGAAAAGTAACAGCCAGCTATTTTTTGGAGGTAAGTTTCAGATTTTATGTGCTTTTTCTTTGCATTCTCATAATCTCATTATGAGTTTGAAGATAGTTGTCTATTTTTTTTTTTATTTTTTTTTTTGATGCTTTTATTTGTGGTTGTGACAACATTTTGTTGTTTGTTCATTATTTTTAGCTTAACAATGGACAAGTTGGATATGGATTTATTTCTGCCATCTTCTTTTATTTAACTTTGGTGCTTATTGTATGTCATTTTATTGTTTTTTATGACATTGAGCTCATCTATGATCCATTTCTAAAGTAAACTTTCTTCTTTTCCATATATGTTGAAGTTGATGATGGACAAATCTTATAGAGTGATAGTTACATGTTTATGGGAAGGGATAAAGTACATATGCCCTACTAAGAAATGGAGAAGAGCAAGTGTAATTGTGTAAGAACTTAAATGTTCACTTGCTCAAAAAGTTTGGTATCATATAGGTGTAGTAGCTAGTTTGCTCTTTGACAAGTTGTCGATCATCATTTCCTTGGCACAAACATGTCGTAAAGTTTTTTTATCATTGTTCTAATAGGTTGGCACCTAGGTTTTGTCCACCCTTGGGTCACCTGCTTTGGCCCAACAACCTAAATGGTCTAGGCAAAAAAGCCAGTTAGGGGGTGCCTAAGTTGCTTGCCTAGGCCTACATGGCCTAAGTAGGTTATGTTTGAACGTCTTAGGAGTGGGGGTATGGTTATTAGGTAAGATGAGTTAAAACATTTGATTGGACTTGATTGTGCATTTTTTTAATGAATAATGGCTTATCACTATTTGTAGGTAAAAGTTGCAAAGCTTTTAAGCATTTAGTTGTGCTATGCTGAAATAATTACTAAAATGGGCGCAAAGTTGCTGACATATTTTACTTTTCTACTTTAACTCATTTTGGTTGGCTAAATTTATCTTTTCATTTTGTTTAATACAAGCCACCTAAGTGTCCATGTAAGCATTTCCGAAGTGCTCATCTTCAACATAAATATCTTCTTTTGGTGGCTGTGTTCCTAAAGTTTTGGTTGGAAATAGACCTGGGTTACCCTAAGGCCAGCTAGGTTGTCCAGTATTTGGCTGCACTTTGGGCCGGCTTTTTGATAGGTTTGGACTTGGGTAAAAAATGAAACCTGAAGGGCTTTCAGATCTTACATGGGTAACTTGTGACTTGGATTGAGATTAACCCAATGCTGGAAATTCATATGCATTATATACTCAACTCAATTAAGCCTAAATCCCAAACTAGTTGAAATTTATATGCATTATATGTTAAATATATATTTTATATTTTGCATATAAGAAACCCTAATAACCCCTTTTTATGTTTTTCCGATGGATGGTTGAGATGAAACTTTCTTTTTCATTGTACCATAACATAGATTCCTCTGTTCCTTTCCTTTATTATTATTTCTCATCTTCCTGCTCATCTCTTTAGTTCCTTAAGCCAAGGGTCCCTATGTTTGCCCCTCTTAATGTGCCTATCATGTTGTCAGTGGAGGCAGAGTGGCTTTTTGGGAGAGGTGAGGGTGGTGCCTCCAAGACTAGGCCTCCATAGCCATCAAGTCATCATCTCCTCTAGCTCCCTTTTACTTAGCTTTCCTCATTCCATGCTTTAGATGGTTCGGTCCATTTGGGTCCTCAGTCTAACGTGGGCCCAGACCTTGGTTTGGCTATGGATGTGCAAATTGCAAAAATTGGGTTATGATAGGCCCGCAGCTCACTTAGAAAAACAAAGTCAGGTTAGGCTTGGGCAGGGGTGGCCTGACCTGGGCTTGGCCCATCTCCAGCACTATCTATGGGTTATCAAAGAGTTATGAGAAGCCTGAAGTCTTATCAAATAATAGAAAGGTGGGTATGTCTTAAAGGTTTGATGTACTTTATCTCACTTATATGTTCTTCTAGTTGGAGCCAATTATGTTTTTGTATGTGAGAACTCATGTCGAAATTTTATGACCTTTTAAAATTATTTAAGAGGTCAAGCAAGGATTCAAGATCCAGTCCATCTCCCATGTCTTGGATCAGGGCAGTAAGAGGTTGGGTCCCTGGTTGCACCTTGGGTCTTTGTAAACTGAGGCATCCCTGCTTGTATTGGTTGATCCTGGCCAAGACCCAATCAACCAGTAGACAGGTACAGGCCTAGGAAAAGTGAGAAAAGAGGAGAGGAAGAAATTGAATGGAAGAGCTTGAGTCCAATATTGGCATGATCAACACAATAATCAAATCTATCCTAATTCTAAATTTTGATCATTAAACCCTAAAATCTCTCGAAGCAATCATTAAAAGCAACAAACATAGGAAATCTGAATAAAATGAATAAAAGGGAGCATCCTAGACCCCTAAATTTTGACAACCAGATCCTACATCCTAGTGAATTACCTGGATTCATACTTTAGGAGTATGATATTTTGCAGATCTAGTATATGATGGCAATCTTCTATTGACTTTAAAAGTGCGTGCAAATGGAGCCTGAAATTCATTAGCAGGACTTCCTAGAAGTAATAATTTTGCCAAGCAACCACACTTTGAATATGTATATTAGTTACCAATTACATGAGAATGCTGCTGGTTGTAATGTTCTAGTCTTCTAGAATGAATTACTTGAATAATTTTGGTTACTTGTGCAGTATATAGGTCATTGAAAACTTTACATGTTTCCTTGATTTATTTTTCTCATATCGTTCTTTATACATGTTTTTTATTGTCTTGTTTCCTTTCAAGCTTGACAATGAAAATATGTTCTAATGGAAGTGTGCATCAATCTAATTTTGTTTGCCTTCAAGCTTGACAGAAAATATGTTCACTGGAATGGTGCATGGTGCTAATCTTGTGTGTTTTTCTTTCCTACTATATATGTTGTCTTGCTTTGTTTTAGCGCATGCCATCTTTCTTTTGTCATCTGTCACAGAAATGCCTCTGAAATGTTATTCTTGTTCACCATGTTGTTCTTGCTTGTAGATGAAAGCTCCGGCCTTGATGCTCTGCAGACGCTTGCAGATTTGTCTGTACATATCTTGCTGCCTGCCTCTACTGTTGAATCGGGTTGGTTTCTTATTCATATATCTCAAATAATTGTATTTTTCTATTTTACTATTTCTTAGCTATGATGCATAAAAAGTCATTGGCCACATAGTGTAATACCTCCTTTTGTAGTTTCCAGTACTTTTTTTGTTTCCTTTTATTTGAAAACTATGTTTTCTTATGGAATGCACATTCTCATGCCCTTTAGTTCCATATGTCTCTTTTGAGAAATATTATTACCAAGAGTTAGTGCGAATTTTTGTTATAATGTATTTAAATTCACAAGGTGTGTCATTTTAGCATGTTCAGGAAACCTGTTTCAGACAAACCAAACTTTTAATCCTTCCTTTGTCATTTTAGCATGTTCAGGAAATTGATTGCTTCAATGATTTCTAGATTTTTAAGTTTGTATCGACTTTGATCTGGGCTGCTAAAGACTTGCTACAGTCTTATACATCTAAAAGTATCCATCTGGAAAGCTGGAAGGTATGCCAAATAAGGTGAATTTACATTGTTTATCACTATCAACATGCAGAACAATCTTATTACATTGAAGGTTTTAAGCTTCAAATTTTCACTCAGAACGTGTCAAAAATTGATTTGATTTCGGAGTTTTGGTGATTTCGGTCATTTTGCAGAACCTATCTAAGGCTAAAGCACTCATTTTGCACAAACTCTAGGAAGAACTTAACATTATTGACCTCAAGTATTACTATTTTTGAGCTTGATGCAAAATTATACTAAGACCTAGTTTCATAGAAATTTAAGATCACCCAATTTTCTTAAGCATTTTATTGTATTAATAATTTAAAGTGCTGCATCGGCTTGATTTTTTGTCAGTCCTGCCTAGACTTTCATGAATATTATAGAATGAAGCGCTTGCATGATGTATGATGAATGATGAGTCAATCATGTATAAAATTCTCAGTAAATATTTTTTTTTTGATGATGCTGAAGATTCTCTATTGGCCTGACATTTCCATGGTGGCTGGCAGAGGAGATTATTTGTGGTATAGCATGAAAAGATATTATCTCTTTCTAAAACTTTCTAGATTATGACTCTATAGCATTTATAATAATCATTTCATGTCTAAAGTAAATTACATAATATTAATTTAATCAAACATTTCCTAACTTTCATTAATACTATCAACAACAACAATAACAATAAGAACAATAACAACAAAGCCTTAATCGCAAACAAGTTGGAGTCGGATAACATTAATCCTTTTTCTCCATTCCACTTTGGTAGGGCTATACTTTTGGTGAGATGAAGAGTTATCAAGGCTATACTTTTTGTAAGATGAAAAGATATCAAGTCTCTCCTTCCCATTGCCTCTCATGTAATTTTGGGTCTATCCTTATCCCTCTTTTTCTTTTACATGCATTAAATCATTCTTTTGTATGGGTGCATTCATAGTCCCACATTGAATATGTTTGAAACATTTAAATGCCCTTCTCTTAATTTATCCTCAATATGTGCAACTTCTAGCTTTTTGTGAATGACTTTATTTCTTATTTATCTTTTCTTGCATTGGCACATTCATTTCAACATTCTTATTTAATCAAACTCATTTTGTGCCCATTATTTTTTAGCTATCGAACATTCTGTACAATGAAGCATAGCCGGTCTTATGGTCATCCTATAAAATTTTCTTTCAACTTAATAAGTATTTTATAATTGCATAATATCCTAATTGTACTCTTACACTTAAAGTGCTACACTTTATACTAGTGGATAGAAAAGAGGATTGCTTATTTTTTACTCTACATGGGACTCCTAATAAGGTCTTTATCTTCTATGCTTGTGTTCACATGTGCACCCACACACTTAAATCAATATCATTGCATTATATAAAAGGACAAAATTTGAGATGATCATTTAATCATTTTTAGAGGCAATTCATTTTGGTGAGTTTGACTAAATGATCTTCCTTCAATATGTTTGAGTACTGTTTTTCTTTTTTTTTTTTCACCTTGTTGTGAAGCTATCATGGTAAAGCAATTTGTGAGATTTGTCAATATTAGCCAAATGAAGTTATTAATGCAGTCTTTTTGTTTATTCATTTAAGCTTTACCATGTTATTAATGTAAGCATTAATTTTCTTTTTTTTATAATGTGTGTGTGTAATTTCTCATATGAATATATAGAATCATCTTTCCAAGTTAAAGAAGAGAAAAGAAACATTGATACTGCTGCTGAAGAGCCTATACCAGAATCAATGTCAACAACTCATCAGAGAGATAAGTCCAAAGTTTCAGTGAAAAAGGAGAGGGGACATTCTGCAAGTATTGGTATGGTTGCCGTTACCAGGAAAGGTGCTAAGGCTACAAAGGGCTTACATCATGATGCAAATGCTATTTCTGAAGTGAAGCAGCAAACTTGTGCGGGCATCAATAAGATACAGAAAAAAAGGCAGAAATCTTCAACTGGAAAAGTGAGATTTAAGTTTAATTGTTTCATGATCTTGCCATCTTATTTGCAGTTACCATCAGAGCAGTGTTTGAGATGCCCTTTTCTGGTAGGATATGAAATGACTTTATTTAATGATTACCTATTTGTTTTTACCCTTTACAGGCTTTGAGAGGTGAATTTGATAGCGATTTTCAGAAATGTGAACCACAGAAGACAGAGGTGCCTTAATCTTTCTTCCATATTTTTTTCCTCATAACTTGATTTCTAATTGTGATGGTTAAAGTATTTCTTCCATTTTTTTCCTCTCATAACTTGATTTCTAATTATGATGGCTAACTATATGATTCTAGAATAGATTCTTATTTACCTTACTTAAATTTCAGTTTGATTGCCTTCTGATTTATCTTCTTTTCTGTGTTACCTTAGGTAAATTTCAGCTGCCTATTCTTGTGAGATATACTCTATATGCTTATTGATACAACAATAAATTGTCTTTTGTGGTTAGTGTATATGATGCCTGAAATAAACTATATTATGTCCCACTTTTCTTGAATCATGAAAACTATGTTCACTGTGCTCAATACAGTTGATTATATGCATGGTTATGCCATTGCAGTGAGGTGTGATTAAGCTATTACATATTACGTAGGTGCCAGTTTTGCATTGGCATGGTACAGAATCCACAGATATGGTGCCATATGATTAAATCATTACATATTATGTACTGTTTGATGGGAAACATAGAGAGTGCCTGTGAAGATCCAGCATTTCTAATGATTCATTTGCCTGATGGATGAATAGGGGATTAAGACATACTCCGTGCACAATATAGAAGTCTTTCTCTAGAAGGCCATATGCCCTAATAAAATATAAAGTTTCCGAGTAAAAAAGAAGTCCAAAACCTTGAATTTCACAACTATAATTCATGGGTCAATGATGCTGATGGTAAAACTTGGCACACACCATTGTAAAAAGTTCACTAACCTAAATAAGGATTCACAATTGTCGAGGTTTATTCTATATTTTTATTTTTTAATAGACTTATATTAATTATTTATATAAGTGAACATTATTTTTAGCTTCGTTTTTTAATGTAGTATTATACAAATCATCCTTGATATATTTATAAATTATTGTTTAAAACATGTAACTAAATAATTTCAACCAATTTGTTGCTCAAACTAAGATTTCATAATTATGTTTAAGCATTAACCATAAATTTTCAAAATTCATGGTAAAATCTATGAGGTTGACATATTTCTGGTTTTACTGATTAAAAATAACTCATTTAAGGTGTTGCACAGATACAGTTGGTACCTCATAGTAGGGGTGCTTGTATACTGGTGGCACTATGAGAAACTTCTAGGCTGTTTGATTTCTAAACTTATAACTTAAATGCTTCTTTTTCCCCCTGATCATACCTCCCTGCCTGTGCATATTTTACACTCTGTGGAATTCATTAAGCAGCTTCCATTTTATTAATTTCTGTGTACCTTCTAGTTGAAACTTAACCCTTCACTCCTCTAAAATACAACAAAACATAGAACAAGAAAAACTTCAGTTTTCTAAATTTTGATTCCATTTCTTTATAGAAATCTGTTTTTCTCTTTTCTGTTCTCTATAGCTTCTTCTGATTTTCTTGTTTTCCAGGTCTCCGCAGCAGAAGGGAAGGGACCAATTAATAAAACTAGACGTGTCGGTCAAGTTAATTCACCACCAAAACAAGGAAAATTGGTTAAACCACAAGAGAACTCTTCGTCAAGTACTGATCTGACTAGACCAGTGATAGATTCAAATGAAACAATTGTACAAGCTTCTGCTAATCCTGGTAATTTGGTACCTAAAAGTACGAGCCGCCGCAAGATAGGTCTATGGAAAGCATTGGCATCGAAGGAGTTTAAGTCCAATGAGAGTGCTGTAGGTGATCGCCCTGAAAAATATTCATATCCTGTCTGCAGAGTGGTTGATTTTAAGGTTTGGTATATTTTATCTTTGATGCTTCAACTCGCTCATAGCTGGAAGCTTTTAACAAACTCAGTCTGATGTTATTCCTGCAGGAAAATCTTTCTCACTGCTTGTCTTCTAAAATGTTGCGTAGATGGTGCATGTTTGAATGGTTTTACAGTGCAATTGATTATCCTTGGTTTGCAAAGAGTGAGTTTGTGGAGTACCTAAATCATGTGAGATTGGGCCATATACCAAGGCTAACTCGTGTTGAGTGGGGTGTCATACGAAGGTATTTTTATATTTCGTATTTATGTTTTCCTGAGACGTCTTTACCTAAATGCTTGATTGTTTGTTGTTGCAGTTCTCTTGGAAAACCACGTAGGTTGTCAAAACAGTTTTTGCAGGAAGAAAGAGAGAAACTTGAGCAGTATCGTGAATCAGTTAGGAAGCATTATGCTGAACTTCGAGCTGGTGTTAGAGAAGGACTCCCAACAGATCTGGCTTGGCCTTTATCAGTTGGGCAACGCGCTATCGCTTGTCATCCAAAAACAAGAGAAATTCATGATGGAAGTATTCTTACTGTTGACCACAACCGTTGCAGGGTTCAATTTGATCGGCCTGAATTGGGGGTTGCGCTTGTTCTGGTAATTGCATTATAATATAGCTTAGCTAATTAATTTTTGTTCTTTCTTATTGTTTCCAGAATCATTAACCTTGTCATTTATAATTTTTGATATTAAATCATTAAATTCCTTAATTTGTATTTATTGTTTTCCAATTTGAGGACAAGGAGCTGAATGTTTATGTAAACATTTGCTGATTTACATGCATAGATGCATAGAGACATATGTAGTGTGTGTGCATATATATGACCATAACTTTGATCCTTCTACCAATTATATGGGGTTGGCTTTATGGATCCTCAATCATCAAATATTCCAGTTTAGGGCCAACTCTGATGTATGTATAAATGAATAATGTGCATGCATCCACATACATACACTCATATATGTGCCCTATTAGTGCATGCACAGATTCATCTGCTCATTGCTTGTTTTATGTGTCTGTTGCTTGACATAGACTCACATGCATGTTTTATTGCTCATGACTGTTGGTGATGTCTTCTTATGATCTTATGTCTTCTTATGATCTTACTTGACATATACCTCTATGAATATCTCCCCATAATCTTATTTAATTAGGATTCTACCTTGAATTTGCCATTGCCACACAATAACTGCATGTTTTTCTAGTCATTGAGATTATTTGCTTTGTGATACCTCCTTATTAAGTTTTGTTTGAATAATGTGATATGTGAGATATACTACCTTCAATTGAATAAAGGTCGTCAGAAACCCAACAAATTCATGGTTAATGATGTGTCATTGATTTCTTTCTTTTTTGATCAAATCTTTTCTCGTAGTTATCACTTAAGTTTTATGGAATCTTGTTTTGAGATAACCATTTCCAATTTGTATTGTTAATATGAATTGAAGCAATGTGCAACCCATTTTCTTCTCAAAAAGAACATAAATTTCCATTTAGCCGAGACATTGACCTGGATACATAGGATTGACATAATGTGTCAATTAGCTTTATAAATATTAGGATTGGCAGAGGTTTTTAAATAAACAGTAGAGGTTGTTTGGGTTGTACTTGTGATAATAAACAATAGAGGTTTTTAAAGTCAGATTACAATATAACATACATGACTAGTTTGTGAGCAATAAAATGGTATTTTGCCTTCAACAAATGCTATCATAGCTCAAATTTTGGTCTCTCTCACCCAAACTATGCTTTGTTGCTTTAACTCATGCACTTATCAATCTCACTACTTGTTCTTGTGATCTCTTTCTCAATGCAATACAAACTTGATTGGCACCTTGGGTTGGCACATTAAATCCTCACATATGCCACCCTTCTTCTTGTCTTTTATCGTTCCATTCTATCGAGATGCCTCTCGAGTTCAAAGGGATTGTATCTCCAAGATAAAGCAACTGCTTTACAGTGGATTGATGCTTTGGGTTACAGGTGGCAATATTAGACCCAACTCATTTATCTGACCTGCATCCGACCTGCAATAAACAGGTTTGAGTTAAGGTTAAATAGGTTTGAGTCGTCAACAAGTTAACCCGTATTGACCCATATATTTAGTGGGTCAGGTTCGGATTTCATATCCTCATGTCCTTAACCTGTTTAACTCATTTAAATAACTAGTTATGTCGGATCGATTTGGGTTGACCTATTTATTCAACAACCCATTTATATTACTGGTTAATATGTTAAACAGGTTAAATAGGCTGACATCTGACCTCTTTATTGTTGATTAACAAGTGGGTCATGTTGGGATACTTGTTTATTAAATATCTGGTTTAGATTTGAAATCTTGACCTATTTAATAAACAAGTTGGATTCAAATTGATTGTTTTTATAGTCAACCCGTATTAAACCTAACTCATTTACAATTCAACCCAACCTGTTTGCCACCCCTAGCTTGGGTTAGTAGGGTAGATATAGAGATGCATGTTGGGCCAGACCAGCCCATTGCCTGTTCAGTTTTGTTATTGGTGCCTGCCCAGGTGCCTAGCCAGGCACGTGGGCATCCAACCAGACCTTCAGTGCTTTTAGGTGAACCCAACCAGACAGACCATCAGGTAGGCATATGTTCATGGTTTTTGGTGATTGCCTGGGCAAGCAGATTTTAGTTGCAAGTCCTGTTCCTATCAGGCGCCTACCTAGCCCAAGCTGAGCATACCCGATTGGACCTATCTCTCCTCTAACTTGATCCAAACCAAAAGAAAATAATAAAAATAAATGGGATGGAAAGGAAAGCGTAATTTCTCCATCATCATTTCTTCACTCTCCTATCTCTTGATGTAAGGCAAGAAAGGGGTCTTTGGAGAACAAACCTGAAGACTGGTATCCTGACCAATGACAAGGTAAGTTATGCAGACATTTTCTTGAGGAGTCTCTCTCTATCTCTCTCTCTATTTTTTGTTATTGTTAATCCCCAAAACAAAGAACAGAAAGCTTCTCTCTGCCTCTTCCTCTCCATTAATCTTTGCTTATTTGCTTCAAAACCCCAAAATAGAGTTGTTTGATGTCCATGTCAGGTTCCCCCCCCCCCCCCCCCCTTTTTCTCTCTCCTCTTTTGATCCTGTCCATGAGAGGCTAAGATATATTTTGAACTTCTGTTCTATTTTCATGTTTTTATTCTATATTTTGTGTATTTTATGTCCGAAATTTTACTCAGTTTTCTATATTTTTACAATGGTAGCAATTCTTAGCAGAGGAAAACCCTAATATTTCTACTAGAAAAGAGGGAAAGGATGGGTTTTCAATGAGTGAAGTTTTTTTCTGTTTTGGGCTTCTGTTTTTTATAGTAATGAGAAAGGCAGGCTGAATAAATTTGCTCACTTTTATATTTCACACTCTTTGATTCTTATACTCTGATTTTGTTTTCTTACCAGGCTTTAGAAAGATGTAATATTCTCCAATGGTAACATGCATGTGTTGCTAATATTTCAGATGAGTATATGATTTCTTGCTTTAGAAAAAGCAAAAAAATAGTATGATTAGTAAAATAATAAAATTGTGATAGTTGTACTAGTTTTATTCAGTTTAAAGTAGAACTCTTAAAGCTAGGATCGTGTCATTGATAACTTATGAAGCTAAAACTGGTTTTTTGCTCAATAATTGAAATATATAAATATATAATTGTTTTTGTGAATTTTGAATGAAGCATGTTGCCTGGGTGGCTGCCTAATCATTTGGTTGATCACCTTGGCTATATGAGGGTCTATCACCTGGGGTGGCCTTGCTAGTTGACAACCATGGGCCTGTTCAAGTAAGCCCATCTTGTAAGTAGGTTGGGCTATGTTTCCACTGGTTCAGCCCAACAGGTATCCAATTTTTGGCCATTTACAAGCTTGATACTGACCTCAGTTCGGCATGAAATTTATATAGTATATACATGTATAGTATCCCTGCTCATTGAGCAGCCATTGTGTCAGAAATGAATCGAACCAGTGACTGGTTGGAGTAGGACAGCCGGCCACTTGGCTTGTTGACCACTAGCTGACTGGTTTCCAATATTCATAGTCTAAGTTCATTCCTGTTTTTACATATTATATATAAGTAAAGGCTATTAGCTGTTTTAGGAGCATGTAGGCATGAGAAGACAAGCTGGGGATAGCTTCTGGCTGGTATGTCCCATGTCAATGGTACTTAACTCTTCATGCAGGATATTTTAATAATAAAGTGGTAGCGCTCTTTTATTGATGTAATTGGAATTTCTTGGGCTCTGTAGTTTGTCTTGAACTTTTCTTTATGATTGTTCACTACTCAAGTGCAATTTTATACAGTATATTTTATTTTATTTTTTTGAATAATAATGGTTGGTTACCGAATTAATATATTTACTTTTTATGCAAAGGAGTTTCAGTGTAATTTGTGACTTCTCAATTTTATAGTAAGCTCCTGGGGTATATAAAGCACTTATTATTTCCAGGACATTGACTGCATGCCACTGAACCCATTGGAAAATATTCCTGAAGCACTTAGAAGACAGAATATTGTTGCAAATAAATTCTGCACTAGCTTCTCAGATACAAAGCTTGATGATAGATCTAAGGAGTGGAAAATTGAAGGCTCCATGAAGTATGCTCCAACTAAGAGTTTGGATATTGTGAATGGGTCTTCTAGTTTTGCTTCTTCTAATTATCCCATGAATACCTTAATGAAGCAGGCAAAGGTTTTTCTTTTCACTCTTTCCATCTTTTGCTTTGAACAGTGGTGGTTTATAGAAGAGTATCTTAACTAGAGAACCTTTCTGACAGGTGGACACAATTGATGCCATTGTACAGGCTAAAGCTACGGTAAATGAAGTGGCTGTTGCTGCACAACAGGCAATGTATAGCCAACCTTGTACATTGTCACAAATACAAGAAAGAGAAGCTGACATAAGAGTGCTTGCTGAGTTGTCTCGTGCCCTTGATAAAAAGGTAATACTTGTTGATACAATTCCTTACGTCGGGAGTTTCTTACTGCATTATGTCCCCCTAAAGTCTTATATCTGATGGTCTTCGATGGGCATCTTTCTCCAAAGAGTCTTGTGACCCCTAGGTACACGATGCCTCGTCCAGCAGTGGGCTGTTCACACCCAACTGCCGTGACCAAGAAGTCTGTACTAGAGACCCCACCAAACAAATAACATACTCCATTAGGAGATGTGGTACCTTCAATGAGGATAGGTATTAGTTCGATTTGGTATTGCAACTGATTCAACCCTTTTTGTAATTTTTTAATTTTTCAAGCTTTTTCATTTTTTTTTCCTTTTTTATGTGGCATATGAGGCTTAGAGTTTCTTGTGATATCTTATTCTCTCTGTTCTCTTTTATTTTCATTTAAAATTATTTAAGTATACTAAAGAGATCTCATGGAAATAAGGGAATACATAGCCCCTATTTGAATTCAACAAAAGTATTAGAAAAATCAAATTCCTTAAAGATAAAAAGTCAACTCTATCTCTCAAGAACAAATTTGAAGAATTTCAAGAAATAATGCTTTAGTAATAAGCATCAAGTTGGGGTACTTTCACTTCGGATAAAAATTTCTGAAAATCAATTAAACTTAAACATGATGAGAAAATAAAATACCAAAAAAAATTATCTCAATATAATTTGTAAGGCTTTGGCTAATGTTTAGTCAAACTTACAGGATTTTCAAACTTAAATAAGATCATAGTAATAATGAACCTCACATTAATTTATGTGAACTTGATTTACAACTCATCAAAACAATAAAATTGAATATCATAAAATTCTAATGTTAAAATATGTTTCTTAGGGTCCAAATAATGACGTGCCGCTAGATCAAAGGTTGAGGTATTTTTCTTAATGGAGGGACCTCTGGTCTAGTGGCACGTCATAGTATGCACTATAAGAAATGCATTTTAATCTTACGATTTTTGATAAGCTATGGATCATGTCAATATAGGTTAATGAGAGGTTCACTATCATTGTGATCTTGTCTATGTTTGGAAACCTTATAAGTTTAACTAAGTGTTGATCAAAGTCTATCAAATTGTATTTTGAGATAATTTTTTTCGGTATCTTGTTTTCTCATCATTTTTAAGTTAAATTGATTTTTTAAGATTTTTGATCGAAGTGGAAGTACCTTAACTTGATTCTTACTAAAGCGCTATTTTCTGAAGTTCTTCAAGTTTGTTCTTGAGAGGGAGAGTTTGACTTTTTATTCTTAAGAAATTTGATTTTTCTGATATTTTTGTTGAACTCAGATGAGGGTGGGTGGGTATTCCCTTATTTCCATGAAAAATCTTAAGTAAATGAAAAAGAAAAAGGAAAGAGGAAAGTGGAGAGAGGATGACATTTTTAAATGGTTCAGATTGGTTCACATTGGTTCGGCCCAATTTAGGGCCCATACCGAACTGATAGGCCAAAATGTACCGATTTTTGGTTGGTTTGGTTCGAACCAAACCAAACAGCTTGGTACGGTACGTCTTACCTTGCCGTGGAAGCATTTTAATTTGCTGATACAGGGATGGTCCCTATCTAGGGCAATAGAGCAAGTCCAATGGTTCTTTTGCATACAAGTTAAGTTGTGATTTGCATGCACTGTTGGATCTGCTCCATGGTCCACCTAATGCATCAATTGTATTTGTGGATACAAATATGGTGAACTAAATCACATCCTATAATAATTGGCCTCCTATCTTGAAAGCCCATAGCATGTCTTGCTTAATAAAAGAATGATAAGGAAAATGGACAATTATATCAATGCATTTTTTCATGCAATTTCAGTAATAGTTGGGTTGTTAAGATTGTTGCTAAGCTTAGAATTCATCCTAAGGTTGATGTCGTTAATGTGGATTTGGCTTCAAGTGTATCATCTTAGTAAGCATTGACAATTCTGCTATTCATGGTTATTAGGCAGTGGACCTGTACCAGATTCACATTGGACTTTTTTTGCAAAATCGAAAGAGAATCCTTGATGAAACAGAAACCAGCTGTGATATGAGATCATGGTAATAGTTTAATAGGATAGAAATCAGAAACAAATTTTGACCATTTGGTATACATATTGATCTGAGATCAAGGTGTTTTACATCCATTGATTTGAAAAGGTGGTTGGGGAGTGTGGACTGGGAGGGAGAGTAAATATGGAAAGGAAGTGATTTGTGTGTCTAGAATATGTTAATAGTGTCGGCCCAATAAAATAAGGGAAAAATTCAAAAGTTTTACGACTTTTGTTTCTTATTGTTGTGCAATTGTTCCTTAGGGTATGATATTATTTGGAGCCCAGTTGATGGCTGTCCTCAAACTGTTAGCCATTTGATGCCTGTTAAGTTTTGGTTGCCCCTGCATTCCAGTCCACATTACTATTTTTTGCGCCAGTTTAGAAAGCTTTTAACTGATGCAAATATTTCTACTCAGCCTTTTGCCATTTTAAGTTTGTAGCTAACCCCAAATGTGTTGGGCAAGTTTTGTTGTTTGGTTGCTAAATTTTTCACAGTATTATTAGTTTATTAAGCTATTTCAGTGGTGTTTAAATTGACAAAGATACCATTTAGTTTGTAAATGCTTCTTTTGGAATCTCATAAAATATACATTTATAGCAACTAAGTTTTCTGTGTGCTGTTAGCGTTAGATTTACATTGCAAAACATATTTATCCTTGAAGTTTCATATTGTTGCCTATTGCTTGTGCTGGATTTTCTTCTGTTTTTATTGCTTCTAAATCAGAAAATATTTATGAAGAAAATTTTAGGGACTCTTTTTAAATTCAGATTACTGAAATTAATGAAAACTGGTGAACTACTGTCCATTAACATCTCATAGGAAGCTTTGCTGATCGAACTAAGACACATGAATGAGGAAGTTTATGGAAAACAAAAGGATGGCAATTGCATTAAAGATCTGGAGAATTTTAGAAAGCAATATGCTATGGTGCTTGTGCAGCTAAGAGATGCCAATGATCAGGTAAGCATCATCCATGGACCTTATACCACTTGCGTATTTATTGTACATTTTTGTTTTCTTTTCCTTAAATTTTTGTTGTCTATATTACAAAGTTTTTAAGAGCAAAAGCTGTAGTAATTTGTTTTCATTATTAGGTTGCTTCCGCCTTGCTCTCTTTGAGGCAACGCAACACATATCATGGGAATTCAACGCATCCATGGGTTAGACCCATTGAAAATTCAGGAGGCCCTTCTGGACCTCTAGACTCTTTCAATTCAACAGCTTTTCTCAATCAGGATTCAGGATCTCGCGTAGCTGAAATTGTTGAAAGTTCAAGGCAGAAAGCAAGAACAATGGTTGATGCTGCTGTGCAGGTACATTTGACAATCAACGTTTCTTTGTTCGGTTCGTTTAAGTTCGCATATCTTATGTTGATTCAAAATTTTGAATTTTAAAATTCAGCTGAATTCTTAGTTGAACCAGTTATCATACTTATTTGCCTGTTTTAGATGCTTGCTTTCTGGAAACAAGTTCCTTATTCATGGATTTTCAAATTTGTAGTTCCAGTGAATATTTAAGAGTATGTATTTGTCTTAATGCACTTCTCAGGCTATGTGTGCTTTGAAAGAAGGAGAAGATGCTTTTGCTAAGATTGGAGAGGCTTTAGATTCTGCGAACAACTGCATTTCTGGATCTGGTTCTAGTGTATTTGGAGTACGATGCAATCCTTCTGATCCAGGGCATGGCAGTTCAGCATATCAAGATCATGCATCATGTATGCCTGAGGCAACAGCGATTCATGCTTTTAGTCCAAAATCCCATATTTCTTCTGATTCAGAGATCCAACTTCCGTCAGAGCTTATTTCATCCTGTGTCACTACATTGCTCATGATACAGGTAAACTTTCTTAGGAAAACATTGAAGATTGGTATGTGAAGCTTATCTGTATTTCTCTTTTTATTATGAGATCACTGTCCTTTCACCCCCACTCCTCGCAAAGAGAAAAAGAAAAAGATGAAAAACACGTGGAGAGAGAGAGAGAGAGATTTTGATCAGGACCATGTATTGTTCTAGTTAGAACTCTTGATGTGGAACTTGATTTGCCTGTGACTGGAACTGAATTTTTTAGGTACTAATATTCTGAGGCACATTTTAGTGCATAACTTGAATATTCATACAATAGGTTAAATGAAATAGCCTATGAATCTCAGTAACATAAGATATAACTAATTGAAGCTATTCAAAATTTCAAATACCCATTTTATTCGATCCAGCACCTAAAATTGTTCCAAATACCCATTTTATTTGATCCAGCAGGTAAAATTGTTATCATAACAAATATTATGAAGGCATTCCATTATTTTTTTTGTTTTTTTGTTTGGTTTTATAATAGCAATGTTGTTATCGCCTTTTTGGTCTGGTTATTCAACCTGTTATTGGTAGATCATTTTTCTTTTGAATTCATTTAAAAATTTTAGTATATTCCAGTAGATATATATTTAATGAGAGACCCACAAGGGCCAAAACTGTGGATGCAATATGTGGAGTGACACCAGTGCTTCAAAGTTCCAGTGTGAGTATTTTGCACCTTAATTTTGACACCACAAACCAGATGTGCTCTTTCCTGTCTTCTAAATGTCCCCAGCATGTTTTTGATAATGAATTGAGCATGCAATCTTGAGATTGAATTCCAATTCAAATCTGCATTAAATACATCAGTGTTTTGTTAACTTTGGAGGGCTAACACATTAGCACTTGGAAATGACATGATATGATATCTGGAAATTGCAAGTGTTGAACATTCCTGGATCAATTGACATATTTCTAAGGGCTCTGCCATAGCTATCTCTTCCTGTTTCTATGTTAACGTACAGGTAGTATATAAATGGCTTCTAGGATTGCTTGATGCCTCTCATATGTGTGGGTCGAAATGTCCTTGCCGTGTGTTACTGTCATTTATATGCTAACATTATGGGCTATTTTATATGCCTCAGTCTAAACGTTGTTAATATTGTTGGGCAGACCTGCACTGAGAGACAGTACCCACCTGCTGAGATTGCACAGATTCTTGATTCGGCAGTCACAAGTCTGCAGCCTTGTTGTCCACAGAACCTTCCAATCTACAGAGAGATAGAGACATGTATGGGCATCATTAAGAACCAAATGTTGGCACTAATACCGGCACCAAGCATCATACCTCCTGTGGAGGTCCCCATTGTGCAAAAATGAGTCCAGAACGAGTTTTGTTTCTAATATTTTTTTCCCTTTGTTCTGTATCATGATGATATGGTCATTGTATCAGAAGAGGTGAACAGGTGACTAAAGGCATGTACATTAAGCACCGACTGTTGGGACATCTCTTCTGATACAGACGTGCCACATTGTGTAGTGAGGATGCAAGCTTGAAATGGAAAATTTTAGACCTTAAACAGTATAAAATATCTCATATGGTTTTGAATGGCAATCAACTAACTATTTTTGATTAAATTTTCTAACAATTTTGATGTCTTAAATTTTAAGCACAGCAACAGACGTGCCAAAGATTGAGACGCCAGGTCCCTGTGCCTTGGGCGTTCGTTCCGTGCACATCGGTTTCATCGCGCTCGTGTCCCTTCCCCCAACCCCCCTTCTTCATCTTTGAAAGTTAAAATCGCGCTTGTGTCCCTTCCCCCAACCCCCCTTCTTCATCTTTCATCTTTAAAGTTAAAATAAAAGTTCGCAAAAAAGAAGTACCAAAAACAAAAAGAAGGGTGCAAAGTAGTATGTATATAATTACACAAGACTAATTGTCACACCTAAGATCTGTGGATGATAATGCTTGTTAACTTCCCATCTGATGTTCTTTTTATGTAGATAATGGGCTGTGACTGATATACCAGGAAAAGGTCACATTAGGTTCATTAGAAGCTTGCATACCCAGTGAGCCTTTTCGTCTCAGGTTAAATGGTCCCCCGCAACCCCTCAAAAAACACAATTTTCCTTGGATCAACTAATTCCTTGATCTCCTCCATAAATCCTAATACCCAATTCCCTGTAAAACTTAAGTCTTCCAACCATTCCTCTTGATGAATCTAATTTTGTTCCTTGATTCTCGGATATGATCTAAAAGGTTTTATAGATGGGTCAATTACCTAGGTTATAATCATGGGGGGGTGTGAGGCAAGATAAGTTATTACTTATGCAATTATTGCCTCAATCTAATAAACCTTCATTCCTCTCGCCTCTTCTGCTACATCACCAGAAGTTAGTACTTTTTACAAATCACTCCCACTCATAAACTGTCACGCTTTAAATTGTAGGATGGATCCACGATATAACAACCCTTATAACCCACCGCATGCAGAAGATGCAAGACGTGATACAATGTGATACAATAGCAATTAATCAGTAAATTGAAACTTTTATTCCATAATCATTCTGTCAAATAAATGTTAATACAACTAGAAAATAAAAACATCTAATATAAAGGTTTATTTAAAAAGTCAATTAAGAAGATGATTTAGCAGGTATTGCTTCCACCCAAGGGCTCCATCTTATTTTATTGAATCTAAGAAAAAATAATAAGATATTTTATGAGCTTATACTCAGTAAATAGAGCCAATTATAAATTAGTGGACCATTAAAGAGAGTTATAAAGTTTCCAGAAAAATATGCATGGCATAAGAAAACTGAGTATAATATCACATGTTACCTAAATCTTGTGATATTTTAGCCAATTCTCAATCTTTTATGAAATAGCATATGTCATCATGATAAAAATTTTCATATCATCAATATAAACTATTTTATGTCTTTATGTGTTAAACCGCTATGGTTATAGGCTATTTGTGACAAGACCAGTACACCATATTTAACCTTATGTATAGGAGTTAAATATCTATATATATCCCTTACAAACGTAAATTCTGGTATCCTATCATCTGTCATTATATAGATAACTAAGAGTTTCATGTCGTAGTTAAATCTTTAATTAATAATTTAATATTTATTAGTAATTTCTTATTCATGTGATCATGTAATTTCATTGTTTCCTCTTTTATTATAACATGAAATTATGGTAACAAATATAAGAAAATTATTTAATTGATCCAGTGATTTAATATTTAGAATATGCAAAATCAATAACTATTACATAAGGCATTAATCAATGCTATTCTTATTTTGCATAATAAAACAATAATAATAATAATTTGAGTAGTAAACATTAATCATTAATTAAAATAGATAATTCTATTATAAAAATTATTGATTGTTAAATAGTGACAATGATCATAGCTATTTCAATTAACTCTTCATAATTAAATAGTAATAAATAGATAACTAGAATATAAAATTAATCTATTTATTAAAATGGCTAATTTAGAATTAGTCTACTTTGATTCGCTGATTAATAGGATTAAGTTAGACTAATTCGGGCTACTGCTCACCTACATAATAATTTTTAAATTAATTCCTTAATTATAATGGTTCACAACCACAACCAGATTCAGGATCTAACCTACCATAGATCACTTGGGTTTAGGTCATATAGTCGTCTAGGCTTAACAGTTATATTAAATATTAACCTTCACTTTTCTTTGCTCTGTTCCATCTCTGAAATAGAGGTAACTGAATCCCATTAGAAACCTTATATCCCACAATAATCCAATCTTGAATCAAATGCTAAACTGGTCGTGGATCCAAGGAGAAGAAAAGAAGGTAGACTTAGGGACTTACCAGTTGAAACTTTGATAGAAACTGAGGAAGAAGATGGACTCTTCTTCTCTGTTCCTCTTCTCTGATTTTCCCAATACACACACTAATCTCTTGAAATCCCAGATCTAATACCTTTTTTCATTGATTAGGCGCTGAATAAGGGATTAAATAACCCAAAGAGATTTTCGAAGGCTTGGATAAGCCTTATCTTATCCTTAGTTTATGGGAGGAAGATGAATACGTCTCCTCCCAGATCTCTTCGTTCATTCCCTTTTTTTCTTTTAATTTGGCTTGACCAAACCTGGACCGATCAATGGACAAGGTTCAACTTACCATGCTCTTACTATATAATAATATCAATTATTTATTTATTTACAATTACTATTTTGCATCAATCTTCCTTGAACTCGCTTTCTTGCAAGTTGCAATCTTTGCAACTTGACACCACTCAACATTAATCTTTATGAATTAAATCTTCATCTATCCAAGAATTTAGATTGGTTAAAGGCACCAACTTAGACGCTAGGGTGGCACCTAGGCACATTTGTTTGTTAGGCTGCTCGAGCCCAAGCCGCTTAAAAAGCCACTCGCTTCGCAACTATTCCTGCGATGCATGTTCTTTTTTTGGTTAGCTTCTTTCTCTATTTGGCTTTTCATGTCCTCACTCTAGCCACCAATCAAGCAACAAAGAATACAACTAACTCAAATCAGTTGTGGGCAAGAGAACACTGGCAACCTGCAAAGCAGAAACAAGCGGCAGAGGTGGATCCCACTAGATGCCTTGACCACTTTTATGAGAGATCACCAGTAATCAATCCAAGAATCATAGAATACCACTAACTCAAGCAGGTGTGGAAGAGAGATCATGAACAATCAATCGAAGAATCATAGAATATCACTAGCAAGTGGTGGAGGCAGATGCTACCAGATGTCACCATCGATTATGCCAGGCATCTATTTTCCTCCTTGTTTTCTTTTCCTTTCCTCATTTCTTCTTTCCTGGCAGCCTTCTTCTTTCTCTTCATGCTTTCTTCCACTCCCTTTATGTGCCACTTGGGGCCTTTCCCGATATATATTTTTTTCTCCTTTTATTTTCATTTTTCTTGATCAATGCCCTTCCTACAATTTCACTAATAATACTGCCTGTTGGCAGCAACTTCTTAATCTTCTATTCCTGCATATTAAGCTGTCTGATTGACTAAATGACTGTAATTTCTCTCTCTCTCTCTCTCTTTTTTTTTTTTTTTTTTTGGGGCCAGCAAGCCCTGAAAGCTGCAGTTCCTTTTTGGGCCTGGCCCTGCATGCATCAAGCTACCGCTTAGTACTGTTGTTGTAGCAAGTAGGAAGTTTTTGGCCAAGAAGGGGAGCAAAAATGTAAAAACATGTAAGCAGATTATAAGTGGCCCATCGCATGCCAAGCCGGGTCATGTGCTTGGCCCATACCAGCCCATGGGCCATGCAGGGCTGACATGTCCCATGGGTTGGCACAGCTTGGTCCGGTATGACCTATAGATTGCACCATACTTGACCTAGCATAGTTACTATAATAGCTGTGCAATGCTTGACATGACTTGTGTCATGCTGGATTGAGCCATGTCATGGGCCACCCGATCTATGAACATATCTAGGTTTGCAGTTTCATGGTTTTTGGCTACTCTACTGACAAATTGAATATAATGATAAGTACGAAAAGTCTTGAATGAATTTTTTTTCCTGAACGTCAAAATCAAAATAATGAAGTCAGAGATCTTTAGCAATTGGTCAACAATTTGATAAAGAAAAACTACAAATGGATCCAATTTAACTATGATCCAATCCAGTCCCAATCCAAATAGATCTAATTCGACTTGTAACTTAATTCAATTCAACTCGGTTTGTATATCATTTAGATCTAATTTAGTCTTTGTTTTTTAAGTTTCATGGGTGAGAATGTTGTCCAACTTCAATCAAGAGAATTAGATGGGTGAGACAATTTTCTATGGACATTATTTCCTCATTAAATAGAGGGAAAGATTAAACCACTAAAGACATGAATAAGTTAGTTTCCTAGGTAGCATCCATTTTTTTTTTATTCCTAAAGTAACTCTATCCCCTCTTATAATTCTTACTTGTTCTCTTTATCTGCAGCAAATCCTAAATTAGGTAGAATTGCTATAATCTTCATCTAACTTTTGGTCAAAAGATTAATAAATATTGATAAATTTAGTAGATTTGTCTCACTTTATCTTCTTTATCAAATTCTTTTAATATCATTAATTGTTTTTTTTTATTTTCTTGATCTTAATTTTTTTCTTTCGTCATGGTCTCTAATCATGTATGATGAAGAATAGAGCTAAGAAAATGGTTTCTACCTCTCATGTGTAATCTTAAGCACCGCCCCCATACAACCTCCACCTTCATTAATCTTTTTATAACATTAAATTATTTTTCTCTTTTCTTCTCTTAACTTCATATTTTTTCTTTTATTGCAGCCTCTAATCATATTCGATAAAGAAAGAAGCTGAAAAGATGATTTTCATCCCCCACCCTACTATTCTAACTTTCAACTGTTCTTTAGCACTACCTCTAAGAAGCATATAGAGACATGTTTCATGGTCTAATGCTTTGCCTCTATTAACCTCCACTTGAGTTAGGAATATAATCAATGTTTTATGAAGTAATGCAATACAATTATATAACTACTAAACATGAACTGCCAAAATTTGTTTTAAATTTAAAAAATCAAAATTTACATATGACTAGTTTATATACTAAAAGAATAGTTTGGTATTAGAAAATTAAGCATTAAACACAAAGTAGTAATATATAATCAGTATATAAGGTAAGCCTGCAAGCATAAAGAATATTATAATAAAGATGGATAGATCTTAGCAACTTTTTAGAAAAGTTAAAAATATGGGCAACAAATACTAGGGCCACTTTATAATATATAAAAGAATATGGATAAATTATTTTTTCATCTAAATGTTGCTTATGTAATACTTAATAGAAAAAATATAGATTTTTGAGTAACGTTGATACCTTTAGAATAATCAACCCTTAGGTTAATCAAAAATAGATCTGACTCGACCTGAACCTAATCCAACTCAACTCATAAACTTAAATTATATGAATCTTATTTTTTCACTCTAATTATCTTTTCCAATTCATTGAATAAACTCTCATTTAAACTAGTTCATCCTTTCATCTTAACAATTACATCTCCTCTCATTTAATGAACTCTCATTTAAATTAATTCCTCTTTCACCTTAACAACAACATCTTCCTACATCTATTTTCACTTAATTATATTTAAGTATTCATATTTCATTATTTATTTTAGTGGATTCTTATTTATACTGCTTTCAGACATATTAATATATACTTTAGAAATCATAAATTGTAAACTTAAGTATAATTAATTACTTGGATGAAATTAAAACTTTTTGAACAAAAAATTAAGTTTAAGTTAACTCTTTCTAATCTTATTTAATATTTTTAGTGATTCTATATTTAACCATCAATTATTAGATTTTAGCTATAAAGTAATATCTGGATGTTTGACTGAAATGCAAAATTGATTCATTCAATTTATACCAACTTGACCCAAATAGTTTAGGTTGGGTAGAGGTAAAGGTCATAGTTAACCTCAGTCTAATCTAAATGATTCGCTGGGTCTAAAATTCTTCTTATGATTCCAAACCGATTCGATCAATAAATGAGTTTGGATCCAAAATCATGATTTGAATATGATATTAGGTCAAGTCAGAATCAAGCATGACCCAACCCATTTCCAACCCTAGAGATGTCTCAAATATTGATTTTAAAAATCTTTGTGGTATTGTTTTATTATGCTTATACATTTACCTAACCAAAAGCAAACATGTCACATTGATAAATAACTATAATCAAACTCTAGCTTCTGCAAGATTTTTTTTTTGCCTCACAGTGCAATTTAAGTAAGAAACTATCAACAATCTATACTTAACCCATTATTTATCACTCGCGTGGCTTATACACTGTCACCAATATGAATATCAACATAAAGTAGAGGCAACATGGATGCTAGTATGAAAGGAAGAGAAAAAAAAAAGAAAATACCCCAATCAATGAGAAATTAAGTACAAAGGCATAGCATTTGTTCCTTCGTTCTCTCCTCCATCACATTGCTGACTACGAACCTATCTTTCTTCTCCTTGCTATTTCTCTCCTCTCCTCTTCCCTTCTCTCCAAATCCTAAGGCTCAATTCAAAGCAGAAATCCAATTGGGTCGAGTTAGGCTTGAACCGAGTGCATGGCTCCAATTGGGTCGACTAAGGCTTGATTCGAAGCAAGAATCCAATTAGGTCAAGTCAGGCTCGAGATGAGAACATGGCTCCAATTAGGTCGATTGAGGCCTGATTTGGAGCCAAAATTTAATTGGGTCGAGTTAGGCTTGAAATGAAGCATGGCTCTAATTAGGTCAACTGAGGCTTGATTTAGAGTAGGAATTCAATTGGGTTAAGTCAGGCTTGAAATAATAATGGCTCCAATTGGGTCAATTGAGGCTCAATTTGGAGTCAGAATCTAATTGGGTCGAGTTAGTGGTGCGAACACCAACAAATGCTTTTAATCAAATCATTGTGGATTGAATTATAAAGCAAGCCATTTGAAGCCACAGGAGTTAGCTCAACCACAACCCAAAGATCCAACTCGAGCACTGGAACCAACTCAGTTCAAGAGATTCTACTACTTCAACATTTCAGCAATTCCGCATTTATTCTGCTACCTACTTATTCTGCCACTTGGAATAACATCAGCTCTCTGGAATAACTCAGCATTTGGAATAAAATCAGCAAAGCAACTACCTTGGAGTAACTTCCCAACTTCTAATCCAAGTTGGATCGCCACATCACCCAGCTTAGATGGCAGCCATGCCAACATGGAGGACACCTCACACCAGCTTCCACTTGGGCACCAATAATTAAATTCAAATTCAAATTGGCTGGCCCATATATTTCTTCATAAATCATGTAACTCCCCTCTATATTCTCCAACTCCCCACATATTTCTTCATAAATCATGTAACTCCCTTCCATATTCTCCAACTCCCCACTATCTTCTTCATAAATCATGTAACTCCCCTCCATCGTCTCCAACTCCCCACTATCTTCTCCATGTAAATTTTCATGAATTTTGAATTTTCAAATGAGCTTGGAAGGTCTATAAATACCTCTCCATAGCCCCTTGTAATGCAGATTATGAATGAATAAAATAAAAACTATTCTAATTCCACTTTTCTTTCCATTTGTGTGATGCAAATGCCTTCCGTAAGGGAATGAGCGTGAGGCTCAACTTAGGTATCTTTCAAGCTTTGGTCTACCAAGGGGCGTCTTCTTTATTTTAGCTCTCAACGTCATCATTTTCAAGCCCTCAAGGATGCCATCTTCAATGAAGCCATCAACATCAACCCCTCAAAATGCCAACCACTCCACCTTCCAAGCATGACAAGGAGTTAATCTCTTCCAAGGACGCTAGTTTCTTCCCCTCCAAGATCTCTTCTATCCAACATAAAAGAACCATTACTCCATCCTTCATCTTGATTCCTTTATCAATTGCCTTCCACATTAGCATGTCTCTAATATCTTTCTTGCAGGGTCCCCTACACTCCAGAGTTAAAGAGGAGGTTGCATTGCCTTTGAACCAATTATGGATGGAGTTCTCATATTAGTAGTGACAATCTTTAAATCCAGTAGCGGTTCAATGGAGTGCTGAAATTAACCTTCCATCAACAAAGTGAGTGCTCATCATTGGTGATTAAACCCATCCGAATATCTTAAGTCTGATCATATGAAGGTGTACATCTTGGTCTTAAGGGTCCCCAATCATTAGATCCCTTCTTCTTTGTATCAGGATTGAGTTATATAGCTAGTAGGTTTCATTTCATTAGTAGTCCCTTCTTTGAATCACTTTTAGCATTCTTATGTTTGAATTAATGCTAATGTAGATAGGTATCATTGCTCAATCAATTAATTAATCTTCTAAGTTAGATTTCATTCTTGCATGCCACATCAAATTTTTGGTATCAGAGCCATGGCCGGACGTGAATCCTTAGGTTGAAGTTTTGGTATTTGAATTCCCTTGCACGTTTAATTTCTGTTTACTGATTCAAAAACAAAGTGATATTTGTCTAAGAAAACAACCCTAGCTAAGTTTCTGCTTAATAAATCTGCATTGATATTCTGAACTTAAATTTGATTCACCAACCAATCTCTGCTATTTTCATATGAATTTTTATACTGTTTGCTCTCTAATTAGTCTTCTTAATTTCTATCATTTTTGTCTGAATTTTTTGAATTAAAAAAAAAAAATTTCTGCATATAAAACAGGCTTATTGTGATTTCTGCATGTTTTGTTTGGGCTGAAACTAAATCACATCCAAACCCCCAAACCCAAGCCTATTATGCTTGATCACTTAACTAGCTGAAATTTAAGTCTGACACATCATAAAATAAATAAATAGATAAATAAAAAATTAAACACATTTTGCATTGAACCTAAGCCTTTTAATAAAATTGAGTAGCAACCTAATTGTTCTAGTGAGCTAGGGACACCAACAAGTCTTATTCAAGGTATTGTGGAAAAGCTGGTGCACTCAACTCATTGGTTATTACTTGACACTGGTGTCTAGGCAAGAGGTCCAGAGGCAAATGCCCTAAGTGGACTTATGGTTCATAATTAGGACCCTATGAAAGCAGGGGGAGCCTCCCACAGCCCACCTCTTACCTGGCCAGTGGATTGATTAACTGGTGAATTGGCTGTAAAGTTAGCTGACTCCTTCTACATTGGATCTCTAGGTCTAGCAAACCCTAGAGCGAATCTGTATATTGCATGACTACTAGATCAGGAACTCCCTACCAACACTCACAAGACCAACCCAGTTCTTTCATGGACCCCAATCTAGAAGCTTTCATGAGAACTATGATTGAGCAATTAAATCAATTGAACACTAGATTTGATCAAATGGAAGAGAGAATAGTAACCCTTGAAGAGACCCGTTTGACCCTTACTGAGCCACAATCACCCAGATTGCTACCTGTCCATCCTAGAGTCTGACGCCAGGAGCATACTCCTGACCCACAACCAAGAAGACCTCTCCATGATTATGTTGACCAGGATGAGAGAGCCCTTAGAAACATCCGTCTAGATGCAGCCACATTTGATGGAAACTTGGATCCTAAGGTGTATATAGATTGGGAAGGTGATATGGATCAATATTTTGACTGGTATGAAATGTCAGAAGATAGAAAATTTAAGTTTGCTAAACTTAGATTGGTCCGTCAGGCTAGATTGTATTGGGGTAATGTTGAACGCATGAGTCGACAGAGGGGTGACATGCCCATAGCCACTTGGAGAGCTATGAAGGTGAAGCTTAGGGAGAAGTATTTACCAATGTCTTATAAACAGAGACTCTTGGATCAATGGCAATGATTAACTCAAGGGAATAAGACAGTGTCCGAATATATTGCCAAGTTTGATGAGTTCGTTATGAGATGGAATGTAGTTGAGTCTGAGGCAGCAACCTTATCTAGGTTTAGAGTAGGTCTACATGAGGAAATCCAGAGAGAATTATTTTTGAGAGAAGTTCATGGCCTAGACCAAGCCTACCAAGTTGCTAGGGACTATGAGAGATTCCAGAGGAGACCTTTATTTCGCCGACCTAAGCCCACTAGGATTAATCCTCCTGGAAATAGACCAAGTCCAAGCCCAAGTACAGCCAATAGACCCAGTCCTGCTACTCCATTAGTTCGAAGAGAAGATAAAGGAAAAAGTCCTGAGGTCCATTGTTTTAGGTGCCACAAGATAGGACACTACGCAAGCCAATATCCCACTAGAGCATTACACATAGGGAAAGTAGAAGAGGAAGTAACTGAACCCCTAGAAAATAATGAGGAGGAAGAAGTGTATGAGGCAGGTGTGAGTTTAGCTGATGAGTATGAAGGAGATGAAGAGATCATTGACTCATCAGAACTACTAGGGGTTGTATGAGTATGAAGGAGATGAAGAGATCATTGACTCATCAGAACTACTAGGGGTTGTGAGATATATCTTGACCCAGGCCAAGGAGCAAGAAGATTGGCGTAGGACTAGTATCCTACAAACCTTTATCAAGATAGGAGAAAAGGTATGCAAGGTCATCTTAGATAGTGGTAGTTGTGTCAATGCTATATCAACCAATATAATCAAGAACCTAGGATTACCTACTGTGCCCCATCCTAATCCCTATAAGGTATCCTGGATAGATTCAACCTCAATTCCCATCAATTCTAGGTGCCAAGTCACAATCCAGTTTCAGTTATACCAAGAAAAGGTTTGGTGTGATGTTGTTCCGATGGGAGTTAGTAGCATCATATTAGGCCGACCACGGTTGTATGATCATGATGCTATACTCTATGGCCGTTCTAATTCATGTTCTTTCACTCACAATGGGAAGAAGATTGTAATCAATTCCTCACCACCTAAGGATCAAGTTAAGAGAGGGTCAAGTCACTTGAGGGATAAGAGACAAGAAATAAACATGATCACTGCTAAGGAATTAGAGCAAGAGCTTAGCAATGGTTCACCTATTTGGGTTTTAACAACTAAGGAAAATCAGGACCAACCCCATAAGAAACAATCCCAGGAAGTGTTAAGGTTTTTAGAGGAATTTCAAGACATCTTTCCCGAAGACCTTCCTAATCACCTTCCATCCTTGAGAGACATTCAACATGCCATAGATTTGATCTCAAGATCGACATTACCGAACCTTCCCCATTATAGGATGAATCCTACAGAACACTCTGAGTTACAACGTCAAGTTGGAGAACTTCTCCAAAAGGAATTCATTAGAGAAAGCCTAAGCCCATGTGCAGTACCAGCCCTTCTGACCCCTAAGAAAGATGGCACATGGAGAATGTGTGTACATAGCAGAGCCATAAATATGATCACCATTAAGTATCGCTTTCCTATTCCCCATTTGGATGACATGTTGGATATGATGGCTGGAGCCAAAATTTTCTCCAAAATTGACCTTAAGAGTGGCTATCATCAAGTAAGAATTAGGCCCGGGGACGAATGGAAAACTACTTTCAAAACCAAAGATGGCTTATATGAGTGGGTAGTAATGCCTTTCGGTCTGTCCAACACACCTAGTACCTTCATGAGGATCATGACCCAGGTTTTAAGGACATTCATTGGGAAATTCGTAGTGGTCTACTTTGATGACATTCTCATCTACAGTAGAACAAAGGAAGACCACTTGAACCATCTGAAATAGGTTTGCCAAGCCCTTAGACAAGATAAACTCTATGCCAACCTCAAGAAATGTGACTTTATGACCCATAGAGTTATATTTCTAGGATTTGTTGTTACCGCTGAAGTGGTGTCTGTCGATCCCGAAAAGGTTAAGTTCATAATCGAGTGGCCCATACCCAAAAGCATCCATGATGTCCATAGTTTCCATGGTTTAGCCACCTTCTATAGGAGATTCATTTGAGGATTCAGCATGATAGTGGCACCCATTACTGACTGCATTAGGAAAGGAACCTTTGAATGGACAAAACCCGCTGATAGAGCCTTCCTAGAATTAAAGAAGAAAATGACAAGCACCTATTTTGAGGTTACCCAATTTTTCAAAGGTATTTGAAGTTGCTTGTGATGCCTCTGGAGTAGGGATTGGAGTAGTTTTGAGTCAAGAGAATCATCTAGTGGCATTCTTTAGTGAGAAACTGAATGAGGCAAGGATGAGATACTCGACATATGATAAAGAATTGTATGCAGTAGTTCAGGCATTAAGATATTGGAGACACTATTTACTACCGCAGGAGTTTGTCCTTTATTTTGATCATGAAGCCTTACGATTCCTTAATTCCCAAAAGAAATTGTACCCTAGGCATGGGAAATGGGTAGAATTCATTCAGACATACACCTTTGTTTTGAAACACCGTGCTGGCACTGAAAATAGGGTTGCAGATGCATTAAGCCGATGATCCATGCTTTTGAACTCAGTTAGCACCGAGGTTGTAGGGTTTGATAGACTGAAAGAGGAATACCCTAAGTGTCTAGACTTTAGTGAAATCTATCAATTCCTCCAACAAGGACCATCTAGTGTACATAGTGACTATACTCTCCTAGATGGATTCCTTTTCAAAGGAAACTAGCTGTGTGTTCCCCGAACTTCTATTAGAGAGTTTCTAATCTGGGAAGTTCATGCTGGAGGCCTAGCAGGTCATTTTAGTAGAAACAAGACCATCTTAGCGGTAGAAGACCAATTCTTTTGGCCAGGCCTCAAAAGGAGTGTGGCCCAAGTTGTAGCTCAATATCAAACTTATGCTGTTGTCAAACAATAAAAGCAAAACACTGGTTCGTACACTCCCTTACCAGTCCCTGATTGTCCATGGCAGGATCTTAGTATGGACTTTGTACTAGGACTTCCAAAGACCTGAAGAAGACACGATTCCGTTTACGTTGTAGTTGATCGATTTTCTAAGATGGCTCACTTCATCCCATGTTCCCAAACCCTAGATGCTTCAAAAATGGCTAAACTTTTTATTGACGAGGTAGTGAGACTACATGGTTTGCCCAAAACCATTGTATTAGATAGAGATGTTAGGTTCACTAGCTATTTTTGGAAGACCCTTTGGCATATGCTAGGAACCAAATTGAAGTTCTCCATAGCCTATCATCCTCAAACAGATGGCCAAACTGAAGTAGTTAACCGGAGTCTAGAAAATTTGCTAAGATGTTTAGTTGGTGATAGTGTGGGAAATTGGGATCTCTTACTCCCTCATGCTGAGTTTGCTTACAATAGCTTAGTCAATAGATCTACTGGAAAGGGTCCATTTGAGGTGGTCCATGGTTACAAACCTAGGAAGCCCTTAGATCTTATCCCTTTACCCACACATGCATGAATTTTCAAGTCTGCTAAATCCTATGCACAAAGGACTTGCATAAAGAAATCAATAAGAAACTCAACTTGAGCAATGAAGCCTATAAACATATGGCTAATTCACGTAAGAGAATCAAAGAATTCTATGAAGAAGATCATGTAATGATTAGGCTAAGACCTAAAAGGTTCCCATCTGGAACCTTTAAAAAATTACATGCCCGCGGTACAGGCCCATTTAAAATCATAAAGAAGATCGGACCTAATGCATATGTACTTGAGTTACCTTCTGACCTAGGTATCAACTCGACCTTCAATGTTTCAGACTTGATAGAGTATAGGGAGCCAATGATGATACCTAGTGAGCCTTTTGGGCTTGACCCTATTTTTAAGAGTGAACTTACCCTCGAGTATCCACCAACCACTTTTCCAAAGAGGTGAGACAAAATTGAAGAAATTCTGGATGATAAGACTGTCACTACCAGGAACAAGGACTACCAACGATATCTGGTTCATTGGCAAGGGCGACCAGAATCTGAAAACTCATGGATTACTAAAGAGGACTTGCAACGAATTGACCCAGACTTATTGGAACATTACCAAAATCAAGTTGACCCATACTCGACAGGGTCGAGTTCTTGCCATCCCAAAAAATTTGGTGCGGACACCAACAAATGCTTTCAATCAAATTCATTGTGGATTGAATTATAAAGCAAGCAATTTGAAGCCACAGGAGTCAGCTCAACCACAATCCAAAGATCTAACTCGAGCACTGGAACCAACTCAGTTCAAGAGATTCTACTACTTCAACATTTCAACAATTCCGCATTTATTCTGCTACCTACTTATTCTGCCACTTGGAATAACATCAGCTCTCTGGAATAACTCAGCATTTGGGATAAAATTAGCAAAGCAACTACCTTGGAGTAACTTTCCAACTTCTAATCCAAGTTGTATTGCCACATTACCCAGCTTAGATGGCAGCCATGCCAACATGGAGGACACCTCACACCAGCTTCCACTTGGGCGCCAACAATTAAATTTAAATTCAAATTGGCCGGCCCACATATTTCTCCATAAATCATGTAACTCCCCTCCATATTCTTCAACTCCCCACATATTTTTTCATAAATCATGTAACTCCCTTCCATATTCTCCAACTCCCCACTAATCTTCTCCATAAATCATGTAACTCCCCTCCATCTTCTCCAACTCCCCACTATCTTCTCCATGTAAATCTCCATGAATTTCAAATTTTCAAATGAGCTTGGAAGGTCTATAAATACCTCTCCATAGCCCCTTGTAATGCAGATTATGAATGAATAAAATGAAAACTATTCTAGTTCCACTTTTCTTTCCATTTGTGTGATGTAAATGCCTTCCGTGAGGGAATGAGCGTGAGGCTCAACTTAGGTATCTTTCAAGCTTTGGTCTACCAAGGGGCGTCTTCTTCATTTTAGCTCTCAATGTCATCATCTTCAAGCCCTTAAGGATGCCATCTTCAATGAAGCCATCAACATCAACCCCTTAAAATGCCAACCACTCCACCTTCCAAGCATGACAAGAAGTTAATCTCTTCCAAGGATGCCAGTTTCTTCCCCTCCAAGATCACTTCTATCCAACATAAAAGAACCATTACTCCATCCTTCATCTTGATTCCTTTATCAATTGCCTTCCACATTAGCATGTCTCTAATGTCTTTCTTGCAGGGTCCCCTACACTCCGGAGTTAAAGAGGATGTTGCATTGCCTTGGAACCAATTATGGATGGAGTTCTCATATTAGTGGTGACAATCTTTAAATCCAATAGCGGTTCAATGGAGTGCTAAAATTAACCTTCCATCAACAAAGTGAGTGCTCATCATTGGTGATTAAACCCATCCGAATCTCTTAAGTCTGATCATATGAAGGTTTACATCTTGGTCTTAAGGGTCCCCAATCATTAGATCCCTTCTTCTTTGTATCAGGATTGAGTACATAGCTAGTAGGTTTCATTTCATTAGTAGTCCTTTCTTTGAATTACTTTTAGCATTCTTATGTTTGAATTAATGCTAATGTAGATAGGTATCATTGCTCAATCAATTAATTAATTTTCTAAGTTAGATTTCATTCTTGCATGCTACATCAGTTCGGCTTGAATTGAGAGCATGGCTCCAATTGGGTCGAGTGACGCTTGATTCTGAGCAGGAATCCAATTGGGTTGATTTAGGCTCGAAACAAAAATATGGCTCCAATTGGGTTGGCTGAGGCTCGATTCTGAGCAAGAATCCAATTGGGTCAAGTTAGGCTAGAATTGAGAGCATGGCTCCAATTGGATCGACTAAGGCTTAATTCAAAGCAGGAATCCTATTGCATCAAGTCAGGCCTGAAGTGAGAGCACGACTCTAATTGGGTCGACTAAGGCACAATTTGAAGCAGGAATCCAATTGGGTTTAGTTAGGCTTGAAATGAGATCATGGCTTGAATTTGATCGACTAAGGCTCGATTCAGAGCAGGAATCCAATTAGGTCGAGCCAAGCTACAAATGAGAGCATGGCTCCAATTGGGCTGACTAAGGCTTGATTCAAACAGGAATCCAATTGGGTTGAGTTAAGCTCGAATCGAGAGAATGGCTCTAATTACATCGACTGAGGCTCGATTCAGAGTAGGAATCCAATTGGGTTGAGTTAGGCTCGAAAGGAGAACATGGCTCCAATTGGGTCGATAGAGACTCGATTCAGAGTAGAAATCCAATTGGGTCAAGCCAGGCTCAAAATGAGATCATGGCTCTAATTAGGTCGATTGAGGCTCGATTCAGAGTAGGAATCCAATTGGGTCGAGTAAGGCTCGAATTAAGTATATAGCTCCAATTGGGTTAAGCAAGGCTCGATTCGGAGCAGGAATCCAATTAGGTTGATTCAGGCTTGAAACAAGAGAATGGCCCTGTGATACTCTAAATTTAGTTCCATATTGGATGGAAAAGAAACATGTTATGTGCTTATAACTAAAGTCCACTTGCTACCCATTGAATTCCACTGGAGTTTTTGAGCCACATGGTTTTGGCCCACTAACGGAGTTAATTGGACCAGCAAGTGAGCTTGAGGGTATTACAAATGGTATCAGAGCCAACTGTGCGAAAGTTGATGGGCATGAGGAAAAGGCTACCCATGGGTGGTGGTAGAGTCCCATCATGGCGTGGAGCCACCCTTGCAACACCATGACCTGGCTCGAGGGTAGATTCTGGCTAACTTGTGGCATGCGACGAGGATGTCATATTATAAGGAGGGGAGATTATGATACCCCAAATTTAGTCCCACATTGGATGGAAAAGAAATGTGTTATATGCTTATAACTCAAGTCCATTTACTACCCACTAACTTCCACTCTAGTTTTTGGGCCACATGGTTTTGGCCCACTAATGGAGTTAATTGGACCAGCAGGTAGGCTTAGTGGCAATACAGGCCCCAATTGCATCGATTGAGGCTCAATTCGAAGCAATATTCCAATTGGGTTGAGTCAAGCTTAAATCAAGACCATGGCTCCAATTGGGTCAAATCAAGTCAAATTGAGTCGATTTAGGCTCGAAACGAGACCATGGCTCCTATTGGGTCGATTGAGGCTCAATTGGGAGCAGGAATCAAATTGGGTTGATTCAAGCTCGAAACAAGAGCATAGCTCCTATTGGATTGATTGAGGCTTGATTCAGAGTAGGAATCCAATTGGGTCGAATCAGGCTCGAATCGAGAACATGGCTCCAATTGGGTCAACTAAGGCTCGATTCGAAGCAGGAATCCAATTAGGTCGAGTCAAGCTCGAATTGAGAGCATGGCTCTAATTGGGTTAATTGAGGATCGATTCGGAGGAGGAATCCAATTGGGTCGAGTCAGGCTCAAACCGAGAGCATGGCTCTAATTGGGTTGATTGAGGATCGATTCGAAGGAGGAATCCAATTGGATTGAGTTAGGCTCAAATCAAGAGTATGGCTCTAATTGGGTTGACTAAGGCTCGATTCGAAATAGAAATCCTATTAGGTTGAGTTAGGCTCGAAATGAGAGCATGGCTTTAGTTAGGTTGATTAAGGCCCAATTCAGAGTAGGAATCTAATTGGATCCAATCAGGCTCGAAACTAAAGCATGGCTCCAATTGGGTTGATTAAAGCTCGATTTGGAGCAAGAATCCAGTAGGGTCGAACCAGGCTGAAAACGAGAGCATGGCTCGAATTGGGTCGAGTGAGGCTCAATGTAGAGCAGGAATCCAATTGGGTTGAGGCAAGATCGAATCAATAGCATGGCTCCAATTGGGTCAATTAAGGCTCGATTCGGAGCAGGAATCTAATTGGGTCGAGTTAGGCTCGAAAGGAGAGCATGGCTCCAATTGTATCGACTAAGGTTTAATTCGGATCAGGAATCCAATTGGGTCGAGTCAGGCTAGAAACAAGATCATGGCTCCAATTGGGTCAACTGAGGCTAAATTTGATGTAGGAATCTAATTGGGTCGAGTTAGGCTAGAAACGAGAGCATAGCTCTAATTAGGTCGACTAAGGCTCGATTCTGAGCAGCAATCCAATTGGGTCAAGTCAAGCTTGAAATGAGAGTATGGCTCCAATTGGTTCAACTAAGGCTCGATTCGGAGCAAGAATCCAATTGAGTCGAGCTAAGCTCAAAATGAGATCATGACTCCAATTGGGTTGATTGAGGCTTGATTCGAAGTATGGCTCCAATTGGTTCGATTGAGGCTTGATTCGAAGCAGGAATCCAATTGGGTTGAGTCAAGCTCAAAATGAGATCATGACTCTAATTGGGTCAATTGAGGCTCGATTCGAAGTAGGAATCCAATTGGATCAAGTCAGGCTTGAATCAAGAGCATGGCTCCAATTAGGTCGAGCGAGGCTCGATTCGGAGTAGGAATCAAATTGGATCAATTCAGGCTCGAAATGAGAGCATGACTCCAATTGGGTTAAATCGAATCCAATTGGGTCAAGTTAGGCTTGAAAGGACAGCATGGCTCCAATTGGTTCGATTGAGGCTCGATTCAAAGCAAGAATCGAATTGGGTCGATTCAGGCTCAAAAGAAGACCATGACTTGAATTCAATCAACTGAGGCTCGATTTTGAGTAGGAATTCAATTAGGTTAAGCTAAGTTGCAAATGAGAGCATAGCTCCAATTAGGTCGATTGAGGCTTGATTCAAACCAGGAATCCAATTGGGTCGAGTCAAGCTCAAATCGAGAGCATGTCTCCAATTAGGTTAACTAAGGCTCGATTCAGAGCAGGAATCCAATTGCATCGAGTCAGGCTTGAAAAGAGAGCACGGCTCCAATTGGATCAACATAGACTCGATTCGGAGTAGGAATCCAATTGGGTCAAGCCAGGCTTAAAATGAGATCATGGTTCTAATTGGGCCGACTGAGGCTCGATTCGAAGTAAGAATCCAATTAGGTTAAGTCAAGCTAGAATCGAGAGTATAGCTCCAACTAGATCGAGCGATGCTCGATTCAGAGCAGGAATCCAATTAGATCGATTCAAGCTCAAAACAAGAGAATGGCCCCAATTGCATTGATTGAGGCTCGATTCAAAGCAAGAATCCAATTGGGTTGAGTTAAGCTTGAATCAATACCATAGCTCCAATTGGGTCAAATCAAGTCAAATTGAGTTGATTCAGGCTCGAAACGAGAGCATGGCTCCTATTGGGTCAACTGAGGCTCGATTGGGAGTAGGAATCAAATTGGATTGATTCAGGCTTGAAACAAGAGCATAGCTCCAAATGGGTCGATTAAGGCTCGATTTGGAGTAGAAATCCAATTGGATTGAATTAGGCTCGAATCGAGAGCATGGCTCCAATTGGGTCGACTAAGGCTCAATTCGAAGCAGGAATCCTATTGGGTCGAGTCAGGCTCAAAATGAGAGCACGACTCTAATTGGGTCAATTGAGGATCGATTTGGAGGAGGAATCCAATTGGGTCGAGAAGCTTGAAGCGAGAGCATGGCTCCAATTTGGTCAGCTGAGGTTGATTCAAAACAGAAATCCAATTAGGTCGAGTTAGTCTTGAATCAAGAGCATGGCTCCAATTGGGTCAACTAAGGCTCGATTCAAAGCAGAAATTCAATTAGGTCGAGTTAGGCTCAAAATAAGAGCATGGCTCCAGTTAGGTCAATTGAGGCTCGATTCAAAGAAGGAATCTAAATGGATCCAGTCAGGCTCGAAATGAGGGCATGGCTCCAATTGGGTCTACTGAAGCTCGATTTGAAGCAAGAATCCAATAGGTTCAAGTCAAGCTAGAAATGAAAACATGGCTCAATTTGGGTCGATTGAGGCTCGATTTGGAGCAGGAATCCAATTGGATTGAGGCAAGATTGAATCAAGAACATGGCTCTAATTGGGTTGATTGAGAATCGATTGAAAGCAGAAATCTAATTGGGTCAAGTTAGGCTCGAAAGGAGAGCACGACTCCAATTGTATCGACTGAGGCTCGATTCAGAGCAGGAATCCAATTGGGTCGAGTTAGGTTGGAAATGAGATCATGGCTCCAATTGGGCCCACTGAAGCTTGATTTAGAGTAGGAATCTAATTGGGTCGAGTCAGGCTAGAAATGAGAGCTTGGCTCCAATTTGGTCAACTGAGGCTCGATTCTGAGTAGCAATCCAATTAGGTCGAGTCAAGCTCGAATCGAGAGTATGGCTTCAATTGGTTAGACTAGGGCTCGATTCGGAGCAGGAATCCAATTGGGTCGAGACAAGCTCAAAATGAGATCATGACTCCACTTGGATCGATTGAGGCTCGATTTGGAGTAGGAATCCAATTGGGTCAAGTCAAGCTCGAATTGAGAGCATAGCTCGAATTGAGTTGACTAAGGCTCAATTCGAAGCAAGAATCCTATTGGGTCGAGTCAGGCTCGAAATGAGAGTATCGCTCTAATTGGGTTGACTAAGAATCGATTTGGAGGAAGAATCCAATTGGGTCGAGTCAAGCTTGAAATAAGAGCATGGCTCCAATTGGGTCGACTGAGGCTTGATTTGGAGTAGAAATCCAATTGGCTTGAGTCAGGCTCAAATCGAGAGCATGGCTCCAATTGGGTCGACTGAGGCTCGATTCGAAGAAGAAATCCAATTAGGTTGAGTTAGGCTCGAAATGAGAGCATGGCTCCGATTAGGTTGATTGAGGACCAATTCGAAGCAGGAATTTAATTGGATCCAGTCAGGCTCGACATGAGAGCATGGCTCCGATTAGGTTGATTGAGGCCCAATTCGGAGCAGGAATTTAATTGGATCCAGTCAGGCTCGAAATGAGAGCATGGCTTGAATTGGGTCGACTGAGGATCGATTCAAAGCAAGAATCCAATAGGGTCGAGTCAGGCTAGAAATAAGAGCATGGCTTAAATTTGGTCGACTGAGGCTTGATTCGAAGCAGAAATCCAATTGGGTTGAAGCAAGATTGAATCGAGAGCATGGCTCCAATTGGGTTGATTGAGGCTTGATTTGCAACAGGAATCTAAGTGGATCGAGTCAGGCTCGAAAGGAGACATGGCTCCAATTGTATCAACTCAGGCTGGATTCAGAGCAAGAATCCAATTGGGTTGAGTCAGGCTCAAAATAAGAGCATTGCTCCAATTGCGTCGACTGAGGCTCGATTTCAAGCAGCAATCCAATTGGGCCTAGTCAAGCTTGAATCGAGAGTATGGCTCTAATTGGTTCGACTGAGGCTCAATTCAAAGTAAGAATCCATTGGGTTGATTCGGGCTCAAAATGAGATCATGACTCCAATTGGGGTGATTGAGGCTCGATTCAAAGTAGGAATTCAATTAGGTCGAGTCAGGCTCAAATCGGGAGCATGGCTCTAATTCGATCGAGCAAGGCTCGATTTGGAGTAGGAATCAAATTGGATTAATTCAGGCTTGAAACGAGAGCATGGCTCTAATTGGGTCAAATCGAATCCAATTGGGTCGAGCCAGGCTTGAAAGGAGAGCATGGCTCTAATTGGTTCGACTGAGGCTCGATTCGAAGCAGGAATCAAATTGGGTTGATTCAGGCTCGAAACAAAATCATGGCTTAAATTCGATCGATTGAGGCTCGATTTGGAGTAGGAATCCAATTGGGTCAAGCCAAGCTGCAAACGAAAGCATGGCTCCATTTGGATCGACCAAGGCTTAATTCAAATCAGGAATCCAATTGGATCGAGTCAAGCTCAAATCGAGAGCATGGCTCCAATTAGGTTGAGTGAGGCTCAATTTGGAGTAAGAATCCAATTGAGTTGAGTCAGGCTCAAAAAGAGAGCATGGCTCTAATTGGATCGACAGAGACTCGATTCAGAGTAGGAATCCAATTGGGTTGAGCTAGGCTCGAAACGAGATCATGGCTCCAATTGGGCCGACTAAGGCTTGATTCGGAGTAGGAATCCAATTGAGTTGAGTCAAGCTTGAATCGATAGTATAGCTCCAATTGGGTTGAGCGAGGCTCGATTCAAAGTAGGAATCCAATTAGATCAATTCAGGCTCCAATTGCATGGATTGAGGCTTGAATCGAAGCAAGAATCTAATTGGGTTGAGTTAAGCTCAAATCAAGACCATGGCTCCAATTGGGTCAAATCAAGCTAAACTAAGTCGATTCAGGCTCAAAACGAGAGTATGGCTCCTATTGGGTTGACTGAGGCTCGATTGAGAGCAGGAATCAAATTGGATTGATTCAGGCTCGAAACAAGAGCATAGCTCCAAGTGGGTCGATTGAGGCTCGATTCGAAGTAGGAATCCAATTGGGTCAAGTCAGGCTCGAATCGAGAGCATGGCTCCAATTGGGTCAACTAAGGCTCGATTCGAAGCAGTAATCCTATTGGGTCGAGTTAGGCTCGAAACAAGAACACGGCTCTAATTGGGTTGAGTTAGGCTCAAAATGAGAGCATGGCTCCAATTGGACAGCTGAGGCTCGATTCGGAGCAGAAATCCAATTAGGTCAAGTCAGGCTCAAAAGAGAGCATGGCTCCAATTGGGTTGACTAAGGCTCGATTCGAAGTAAAAATCCAATTAGGTCGAGTCAGGCTCAAATCGAGAGCATAGCTCTAATTGGGTCAACTAAGGCTCGATTCAAAGCAAAAATCCAATTAGGTCGAGTTAGGCTCAAATTGAGAGCATGGCTCCAGTTAGGTCGATTGAGGCCCGATTTGGAGCAGGAATCTAATTGGATCCAGTCAGGCTCGAAACGAAAGCATGGCTCCAATTAGGTTGATTCAGGCTCGATTCGAAGCAAGAATCCAAAAGGGTCGAGTCAGGCTAGAAACAAGAGCATGGCTCGATTTGGGTCGACTGAGGCTCAATTTGGAGAAGGAATCCAATTGGGTTAAGGCAAGATTGAATCGAGAACATGGCTCCAATTAGGTCGATTGAGGCTTAATTCAAAGCAGAAATCTAATTGGGTCAAGTTAGGCTCAAAGGAGAGCACGGCTCCAATTGTATCGACTAAGGCTCAATTTAGAGTAGGATTCCAATTGGGTCAACTCAGGCTCGAAACGAGATCATGGCTCCATTTAGGTCAACTAAGGCTTGATTTGGAGTAGGAATCTAATGGGGTCAAGTCGAGCTAGAAACAAGAACATGGCTCCAATTGGGTCGATTGAGGCTCAATTCCAAGCATCAATCTAGTTGGGTTGATTCAAGTTCAAATCGAGAGCATGTCTCCAATTATGTTATTGAGGCTCGATTCGGAGTAGGAATCCAATTGGGTTGAGTCAAGCTTGAAAAGAGAGCATGGTTCCAATTGGATCTACTAAGGCTCGATTAGGAGTAGGAATCCAATTGGGTCAAGTCAGGCTCAAATCGAGAGCATGGCTCCAATAGGGTTGACTAAGGCTCAATTTGAAGCAAGAATCCTATTGGGTCAAGTCAGGCTCGAAACAAGAGCATGGCTCTAATTAGGTCAACTAAGGATCAATTCAGAGGAGGAATCCAATTGGGTGGAGTTAAGCTCGAAACAAAAGCATGGCTCCAATTGGGTTGGCTGAGGTTTGATTCGAAGTAGAAATCCAATTAGGTCGAGTCAGGCTCGAATCAAGAGCATGGCTCCAATTGGGTCGGCTGAGGCTCGATTCGAAGCAGAAATCCAATTAGGTCAAATTAGGCTCGAAATGAGAGCATGGCTCCAATTAGGTCGATTAAGGCTCCATTCGAAGCAAGAATCTAATTGGATCCAATCAAGCTCGAAAAGAGAGCATGGCTCGAATTGGGTCGACTGAGGCTTGATTCGAAGCAAGAATCCAATAGGGTTGAGTCAGGTTGGAAATGAGAGCATGGCTCGAATTGGGTCCACTGAGGCTTAATTCGAAGCAAGAATCCAATTGGGTTGAAGCAAGATCAAACTGAGAGCATGGCTCCAATTGGGTCGATTGAGGCTTGATTCGAAGTAGGAATCTAAGTGGATCGAGTTAGGCTTAAAAGGAGAGCATCGCTACAATTGTATCGACTTAGGCTCAATTCAGAGCAGAAATCCAATTGGGTCAAGTTAGGCTCGAATCGAGAGCATGGCTCCAATTGGATCGACTGAGGCTCGATTTTGAGTAGCAATCCTGGGTCCAATCAAGCTTGAATCAAGAGTATGGCTCCAATTGGTTTGACTAAGGCTTGATTTAGGGTAGGAATCCAATTTGGTCGAGTCAGGCTCAAAATGAGATCATGACTCCAATTGGATCGATTGAGGCTCAATTCAAAGTAGGAATCCAATTGGGCCAAGTTAGGCTTGAATCAAGAGCATGGCTCCAATTGGGTTGAGCGAGGCTCGATTCGGAGTAGGAATTAAATTGGATCAATTCAGGCTTGAAATGAGAGCATGGCTCCATTGGGTCAAATCGAATCCAATTTGGTTGAGTAAGACTTGAAAGGAGAGCATGGCTCTAATTGGTTCGACTGAGGCTCAATTCAGAGCAGGAATCAAATTGGATCAATTCAGGCTCAAAACGAGAGCATGGCTCCAATTGGGTTGACTAATGCTTGATTTGGAGCAGTAATCCAATTGACTCAAGTCAGGCATGAAATGAGAGCGTGGCTCTTGTTGGGTGGACTAAGGCTTGATTCGGAGCAGGAAGCAAATTGGTTCGAGTGAGGCTTGAATGAAGAGCATGGGTCCAATTGAGTCGATTAAGGCTCGATGTAGACCAGGAATCTAATTGGGTCGAGTCAGGCTCAAAACGGAGCATGGCTCCAATTGGGTCAACTGAGTCTCGACATGAGAGCATGGCTCCAATTGGGTCAACTGAGTCTCGACATGTAGCAGGAATCCAATCAGGAGGAGTTATCCTAGAAACGAGCGCATGGCTCCAATTTGGTCGATTGAGGCTCGATTCGAAGCAGGAGTCTAATTGGGTCGAGTCAGACTCGAATCAACAGCAAGGCTCTAATTAGGTTGACTAAGGCTCGATTTGAAGCAAGAATCCAATTGGGTCGAGTCAAGCTCAGAATGAGAGCACAGCTCTAATTGGGTCGACTAAGGCTCAATTCAAAGCAGGAATCCAATTGGGTCAAGTTAGGCCTGAAACTAAAGCAGGGTTCCAATTGGGTTGACTAAAGCTCGATTCGAAGCTGAAATCCAATTGGGTCAAGTCAAGCTCAAACCAAGAGCATGGCTTTAATTGGTTCTCCTGGTTTTTCAAAACTAAAAGTATTATCTATCAAGTGGTCTTCTAAGTCTAGATTATTCTTTCCTAGATAATTTCCTAGTTCTATTGGTTCGGGTGTATTTACCATAGGGTTATCTTCCTCTAATTCTTGTTCAAGATTATTTAAAGTTTCTCCAAATAACCTAATAATTCTAACTATTGGATCTTCATCTTGGCTATTCGATGAAGTTTCCTTTTGAGGTTGATGGCTAGGGTCATCAACTATCCTAGTATCTATTTCTTTTTCTTTTTCTAGGTATTCACTATGTTGCTCAAGGCTACAAAATGCAAATTTGAGCTAATTGGATGAACTAACAGCTGTCTTAAAATGGATTATATATTTAGAGAACTCATCAGTTGTTCTAAAATACATATCTTAGGGATTCATTCTATATGACTAATGTTTGGATTGATTACTTGTTCGTCTAATGCATAGGATGATGCATCAGCTTGATGGACATGTTTATTAAGTCTTCGTCTAATCTTACTAGTTCTTCATTAGCTTGGTTGGGTCTATAGGATATTACCTATGAAGAGTACTATTATTTTGTCCTTATCCCATTATTTTTCAGATAATAATAATCAAGTTCTGACATCCAGATAATAATAATCAAGTCTTATAAAAGCTTTTGCCTCTGATCTAACAGGTCTCTGCATTATAGAAGCCCTCTTTAGCATCAAAAGGAAACTATGGTAAAGAAATCTAACTCTTCTCATACACCAACCTTAAGTGGTGGTTCATATGAGTTTGAAAACATTAGGACTATAAGACCAATAGGTTCTCATGATGTGCATCAAAAGTGACACTGCTCGATTGAGGCTCAATTCAGAGCAGGAATCCAATTGGGTCAAATCAGGCTTAAAACTAGAGCATGGCTCCAATTAGGATAACTGACGCTTGATTCAGAGCTGAAATCCAATTGGGTCAAGTCAGGCTCAAATTGAGAGCATAGCTTCAATTGGGTCGATTGAGGCTCGATTTGGAGCAGGAATCCAATTGGATCAAGTCAAGCTCGAAATAAGAGCATGGCTCCAATTAGGTAGACTGAGGCTCGATTAGGAGGAGGAATCCAATTGGGTCGAGTTAGGCTCGAATCAGGACTATGGCTCCAATTGGGTCAAAGTGAGGCTCGATTCAAAGCAGAAATCCAATTGGGTTGACTCATGCTTGAAACGAAAGCATGGCTTCAATTGGATCAACTGAAGCTTGATTTGGAGCAAGAATCCAATTGGGTCAAGCTAGGCTCGAATTGAGAGCATGGCTCCAATTGCGTCCAGCTAGGTTCGATTCGGTGCAGAAATCCAATTGGGTCAATTCAGTCTCGAAACAAGAGCATGGCTCCAATTGAGTTGACTGAGGCTCGATTTGGAGTAGGAATCCAATTGGGTTGAGTCAGGCTCAAAGTGAGAGCATGGCTCCAATTGCTTCGACTGAGGCTCGATTAAGAGCTAGAATCCTATTGGGTTGAGTCAAGCTCAAATTGAGGCCATGGCTCCAATTGGGTCGAGTGAGGCTCGATTTGGAGCAGGAATCTAATTGAGCCGAGTCAAGCTTGGAATGATAGCATGGCTCCAATTGGGCTGAGGGAGACTAGATTTAGAGTAGGATTCCAATTGAGTCGATTCAAGCTCGAAACAAGAGCATGGCTCTAATTAGGTCGACTGAGGCTCGATTAGGAGCAAGAATCCAATTGGTTTGAATTAGGCTCGAATCGAGGCCATGGCTCCAATTGGGTCAAGTGAGGCTCAATTTGGAGCAAGAATCTAATTGGGTTGACTCAAGCTTGAAATGGAAGCATGGCTCCAATTGGATCGATTAAAGCTCGATTCGGGGTAGGAATCCAATTGGGTTGAGTCAAGCTCGATTCGAAGCAAAAATCCAATTGGGTCGTCAGGCTCAAAATGAGAGTATGGCTCTAATTGGGTTGACTAAGTCTCGATTCAGAGCAGAAATCTAATTAGGTCAAGTCAGGCTTGAATCGAAAGCATAACTCAAACTGGGTCGAGCGAGGCTCGATTCAATTCGGGAATCCAATTAGGTCAATTTAGGCTCGAAACAAGAGCATGGCTCTAATTGGGTCGAATGAAGCTTCATTTGAAATAGGAATCCAATTGGTTCGAGTAAGGCTCGAATCGAGAGCATAGCTCCAATTGGGTCAACTAAGGCTCGATTTAGAGCAGGAATCCAATTAAGTCGAGTCAAGATTGAATCGAGACCATGGCTCTAATTGGGTCGACTGAGGTTTAATTTGAAGCATAATCTAATTGGCTCGATTTAGGCTCGAAACAAGAGCATGGCTCCTATTGGGTCAACTAAGGCTCGATTTGGAGCAAGAATCCAATTGGGTTGAGTCAAGCTCAAAACAAGAGCATGGCTCCAATTGGGTTGACTAAGGCTCAATTTGGAGTAGGAATCCAATTGGGTCGAGTGAGGCTCGTATTGAGGCTATGACTCCAATTGGGTCTAGTGAAGCTCGATTTGAAGCAGGAATCTAATTGGGTCGATTCAAACTCCATACGAAAGCATGGCTCCAATTGGATCGGCTACAACTCGATTTGGAGCAAAAATCTAATTGGGCCAAGTCAGGCTTGAATTAAGACCATGGCTTTAATTGGATAGACTAAGGTTCGATTCGGAGAAAGAATCTAATTGCATCGATTCAAGCTCAAAATGAAAGCATGACTCCAATTGGGTTGACTGAGGCTCGATTTGGAGTAGGAATCTGAATGTGTCGAGTCAAGCTCGAATCAAAGCCATAGCTTCAATTGGATCAACTGAGACTCTATTCAAAGCAGGAATTTAATTGGTTAGAGTCAAGCTCAAATGAGAGCATGGCTCCAATTGGGTCAACTAAGGCTTGATTTGGAGAAGTAATCCAATAGGGTCGAGTCAGGCTCGAATCAAGAGTAGGGCTCCAATCAGGTCAAGTCAGGCTTGATTCATAGCAGGAATCCAATCGGGTCGAGTTAGGCTTGAAATGAAAGCATGACTCCAATTGGGTTGATTGAAGCTCGTTTCAGAGCAGGAATCCAATTGGGTTGTGTTAGGCTCGAATGAGACCATGGCTCCAATTTGGTTGGGTGATGCTCAATTCAAAGTAGGAATCAAATTGCATTGAGTCAAGCTCAAATCGAGACCATGGCTCCAATAGTGTTGACTAAGGCTCAATACGGGGCAGGAATTGAATGTGGTCGATTTAGGCTTGAAATGAGAGCATGGCTCCAATTGGGTCGACTGAGGCTCGATTCGGACCAGGAATCTAATTAGGTCAAGTCAGGCTCAAAATAAGAGGATGGCTCCAATTAGGTCGATTGAGGCTCCATTCAGAGCAGGAATCCAATTGGGTCGAGTCAGGCTCGAATCGAGAGCATGGCTCCAATTAGGTCGATTGAGGCTCGACTCGAAGTAGAAATCCAATCGCGTTAAGTCAAGCTCAAATCGAGACCTTGGTCCAAATAGGTCAACTGAGGCTCGATTCGGAGTAGGAATCTAATTGCGTTGATTTAGGCTTGAAATGAGAAAATGGTTCCAATTAGGTCGAATGAGGTTTGATTCAGAGTAGAAATCCAATTGGGTCAAGTTAGGCTCAAAACAAGAGCATGGCTCCTATTGGGTCAACTGAAGCTCGATTAGGAGCAAGAATCCAATTGGGTTGAGTCAGGCTTGAATTAAGGCCATGGCTCGAATTGGGTCAAGTGAGGCTCAATTTGGAGCAAGAATCTAATTAGGTCGATTAAGGCTTGAAACAAGAGCATGGTTCCTATTGGATCGACTGAGACTCGATTCAGAGCAAGAATCAAATTGGGTTGAGTTAAGCTTGAAACGAGAGCATGACTCCTTTTCCTTTGATTAAAATATTTAGGAGCATGTTTAAGGACACTCTGCCAGCTGCATGTGGTCATCACTTTTCATGGCCGATAGATGCATGTTTGCATGAGTCATTATCGTCTGCATTTAACAACAAGGGACTTGTAAAGGCTGAGCAATCTACATAAAGCCAATGGCATCTTCCAACAAAAGTCAACAATCCCTTCCACCAGAAGCCAATAGTTTCTTGCACAAGAAGATACCATTCCTTGCACAAGAAGCAAACCGTTCCTTCAACTGGAAGCAACTGCAACAACTGTTCATTCATAAGAAAGCCTCGGTTGGCCTGGTACTGCCATCGATCGACACTTTGTAGAAATGGTTTGCCAACGACAAAGTGTCAATCCCAATAATACAACATCCATCATCTCATCAATCAAAGAGCAATTTTACATACTGCATGATCCCTACAATTAGTCTTGGGAGACCAAAAGGCGAATCAACATGAATGACCGCACAACCTCATACAACCAGAAAATATCAATACCTCTATCCCAGGACTGCCTCTTTCCCCGGACTATTATCACCCTTAAAATTTCATAAGAAAGTGTAAACCCTAAGATTAGTTTTACTAATTACCCATTAAAAAATCGATGAACTTATAATCTTGGGCAACTTCTTGTCCACCCTTCAAGCTTCAATATAGATTTAATTCTAGGAACCCATTTTTTATTCAAATAAGCCGGAAGCAAATGATAGCGCAACTTTAAATTATTTTGAATCCCTTAGTCAATGCCAAAATCTAATAGTAACTAAGGATAATGATGAGAACGGAGTAGTTCAACACCTTCAGAAAGATGATTTCACTGAAAAAAAGCTAAATCCTCGATTGAAAAGTTTAGTTGAACTTGTTGAAAAAACCCAAATCTTAGGAACTAATCTGCAAAAACATTGGAAGAAAAATAAGATAGAAGCAAAAATAGCGATAGAAAATGAAAACCTTTAGATACAAGGAGGAGAAATAAAACACACTAATAGAGACCGTGAAGAATTTTGTAGGTAGATAGATGAAATTTTAGCCTTAGGAGTAACAAGGAAAGCAAAAAATAACCCATATAGATCACTTGCTTTTATTGTGAGAAATCATTGCCACACTTGAAAACTAAAAAATAGTTTTGCATGAAGAGAGCACTTCACTACATGAAACCTTCATCACGTGAAAGTTTCTCTTTCCATTCCACTATCATAGCATCCTTTGAAAAAGACAAAAATTAAAAAATAACTTTTTCATTTGATTCATTGCATGCAACCATAACTTTCATTGCATTGTTAAGTGTAATTAGGTGGACAGCGGCTCGATTCAGAGCAGGAATCCAATTGGGTCGAGTCAGACTCAAAATGAGAGCATGGCCCCAATTGCATGAACTAAGGCTCATTCGGAGCAGGAATCCAATTGGGTCGAGTTAGGCTTGAATTGAGGCCATGGCTCCAATTCTGTTGACTAAGGCTCGATTTAGAACAAGAATCTTTTCGGGCCAATTTAGGCTCGAAACAAGAGCATGGCTCTGATTGGGTCCACAAAGGCTCGATTAGGAGTAGGAATCCAACTACTTTGAGTCAAGCTCGATTCGAGACCATGGCTCCAATTGCATC